>CM076577.1:1077730572-1077952922 GCA_034641835.2 Pinus albicaulis | reverse complement strand
CAACAGAGTTAGGTACCAAAAGGGTTATTGGATGGTCACCCTATATTTCAAAGCATTGTAATCCTACTGGTATGATCGGGCCCACATCTGCATGGTTATTTCAGATAGTTAGTTTTGATGCCAAAAAACAAAAAACAAATGAAAATACAAAAACAACCGAAATGTGAAATTTTTACCTATGTCACTCCACTACATCCCTGCTGGAGGTGGGATATCTGGGTCACCTATATAATCCATCCATGCATATGGAAAGTCCTCGATCATGATAATCTGATTTTCTAGCCACCCAAAAAACACAGGAGTGTATTTCACAACTGGGACATCACCTTCATGGCGCACAATCAATGAAATCCACAAAAGCATATGAGGATCCTGAGATCCTCCTGCATCTACCAGAACCTATTGTGTGGAAAGAAGGGGTGTCCTCTCTAGAATAAACGAGATCAGAATGGCACCATACCCAAAATTTTTGAGTTTGTCAGTCTTTTCTCTAGTTAGTTGTCCTTTCATATTGACAATTTCCCCTTCACACCAGTTGAATATGTAAGTTGTGAACTCTCCACGGAAATATGCATCTAAGCCTTAGTTAGAATATGAAGCGATGTACTCCCACACAATTGTGAAATAATAAAGGAAATAGTTCTCAAGGGAAACCTCTCAATGGTTTCTATATCAATTTCACCCAACTTTGAGTTGAGCCCTTGTAATACAAGGTTGTTTGAGATAAGTTCTAGTTGTTTCGCCAACTGGCTTGTACCCATACAATGAGATGTTTATCTGTCTGCAGGAAATCCTAGTCAATAAATAAATGTAATATACATATATGGTGATTCATTGGTCCTATCATAACTCATTAAATTACTTTCTCCTAGGTTTAATTATCATAACTTTCTCTGGGCTCGTTAAAATTTTACGTTGAAAGAGTTGACTGAGTTTTATTTTCGTGCCTTTTCAAACTCTTTAAACATGAAAACAACATCGAGTTACCCCTTCACTTGACTCGTAAAACATAAACAGTGTAGGACTCATCCATCATCACATGACCGAACCACTCCTTCTTAGGGTTCGTTAAAAAATATTCAAAGGAATCATTTGAAGGATGAGCTTATAAGACAAGCAAATGTTATCCTCCTCAAGATTGAAAAAAATAAAATGGTACTTTCCAGTAATGGTGGGGGGGAATTGGGAAGAAAAATTCATTTTTATACCTCATTAAAGGCATTATGTCACTCTTGAACATGATACTCCGTCACATTTGTGTTCAGTTTGGGAAACTCATTTATATCACAGTTAATCGAACCTCATTGAAAGTTTGCAGTTGGTTTTTGGTATTATCGTTGAGTCAAATGTTTCCAAGTCTAAGTGTTGTGTCACCGATATGTTCAAGATAAGTCGGACCGCAGTTCGAATTACCTTGCAATTTTTAGCCTTCAATCACGTCGGCCATCCCTGAGTCAATCCTAAATCACTCCAAATATTTTTCTTCAACGCTTGACATGAGTTTCATGTTGTAGGCCCTTTGTGATGGGTCACTTCCTATCAACTTCATCTCACTATCTAGGAGGTTTATCTAGAACCATTCTTCAGTACCTTGGAGCTTGCATACACTAATTTCATGTTTCTCGCCTTCGATGACAAGTTATCATCATTGAACTTCGATCAAATGATTCTATGAGTGTTCGACTCCAAGACATATTTTCACACTTAATATATTGTACTGGAAGTACCTTGAGAACCATTGTCATTATTTGTGGTTTCTACCACACTTGTTAATGATTCATCCCATTGACTGGTAATCAAGTGGCTTCTACCATGTTCGACTTTGAGACATTCACTCGCATGGTTAGATTCATACTATTAATCGAGAGTTGGAGATCAAGACCCTAGATCTAGTTTCATCCATCCAGGCTGCGTGGAATTTTGTATTCATGATTGTGCTAATAGATCCATATTTGATGGTTGTGTCCATAGAATGTATACTGTTGACTTGGATCTTTGTATATTTACCTATTGGTGCATTGAGTTATGTTTACTCTGAGTATGGGAATGCCTACCTCTATGATGATTATTACATTGTAACCCTTAATTGATTGTTGCAGGTCTCCAACCATGGTCTCTGATCCGATCTTTGGCATGATAAATCACTTCAATCCTTAAATATCCTTTCTAACTTTTCACTTTATGGGGAAATTTGTTACACGTCCTTTTTTCACCATGGAAAATGACCATCAAACTAGATCTTTCGTTATCCATCAATGTGTTCCAAAGCCTTCCCCTGCAAGTATAAAACGTAAACATCCTATGGAAAATGAAATTTTTGGGTAACAAGGTCCAAAAACCTACTTTTGATCACCTGCGCACTTTCCTAGCCATTTCATGTGCATACACAGTTCTTACCATTAAATCTTGCGCAGAAGTGCACTTTGTCTTCCACTATAAACTGTGCACATGACTAAAAAAAAGTATGAAATCCAAAATCTTTGTTTGGTTAATATATCCCAACTGAAAGCTTCAAGGTAATTCTTATTCAGTCCTAATACCTCTGATCATGGAGCTAATTCCCATTCTTCAAGGAGCCCTAATCCCACCTTTAGTGGATCTCATCCTTGAGATAAGGATATGAAACCTCCTCTTCTTGGCCTATAAATCAAACATAGGCTAGAGGGTTTAGGGATATTACTGAAGGTAGACTGATACTCAAATAAGTTTGGAGGACTTAACATCCAAGGAGGAGATTGTAGAGCATTGGGAGGAGCCAGAATTCATCAAAGCCAAGGTTGTGTAACTCCTCTATTTATGAGATTAATACAAATGAGTTTTTCTTCCCACTATATTGTCCAATGGAATTGATATATGGTTTATTTTGCTTCCATTTTTCCATTCAAATGATACTAGGTACTAGTCTCCTTGATCACTAGTATCAGTTGTACTGAATCATTTATTATTCATATGCTTTTGATATCTTGTTGTTTTTATGTTTGCATATATGGTTTCTAAGCATTGAAGAGTTTCATTGAATCATATCGGGGATCTTCTTCATGCGTTTCGTGAAAGGTATGGATCCCATCTCTTACCATTCACATTTATGATTCAATATAGATAAACTCAGGGAAATATTTGCTTGCTTGTATGTCTTTTACTAGAGTTAGTCATTGAATATAGGGATATTGCTTATGTCTACATCAACAATTATTTTTCCATAAAAAATTGGCGACTCTGTTGGGGAACGTTGTGTTCTTCATCGTATCCTTGTTTTGGTCTTTTGAACCTTGTCTAATAGCTTTGTCCGAGTGTTTGCAAGATAGTGGAATTTTGGATTTTGTGAATTGTTTGATTGAATTTTTAATTTTTTTCTTAAAACTTTCTCTAACTTCATGGTTCATCTTTAGCAAAAAATCGCAAATATACGCAATGTTCCCTTAGCAACAGTGCATATGCACACTGAATTATAGTGTCTCCATGCGCAAATGCCTGGAATTTTCAAAAAAATGAGTTTTCCTTTCATTAAAGTCTAACATTTTGGTTTTTTAATCCTTCATTATATTTGTTAGTACCTTCAGATGGTCTCTATGAGTTTGATTGAGTGTTGTGAAGAAGCCTTCTTGGGAATTTCTTGTTTTCATGAATTACGGTAAGGGCTTTGTCTTATTGCTAGTGGATCCATGAAAAGAATAATTGGTTGATCTTGATTTATTGTCTTCTTGTATTTTTTCTATCAAATAGATCAGATTAAGTGATTGTATCACTCCTTTGTGGAAAATATTTTCATTAGTGAAAGCTACGTTTTGTCAAGAATAGGTGTTTTGATGAGATATGCTTCTTTAGCAAAAATTGGAAACGAAATTCATTTTTTTCTTTTAGTATTGAAGTTTTTTCAGAATTACACTTTAGATATTATTTATTTCATAACATTCATTTGATCAAATTCATTTTTTGGATTTTATTGGTTTCTTATGCATTTTGGAAATTTTTGAGTGGTTCTTTGTCAAAGGAAAGTTTCAAGGTTTTTTGAGTTGTTGAACGAATTGAAATCTAAATTTTTGCATTTGGTTCATTATAAAGTGAAATTTGTATTTGTGAAAAGAGTTGAAGCGAAATTAAGAGTTATTTCATTTTCTTTGGAAATTTGAAAAAGCTCTTTCTTTCTCGTAATTAGGAATTCATTGAAATAAAAAATCACTACATCATATTCGATTGCATTAGAGTTTTGAGTCGGGTCATAATATCATCGATTTCACATCCATTTACCCATTGGGTAAATAAAAGCTCTAAAATATAATGCTAATAAAATCAATTAGAATTTTTATATTTTTAGGGCTCTTTTCCACCTACATTAGATCAGGTTATAGGGATTTTGAATACGGAAGTGAGTTAAATTTCCAAATTTGCAAACAAACACTATAATATTGCATTACGGAGTAAATCCAATTATTACATTTTGGCTTTGGGAAGCTCCTCTAACAAGGGAGTTAAGCACGAAATCATTTAGGACCCAGTGGAGTGATTGACCCCACTTCATTGGTTACGGTAGAGTGACTTGCACGCATTACAAATGATGTCGAAAGGTACTTTGGATTCACTTGAAAGTAAAACTCATATTAACCATGTTGAATAAATTTCAATGGGATTGAGCTTTTTTACTCTGTCCTTCTGGTCTGATTTGCGACTGTCCCCCAGGTTAAATTTTAGTAAGGGGTAATCTTAGAGACCATAATCTTAGGGATATTACCTAAGGTGACGATGGATAGGAAGTCATTGTTGTACCTGGAACAAATGTTGACTAGACTCACTTGGACCTTTTTGGAGAGTATTCTTCACTCGAGGTGGCATAAGTGGATTTACTCACACAAAAATCGTGTTCATTAAGCACGTCGTTAGGGTAATTGGTTCCACCCACTCTATCTTTATTTCATTTTTCACATTGATCTTTGGAATGTTGGATTTCATCACCAATTAGTGATTTCGCTATGAAAAATTTGTTCCTTAGATTTACTAACGTGTGTTAATTGTTTGTTTTTTACTTTTTAGAGAGTTTAGGTGTGAATTTTTAATATTATTTGGATTCTTAATAAACATTCATTATGGCTTATTTATCGAAGCATTCGCGTACAATGCAAGGATTGTCTCCCGAATATATACCAAGTCAACTGGAAAAGATTAAAGTTGAGAAGTTAAAATCAACAAGATCTGGGACCTCAGACCAACCTAAAACATGTACCATTGTAGAATATGAGACAATAGAAACTAGATTGGTTCAACTTCAAGAAGTAGAATCACGCTTAGATCCATTTGGTCCACTGATTACCGAACTTCTTCTTCAAGAGTCTGATATCGGTGAGGTTTCAAATACTTAATACACTGAACCAGAAATTGACGAACCTAAATTTGATATCTATGAACCTAAATCGCCTTCAGTTGTTAAAGCCCCTACTCCTATACAACCTTCACCGCGAAGGAAACTTATAGTTACAAATGAACTACCTCCTAGTTTCCTTAGTATTGAAGACTTTAGCGGAGAAGAGGAGGAAGAATCACCGTGTACTCCTGTTTGTACGAGAAAAATAACAATTTTTCCAAGACTTCCTTTTGACCCTTTTCGATTGGATTCTTGGTATTTCACACCATTGAAATATTTAGGTCAAGGTCTTCCATGTGTCGGGACTCCCTTTTAATTTTCACCGAGACGAACTATGTCGGGAATTCCTTTTGGGATACCTACTGATACTTCTAAGTTTTCAAGCTCTCTAGAGTCATTATTGTTTGGTGGTCCATCAGTTCCTGCAGGGTACCAGTCGCTTTCCAGAAAATTTTCAGGAGCCTCTCCTTCACCTCAAAATTCTACTTTGTCATCTGGTGTATCTACCTCTTTTTTCCATGGCATGAATTCCATGCCACAAATACCTTTGGCCTGAGACTAATATATTAACATGATATCCTAAAATTTAGGTAATCCATAAATAACCCCAAGTGGTGTTTACTATCCACTTAGGGGGATACCACCTTATGCTCCACCTAAAGGAAAACCTCATTTTGGGTCATATCCTACAAATGGAGGACAATATTTTGTCGGAAATTATGCCAAATATTGTTGGATACCTCAAGTAGCTCTAGGTCAACTTGTTGTGTCTCAACCCATGATTGTTGCTCCTTACCCAGGGATGAATACTATTTGGAACCATGTTTTGTTTAAATACCTATTCAAGATGCTCCATAAGTGCCATTTTATCAACCTGTTCAACCTATTGGAAAACTTATTCCACAAAAAAATGTTCAAGGTATTCCACTACAAGTCCAACACCCTGTCTAGGGGATTCCAAAAACACCTATCGAACATCCTATCCAAAGAATTTTGCAAAAACATGTTCAACAACTAGTTCAACAACTTGTCCAGGGTAGTCCTAAAACACCTGTTCAATCTACTATTCAAACATTTGTTCAGCAGTTGTTTCTAAGTTCTCCCCAAACACCTATTCGGAGAGTATCACAAACAACGACTCAAACTATGCCTCAAATATCAGTTTCACAAACTAAACAAGCTATCCCTCAAGCATCTACTTATCAAACTGGTCCCACTTTCCAAACTACCACATAGATTCCTATGGGACAACCTACTATAGGCATTAGGCAGACACCGTACCAAGGTCAAGCTTTACAAGGCCATCCTTTTCAGAGTCAATTCATTCAAGATCAACCTTTACAAACTCAACCTGTACAAGGGAAATATTACTTGGTCCAAATGAGTCAAAGTCCACCTTTTCAGAGTCAACCATACCCGATTCATACGTTTCAAACTCCATTTCAACCACAACCTAGTATGTCTCATCTTGGTTACCCTAGAGGAATGAAAATACCAATCACACAATCTATTCCAGGATATCCTGGGTACACTCCTCCAAGTACTGGACTTAACACTCAAGGTTATCAATATTCGCAACAAGATCCCAACTGAAAGTTACCTTTTATTGAAACTTTAGATTTCTAAGATTTGTCTCTGTAACAAATGATCCAATCTACTACTATCTGTTTCAGCCGAAAATTCCTACTAAGTTCCCCAGTGACATTCTAAAGTTTGATGGAAAATCATGAGAGAACCCATCAAACCATGTTATGACATATCATCGTTGGTGTGTGTCGAATTCACTAATAGATGATTCCATTAGATTACGTATTTTCAAACAAACTTTAACCAGTTCAGTAGAAAAATGGTACATTGAGTTACCACGAGCCTATTTCTATAACTTCAAATAGTTAGTGACAACATTTTTGACACACTTTCAGCTACCTATTCTATATGCTACTAGTAATGAACTTTTGACTTCCTTGAAACAATTGAAATCTACCTACATTTCCAATGATATACATGAATGGAGGCGTAGGTGTCGTCTAGTCAAAGTTTTTATTCTAGATCAAATTTTGGCTTAGTGGTTTACAAAGTCATTACCTCCCATCATTATGGAGGATGTTTCCAAAGGAGGTGTTGTAACAAAAGAGCAGTTAATTTCTCATGCCCAATACCTAAACCTTGTTTATACACAATTTGTGTTGGTAGGCTAAATTGCTCCATTTTTAACCTCTATCCTACTTTAGACACATGACCTAAAACCTCTGTTTTAACCTTGGAAAACATTCATTCCTGTGCTTTTTTCGGAATCATGCCCATTCCTGCACTCTCTTCATATTTTCTTATTAAAGGCTTGTCATGGACTTAATTATTTATTTATGGATTTTATACCTTTAAAATTATCTTTACAACTAATATTTCTTCTTTCCTAAAGTATTTGATGAACAATGTATTAATCATTATGGTAGAAAGGATGAGTGAAGGTAGGATTCCTGCACCAGCTGGCAGTTCCTGCACTCCCGTGACAACTCACCAACTATGTGGATATTTCATTAAAGATCATTTCATCTTGAGTTGGGCTTAGAGCGGGAGAGAAATCAATAGATATTAGAGATTAGGACTCTAGACATATGCCTTAGATTAGCATTTCGGAATAGCCGAAAGGCTTAGTTTAATTTTTTTTTTTTTTTGTTATGGCCGTAGGCTTAAGGGTTTGTATTTAATGTAGAACTCTGATAGGAAATAGCTAGCGATGATACAAAAATTTTGTGATAGTAATTATTTTGGTATCTCCCTCTTTCTGGGCTGGATTCAGATCTCACGATGTACATTTTCTCATTTGGAATATACTACAAAGGAATGTGCCATGTTAATTTTTTTTCGTGTTTCAATCTTATCGCGATGCTTCATTGAGAGGATGAGTTTCCAGATTTCGTAATATGGAAACAATTTGGTTGGCTAGGGCCCAACCAACCCAACTTATTCTCCCTTTTTTAAAGGTGTGTTCATTTGATTTAAATGCAAAGTGTGATTTAATTATTTATATCGATTCTTTCACAAGTAATAGATTTGATTTCATTTGCAACTGTGTGTTATGGATCCGTGGTGTGCAGGCTTAGTTGTTTTTTATTTTAACTTGCATAATTTGTCCCTTTTTATGTGATCAGGAGATCATGTCCAAGTTATAAAAAATTCTCAAAAATGAAAGTGATCAGAAGTGGTTGCAATCTGAACGACCGGAAAGGTCTTGTCACTGTGATTCTGGCGCCGTGAATGGTTCTCAAAACCGAGGTTGTATGCAAAAGTTATTGAGGTTTGAAATCATCCAGTAAACTCCAAAATTCAGTTAACCAAGTTTGATTTTTGATTTTGGAAAAAATCAAAAAAAGAATATTCCAAGGAATATTTTGGGAATATTCTTCAAAATATTCCCTAGAATATTCCATTCAGACGTATTAGATGCGGACAAGTGGCAATTCTTTATTGGAGGTTTGGTTAACTTTGGATTTTCGTGGCCAATCACGAGCTGCCACGTGGCAGGCCCGGAAGCCGCCACGTGGCCTAGGCTAGTGGAAAATTTGGTTGGCAAAATATTTGTAAGTCTACAAGTTTCGAACCATGGTCACCCGCCTTCCAGCCATCAGGCACGACCGGCCTGCCTCTGTGGTAGTTCTTACCATACAACGAGTGCAAGATTTATTTGAAGTTTAAAATTGCATATGGCAGAAAAATTTAAGGGCTAGCCCTGACACCCCATCCACATGACCCAACGCTCATGACCTGGGGCTTAAACTTTATCCGCGGGTTGTTTGGGCGGTTAACCGTGCGGTATGAATGGGCGAGGTCAATGCCGACAATTCTGACGGGGATGGGTCATGTGACCACCCCGCCTTGACATTAAATGACACACTAAATAGTCTGCCAAGTTTGGGTGCATTCCGCCTTTTCTGGAGAAATTTCCGAGTTTGGAGCGCTAACTAGCAGTTCCTCCACATTTAGTGGGGTTTTTGGGGGACATTCAGTAGTTTTCTTGTTTCTGCCATAACTCCCTCATTATTGAACCAAATTGAGTGCAAAAAAGTCAATTTAAACTATCTCAGACTTTATGGACTCAATGGAGTATGTTGCAGATCCATCAGAGAGCTTCTAAGCAGGTTTTTGCTTCAACGAAGTTCAAGGGGCCACCAGGAGGAAAAATTAGTTTGAGGCATAGCCAGGGGAGCTAGAGACCTTATCCATAGATCCAATAGTCAAAATTGGATATTTCAGATGTTATGAATCTGATAAGATGGTTTGCAGAGCCTGTAGAGAAATTTTTAAGGCCGAAATGCTTCAGTAAATTTCCAGGGGCCATTAGTGCCAACTTTTTCCAACAGTGCCAACTTTTTCCAACAGTAGTGCAGGGCTTAGTCAGAGCTTCTTGAGACCATATGCAGTGAACTAGTGGTCATTATTGACTGAAAAAATCAATCTGAATCTAATGAAAGAGGTTTCAGCAAGTTTTGAGGACTTATAGAGGTCAAAAACTCAGTAGAGAAGTTTTCATTGACCCAAGTGCCAGGGGGTGCTGATAGGTGATTGAGGCGAAAACGGAGCAGCTGGAGGCCATTTTTGATGAATGAAAAGTCTATATTGACTATTTCAGAATTTTGGAACCAATGGAAGTGGTTTCAAAACATTTTGAGAACTTATAGAGCTCGAGAAGCTGATGTGATGTTTTGGGCAGCCCTAGGCAAACCGTGGAGGATAGCCTATTTTGGGGATGCAGTGCTCGATTTGAGAAATTTATCATTTGATATTTGGTGTCTGATGTGTGTTGGATACATCAGGAGTGGTTTCGATGACAGAAACATAATTCTTAGGGAGTTTGTTCCATTTAGAAGCTCAGAGTAGCTTAGTGCACCGACAGAAGGAATCGTGTCAACAAGAGCCTAAAGCTGTTTGTAGAATTTGGACAGCCATTAGACGGATATTGATGGTATTTTCAGTCCTTTGGATCATTTTTGTATTCATTGGAGTTAAGTATTTACTTGTAAAAAAACTTAACATAATCCCAAAGAGACGAGTCAAGATGACCAAGCTCAAAGGAGACGTAACCCACGAGATTTCGGGTGAACTCCTAGATTAAGTTTGTTATTGTGTTTAAATGCTTTATTTGATGCATTATGTTGCTGATATACATGTTAAATTTCAGAAAGAACGAATGAAATTAAGACACATAAATAGTAAAACTTCATACACCACTTTCAAGTAAATAATTCTGCAAAATTGTCAAGTACAAGCTAGATCATTTAATTTAAACTGAGTGGTAGGTTCTTGAAATACATACAATTTATCCAGACCATTTTCAGATCAGGTTGGTATCAAAGCTTAGTTTCTTGCTTGATAGAGCACTTGGTTGCTTGATTGTATAGCTTGAAAGGTGTTTAAATAGTGTAAAATATTGACTGTTTTATTGTTTGCAAACTTATTGTTATTTGAGTTTGCTTGAGATTTCGGGATAGATAATGATTAGCTAAGTCCTAGAGAGGACAAAAAGGAAGAAAAGGCATGAATTCATCTTCCTTACCCCAAGGGACCACAAGGTCACTTTTGGAACAAACCCTCTTGATGATTGTTTGTTAAGAAGCTCTTGGATTTTGTTTGTTGTTTGGCTGCTTGAATAAGAGTTTGTCCCTACAACCATTTGGTTAAAAAATCTTGTCATTTGTTTAGAAATATTTGTGACATTTTTTAAGTTCCTTTTGTTCATTGACATCATAATGAAAAATTCTACAAGTGAGGTTTCCTCCTTCACAATATTATTCGATGAAAATATGAAGCGTGACTTTATTATATTGAAGGACATGGTGCAGATTCTATTTGAAGATAGAATAGAAAGAACTAAACTTCGTAAGAAATTGTTTTCCATGAAGGAAGAAAAGGAAGAAATTCTTCAAAAATTGCATGATATGGAGATGCAGCTCCATCAAGCTCAAGAAGCTTTGACAAAGAACATGCGTGAGGAAGAGGTAATCCATTCTAATTTGTCTTCAGTTTCCTCATTATAAAGATGTGTTGGTTCTTTCGAAAAGCACATGAGAGGTATAGGGTCCAAGTTAATGATTAAAATGGGCTATGAAGTCAAGGGTCTAGGAAAGCATGCACAAGGCATGGTTGAACCTTTTTTGGTTGAGGAACAACCAAAAAATCTTGGTCTTGGTTATGTGCAATGTAATGGCGAAGACTCCAAAACCATGAAAGCATGTGGGGCTACTTCAAAGAGAACTTTTGTTCCAAGTTCTAATATGAAAATATGTCAAATTTGTTTCAAAGATGATTGCCATTGATTTAAGCCTTTGTTGCAGCAAGAATATGGTAGACATGCAGCTTACGGCAAGCATGCGAGTTCAGAAAATTTTCAAGACAAGAACGATGATGTTAGTCTGCAAATGAAAGTTGGAGCCTCTACTAGTTCATATCCTCATGAAGGCAAAAAGGATGAACATGAAAAGCAACACAAGAGGTATAAATCTTCCCATGATTAATTTTATTATGTTTATGCAAAGCATGATAATTTTGCATGCTTAAATGGAAGAAAGATTTATTGTACATATTGTGGACGATTTAACCATGATGTTTCGAGATGCTGGATGACGAAGAAGGCATACAGGAAGCAGATGAAGCAAAGACAACTTTCAAAGAAGGTGCATAAGAATTGCACATATTGCCAAAAGAGGGGACATGTTGTCTCCCATTGTTGGACTTTCCATCCAACTAGTCGTCCCAAGCACATGCAGCAAGAGGACAGAAATATTGGCAAAGGTGGAACCAAGGATTCCATTATTGATGTGAAAATGGAAGTTTCACATGAAGAAGAGTTGCAGCAACAAAAGTTTCCATGGAAGTGGCTTGGTAAGAAGTGGATGGACTTCTTAACACAGTAAGACATACACTTTTTTACATATACAAATTTCGGTTGTATGCATGTATTTTATGCTGTAATCTCTCATCTTTTTGAGCCACCTTGGATCATTGATCAAGGCAATGATGTTCAGTTTCCTTCTGCAAATTTCTTTCCAGAAATTTTATGAGTGAGTGCAAGAAAGATAGTTCTTGACAGGAGGACAAACACATCCAGGAAGGGTAGTTTCAATTGCTTTCTAATTGTGGTTCAAAGTCACTAGCCATGCAAGGCAAGTGTTTGGAGGCTAAAGAGAAGAGGGTGATGTACTCTCATTTACTATACATATCAGTTTCATTAGTTTAGAGAGATTTTGGGGTCCAAAAGCTTCCCAATGGGGAGGTGTGCTTAGGAGATCATGTCAAAGTTATAAAAAATTCTCAAAAATGAAAGTGATCAGAAGTGGTTTCAATATGAATGACCAGAAAGGTCTCATCACTGTGATTCTGGCACAGTAAACGATTCTCAAAACCGAGGTCGTATGCAAAAGTTATTGAGGTTTGAAATCGTCCATTAAACTCCAAAATTCAATTGACCAAGTTTGATTTTTGATTTTGGAAAAAAATTTAAAAAAGAATATTCCAAGGAATATTCTTTGAAATATTCCCTAGAATATTCCATTCGGACATATCAAATCCGGACAAGTGGCAAGTCTTTTTTGGAGGTTTGGTTGACTTTGGATTTTTGTGGCCAATCACGGGATGCCACGTGGCAAGCACGGAAGCCGCCACGTGGCCTAGGCTAGTGGAAAATTTGGTTGGAAAAATATTTGTAAGTCTACAAGTTTCAAACCATGGTCACCCACCTGCCAGCCATCAGGCACGACTGGCCTGCCTCCGTGTTAGTTCTTACCATGCAACGGGTGCAAGATTTATTTAAAGTTTAAAATTGCATATGGCGGAAAAATTTAAGGGCTAGCCCCGACACCCCATCCACATGACCCAGTGCTCATGACCCAAGGCTTAAGATTTATCCGCGGGTTGTTTGGGCGGTTAACCATGTGGTATGAACAAGCCATGTGGCCAACGCCACAACACATTTATTGTAACAGTTGGGAAGCGGTTAACGTGAGGTCAATGCCGACGGTTCCGGCGGGGTTGGGTCATGTGACCACCCCACCCTAACATTAAATGACACACTAAACAGTCCGAAAATTTTGGGCATGTTCCACCTTTTCTGGAGAAATTTCTGAATTTGGAGCGCTAACTAGCAGTTCCTCCACATTTAGTGGGGTTTTTGGGGGACATTGGGCAGTTTTCTAGTTTCTGCCATAACTCTCTCATTATTGAACCAAATTGGGTGAAAAAATAGTCAATTTAGACTATCTCAGACCTTCTGGGACTCAATGGAGTATCTTTCAGAGCCATCAGAGAGCTTCTAAGTAGGTTTTTGCTTCAATGAAGTTCAAGGGGCCACTAGGGCCACCAGGAGGCAAAATCAGTTTGAGGCCTAACCAAGGGAGCTAGAGGCCTTATCCAGAGATCCAATAGTCAAAATTGGATATTTTGGATGTTATGAATCTAATAAGATGGTTTTTAGAGCCTGTATAGAACTTTTGAAGGCCGAAAAGCTTCAGTAAAGTTCCAGGGGCCATTAGTGTCATCTTTTGCCAACATCAGTGCAAGGCTTAGCCAGAACTGCTTGATACCATATGCAGTAAAACAGTGGTCATTATTGACTGAAAAAATCATTTTGAATCTAATGACAGAGGTTTCAGCAAGTGTTGAAGACTTATAGAGGTCTAAAACTTAGCAGAGAAGTTTTCATTGACCTGAGTGCCAGGGGGTGTCAATAGGTGATTGAGGCGAAACCAGAGCAGCCGAAGGCCATTTTTGATGAATGAAAAGTATATATTAATTATTTCAGACATTTTGGAACCAATGGAAGTGTTTTCAGAAAGTTTTTAGAACTTATAGAGCTCGAGAAGCTGATGTGAAGTTTTGGGCAGCCCTAGGCAAACCGTGGAGGATAACCTATTTTGGGGATGCAGTGCTCGATTTGAGCAATTTATCAGTTGATATTTGGTGTCTGATGTGTGTTGGATACAACAGGAGTTGTTTTAGTGATAGAAACATAATTCTGAGGTAGTTTGTGCCATTTAGAAGCTCAGAGTAGCTTAGTGCACTGACAGAAGGAATCGTGTCAACAAGAGCCTAAAGATGTTTGCAAAATTTGGATAGCCATTAGACGGATATTGATGGTATTTTCAGTCCTTTGGATCATTGTTGTATTCATTGGAGTTAAGTATTTACTTGTAAAAAAACTTACCATAATCCCAAAGAGCCGAGTCAAGATGACCAAGCTCAAAGGAGACATAGCCCACGAGATTTCGGGTGAACTCCTAGATTAAGTTTTCTATTGTGTTTAAATGATTTATTTGATTCATTATGTTGCTGATATATGTGATAAATTTCAACAAGAACAAATGAACTTAAGACACATAAACAATAAAAATTCATACACCACTTTCAAGTAAATAATTCCGCAAAATTGTCAAGTACAAGCTAGATCATTTGATTCAAACTGAGTGGTAGGTTATTGAAATACATACAAGTTATCCAGACCATTTTCAGATCATTATGCTTGTTATATTTCTGCGAGAATAGTGCAAGTACGTTACCTGTACCAGTGCATTCTCGATTCTGCAAGTCAATCTCCTTGGTTCATTTCCACAAGTATTTTTACTTCTTTCCTTTTGTAAGATATTTATTTATTTATGCAAGTAGGTGTTTATTTCTAAAGTAGAAGCATTCTTGATATTTGGAGTTTAGCTTAACAGTTAATTGTGCTTTGATGAACATGGAATAAAAACTATTGTAACATAAGGATATGTGCTTGCACTTAACATTTTCGAGGAAACGATTAAATCTCAAAATTAAATTATCAAATGAACCGTTTTGAGTTAAAACATTTAAGAAGTAGATCTGATTCATATGAACAATCATCTTAGGAAGAAGCCTGCTGACACAATCAGATAATTTCCTTAATTACATGAAAGAAGTTACTTGTTTTAAGAAATATTTACTTTGAATTTTGAAATCATTTATTGTTTCGAGTGTAAGTTTAGTTGAAGCATCTTATAGTTTTTGAAAGTTATTTTCAAAGTTCTATTCACTTTGCAATTTATTTCACTAGTTAACATGCTTTTTACTTTCTGAAGGTAATATGAAAACTTTGTACATGAACACATATTTTCTGGTACAAGAACCTCTATTTCGGTATAGGAACTTATATTTTGGTATAGGAACAAAGTGCTCTATCCTGAAGACTTAGAGCTACTATATGGAGGTCAAAATATTCAGTACATGTACAAAAAATACTTCCGGTATATAAACTTCATTCCAATATAGGCACAACATTCTGGTACAGGAACACTGTTGTAATACAGGAATGACAATTTAGTGCAGGAAGGAATATATTTAAAGAAGATAGACACCTTTAATAGTCCAACTATCACTCTGTCATATAACCATACCGAAGATAGTCATAAATAGTAATTCCATCAATCAGGATTGTTTACAGAAACTTAAGAGTTCCTTTTATTTACTTCCCTGCAAAGTACTTTCTTTCATATTCCAACACTAGAATTTATGTGGTATTAATTGCCATGTGGTCATTCCTTTTTTTGATTCTGAAATATTGTGATTAAATATGTAGGAATAGAACTAGGAAATGTTCATATAATTTATGGCATTTCCCGTGCTTCGCCTCAAAGTTTACAAAACCCCTGGGTTAACAATTAAGTGTTGAAGAAGTTCGTTGAACTGCAACTCCTACACCCAACATTTTGGTGCCGTTGTTGGGGAGGCGATTTGAAATTGGTAAGAACTTTCCATTTTTTTCTACAATAGGGGTAAGTCTGCTATTATTTTTTCTACAGTGTGATTCTATTCTTTGAATGATTTTATAAGTGATGATTTCTTATTTTAATTGCAACATTTGTTTGAGTTATTGTTTTGTCATTTTTTTAGATGAATGCCTAAAAGGGGTAGGGGTCCGAAGCCCAATAAGGGTTGAGGAAATACTGATAAATCTGAAATTTTTTCTCATATTGGGCCTTCTCTTGCAGGAAAAAAGTCCAAATAGAAACATACCCATCACACATGAACTGTCCACTTGGACTCTGGTAACAATAGTTTGGGTGTGATATAATCAAAAAAGGGGAAGAAGGAGACTGTTGGACTTCAAAGAATTTTAACCCATAATCAACCTTCTCAGCCAATTGAGAGTAGTTCATTTGGAGGTACAAGAATGGAAGAACACAAGGACCATGATGAGGGAAGTGGAGAAAACCAGGTAAATGAGGAAAAATCCACCTTCGGATTTCCGATCGTGGATCCAGATATATAGTTGTGCAAATGAAGAATATTCTTCCATCAGGTCTTCCTCATTTCCATGGTAAGGTACATGAGGACCCAGATTATTTTTTATTTTAATTCAACATATTATGTAGAAGTTATGATTACTCCATAGATGCTCATAATTTAAATTTGTTTCTTGCAACTCTCAAGGATTCAACATTACGCTGGTTCATGGGATTAGGAGGAAATACTATAGATTCTTGGGAGAAAATGAAGAGAGTGTTTTTATTGAAATATCAGGAATATTGTAAAACTAGAGAAATGTAGGATGAAATCTTCACCATTATGCAAGGTGATGATGAGACCTTGGAAGATTATCTAGAAAGGTTTTTGTATATTCTCCAAAGGTCAAAACACAAATTTGATATAAGTACTATTAGAACCTTGCTCTTACGCTAGCTTACTGATGATGCTAGAAATAAATTAAATCTGTTAGGACAAGGGGATATTTCTCAAAAACCTTTTGATCAAATTTGTGACCTGTGCAAGAAATTATCAAGGAATCAATCTATATCCGGTAAAGGAATCCAAAGTAGACATAAAAAATCTGGATCTACAGATGCTATGATTATTGGGTTGGAGAGAAAAATGGACAACCTGAAAATTGAAATAATGAATATTATTAGCAAGCAAATAGACTCTTTAAACTTTCAACAAAAACTTGTAGAAGAACAAGAGACATTATCTATTTTTTGTCCAAAGTGTATGAAAATAATCCTTTAAGGGAATGTCCTAATGATGTTAAAGGGACTAATAAATGTGTAAATTTTTGTAGAGAACCATGCCACCGAAAAATGCCTCTTCATACCTAGATTGAAAGCAGTATTCGAGGGAGGGTAGCCAAAACCTGACTCGTTGCATGCTATGGGAGCACGAAGAAATTGGCCTCATGTAGGTGCTAATATGGCTCTTGAACTTCCTCCACATTTTTTTGGTTATAATGCACATCCATATTCCTATCATAACACTAATCACTCTCAACCTTTGCAGCATGGGAACCATTTTCATTATGGAAAACCCTCCTAATATTGGCAACAAGGTTGGAGAGGTCCAAACCATTCACATCATTCCTATCATGCACCTATGAAATAATATCCACCTAAAAATGCACCTTACCTAATGGCGCAACCATAATTTCCCCAACCAAGTCAGCTGATGCCACCATTACCTTTACCTCCACCATTTTGAACTCCTCAACTGCCTGCTCCACCCATACCAAATCCCAATAATAATGCGGTACAAATGATCCATTCTATTAAACTGCTTCTTCCACCCAGTTATCAGTCCATGCCAATTGGGGTCATTGACCTCCAACTGAGATCAAGGAAGGTAGTAACATCATAAAAACAAAAGCATCCCATGGTGATTATTGAAGAGAAAAGTGAGGAGGAAACTCTTGATCATTCTGGGAGAGATGTCACCATTCAACCCATCTGCGTACCTTCAGAGCATTTTCCATCCTCTTAAAATCAGCCTCCCTATCTAGAGAGGCTAGATATGGAGAGGAATGACCCTGTTCTCGAGTCTAGTCTAGATTCTATGCTTATGAATCTTTTTATAAAGGTCCCTTTGCTCCAAGCTATAAAAGAGATCCCTCTGTACAAAAATCATTAGGGAACTCTATCTCAAGAAGCCAAGAAGGAAAAGAGTAGAACCTAAAACCATTCAATTTTTTGGAAGAGCAGCAGAGTTAATGACAGTGTGTGTGCAAATGGAAAAATACACTGACTCTGGAAACCCTGATGTCTCTGTTCAGATAGGTGATGTACTTGTCTCCAATGTGCTTATAGACCTAGGGGTAGCCATTAATGTTATGACCAAAAAAACCATGGATCAAATTGGGTTGGTCCATATTCGTCCTACTCCTACTGTGCTTGAATTGGCAGACAGATCTAAAATCAAGCCGGAGGGAGTGTTCGACGATGTGGTTGCTTCAATAGACTCTTGGGAATATCCCGCAGACTTAATTTGTCTTCAGCCAAAGAAGCCTGTGGGAGGACATCCCTTGATCTTGGGACGACCATGGCTTGCTACGGCCGATGCCTACATTGGATTCCATTCTGTTGAGATGTACATTTCCCATGGAGATTCTAGGAAGAAAGTCACCTTATATCCACCTGCTAGATCTATCCCGGAGCTTCGAGATACCTTATGGCTAGATTATAGTAGTGACGAGGAGACTCGGTCAATTTCTTTGATACATTATTATACTGAGTCAACTTAGGAGGGTGAGATACGAGACTTCCTAAATAATATATATACCATGCCAAATTTTGAGTCGCTGTGTCAAATATTTAGTCTGAATTTTCAAGAAAGTCATGATTCCCAACCTTCCTCACCACAGTCTCTAGCGACACCTGTTTGTACTCTCAAACCCAAAACTACTATTGTTGGGATTAATCCAAGAAAATATTTACATATTAGCTTAGATCTGGATGCATCCCAACAAGAGTAGCTTGTAAATTTGTTGCAAAACCATCTTGATGCCTTTGCATGGGGATATGGGGACATGAAAGGCATCCCTCCTGAAACCTGTACTCATCATATTTATATTTAGGGGGGAGCTCGATCTGTCTAACAAGCCCAAAGGCGTATGAACCAAGATCGAAGAGAAGTTGTGAAGGAAAAATTACAAAAAATCTTAGATGCTGACTTTATTTATCCTATATCTGATAGCCAGTGGGTCTCTACATTGGTATTAGTCCCTAAGAAAGAGGGAGATGGCACATTTTCATTGATTATAGAGAATTGAATAAATCCACTCTCAAGGATTACTTTCCCCTTCCTTTCATCGATCAAGTGCTTGATACCCTTGCTGGTAAAAAATACTTTTCTTTTTTATATGGCTTTAGCGGTTATAACCAAATACAGATTGCACTCGAAGATCAAGATAAGACCACCTTTACACGCCTATGGGGGACATTTGCATATCGAGTGCTTCCCTTTGGGCTATGTAATGCCCCTGCCACCTTTTAAAGGGAAGTGCTGGCCATTTTTGCTGACCTTTAGTGTGTGGAGATCTATATGGATGGATTTTCGATATTTGGTGATTCATTTCATAAAGCCCTCAAAAATATGGAAAATGTTTTTTCTCGTTGCCAAGAAGCTCACCTTGCCTTGAGTGACAAAAATTGTAGATTAATGTGCAAAGGAGGAGTAGTTCTTGGCCACCTCAGTTTTGAAAAAGGTATCTAGGTTCACCCAGCTAAGAGAGAGGTTATTTTATGTCTTTCTTCACCGAAAACACAAAGGAAAGTGAGTGGATTCCTGGGACATACGGGCTACTACAGGAGATTCATTGAAAAAATTTCTAGGATAGCCACCCCCCTTTTTTTATTGTTAGCTAAGGTTATTGATTTTTCTTAGTCCACAACTTGCCAACAGTCTTTTAAGACATCAAAGGAAAAATTAGTACATGCACCAATTTTGAGAGGACCTAACTAGTCCCTTCCATTTCATATATCCTATGATGCCTCAGATACTTCCATTTAGCGCATCTCTAGGGAAAGAAGAGAACAAATAATCTTATGCTATCTACTTCATCAGTAAAAACTTGTCACCCACCGAACTAAATTATACAATGATTGAGAAAGAGTTGTTAGCTATGATTTTTTCTATTAATAAATTTAGACATTACATTACAATATATGAAGTCTTTGTGCATATTTATCATTCTACAATAAAATATTTGATGAATAAACCAATGACTAGCAGTAGAGTGAATAGGTTGCTACTTTTGCTTCAGGAATTTAATGTTACTATTGTTGATAGACCAGGAAAATCCAACGTTGTAGCCAATTATCTTTCTAGATTAAATAATCTTGGTGAAGTAATTACTGTTAATGCTGATTTCCCTCACGAACATAGTTTTTTTGTGTCAACAAAATCCATGTGGTTTGTTGACATAACCAATTATTTAGTCACTAGAAAGACACCACCTCACTTATCTTCTCAAGAAAAGCAGAACATCATACAGAAAAGTGTTGCATATTCTTGGGTTCAAGTAGAACTCTTTTACACTGGAGCAGATATTATTATTCGTAGATGTGTAAGAGAGAAAGAAGTGTTTACTCATGATGAACCTTGCGGAGGCCATTTTTCTGATAAGAGAACTACATACAAGATTCTATGAGCTGGCTATTTTTGGCCTTCCTTGTTTAAGGATGCCAAACAATATGTCAAGCGATGTGATAGTTGTTAGCGAGTGGGCCAACCTAACCAAACCAATGAAATTCCTTTATGTCCTCAGGTTATGATTGAGCCCTTTAAAAAATTAGCTATTGATTTTGTGGGACCCATAAACCCAAAATCTTTAAATAAAAATCTTATATTGATTTGTACATATTTTTTTACAAAATGGGTAGAAGTTAAAGCTGTGTCTTTTGCTACTGAAAAATTTGTCGTAGAATTTTTATGTACTGAAATCTTTACTAGATTTGGTGTGCCTAGGGAGATTGTTTTTGACAATGGACCGCAATTTATCTCTTATCTGGTACAGGGTCTAATGGATCAATACAAAATTGGACATAGGAAATATACACTATATTACCCACAAGAAAATGGCCAAGTGGAATCTACAAACAAGGTAATCGAGTCCATCCTCACTAAAATAGTGAACATGCATAAGAAGGATTGGGACAACATATTAACGGAAGCTTTTGGGCATATCAAACCACTTGGAGACAAAACACGGGATACACACCATATGACCTGGTATATGGGAAACAATTCCTTTTTTCGATAGAGTTCCAAATCAAGATCTTCTGGACTACAGTTGAGTTGGGGTTAGATCTCTCGGAAGCACAACAACAATGTCTACTACAGTTGAATATGTTAGATGAGTTTAGAAGGGATGTTTTTCAGCCGAATGTATTAGTTCAACACCAGCACAAGAGTGGCATGACAAGTCTATCAAGAAAAATCAATTCCAACCAAGTGATTGGGTACTCCTTTATGATTCCAGATTTAAACATTTCAAAGGGAAATTCCGCACACAATGGATGGGACCTTATGAAGTGGTTAAATTTTTTGAGAATGGAGCAGTAGAAATAAAAACCATTGATGGGTGAGATTCAATATTCCTTGTGAATGGGAATAGACTTAAGGTGTATTTTCAGCCTCTTACAAAGGAAGATTTCATGCAACAAGTACAACAATAATCAGAAGAAGAGATGGTAGGTGGTTGTGCCAACCTATTGAAAATTTGATTCTTTAATTTCCCGAAATTAAAAAGAGAATAATAATAATAATAATAAATAATTAAAAAATAAAAAATAAAATATTTTCCTGTGATCACGAAAATCAGTTTACTGAGATAATCAAAGAAGGATCATCCTGAAAACCAACATGCTGACAAGAAGATCAAATTTTAATCAAATGGGAATTTTGCTTTATCTTTATATGTGTTAAATGTCACCAAGAAGAAGTAGGTTTTAAATGTAGGAATCGAGCCTTTATCCAACTTTGGGACATCTTACACATAAATTTTTATGCAAGAAACAATCAATTCCCGCTGCATTTATTTTGATTCAGTACTATTCAGGAAGATTTTTGAGTTAAAATTATGTCCTTCTTCTATTCCCATTTTCATAAATTTCCCTCTATTTTTCTTCTTTTTATCCCATGATTTACCACCCCTTTCTTCAAATTGAAACTGTCCCTATCCGTTTCATTTTTCCCTCTTTTTTTTCCCCTGAATTTTTTTCCAAAATCCATTTTTCAATATGCCCCTCTTGGTAGTTTCACTCTTTAATTCCCTGTTGTAATTTCCTTCCCATTATGAAAATTTACCCTTTTCCCGCTTCTTTTCGCCTTCATGGATCATATTGCGGGATCTGATGTGAACTCATAAGTTAGATTGAAAGGCATACATTAATACCAAGAACTGGTGAATAAAACCTCCTTTCGATATTCAACAAATCTTTTGAAATTCGGCGTATGAATTACATTTTATCATAAATTTGTGTTCCCTCTGTCTCTTCAGACATGCTACAAATTTTCCTAGTGCAGGAATATGTGTTCAGTGTAGGAATGTTCAATACAAGTATGTGCAGTGTAGTGCTAGAATGTTCAGTGCAAGATTGTTCAAGTGCAGAAATGTTCAGTGCAGGAATCCGCACTATTAAGCACTCCTGAGTACAAAAACACATGTTCTGGTGCAAGAACAATGGTCTTCAGTGAAAAAATGTGTAACATGGTCCAAGAATACCTGGTAGAAGAATGCGCAGCTGGAAAGCTTACTCTCTTTTTTTATGAAAATCTTGTGTAGGCAGAATGACTGCACTACTTTTAGATTATGGCATTCAGTAATTTTTATTATGGTTAAACCTTGTTTTCATCACACTACAAGGAAAAGACCCTCTAGCAAAGGTTATAAAGGAGGTTTTTAGTGTTATAAAATTGGCTAAAATTGTCAAAAAAACATTTTCTACAACATCTGTTTATGGTTACGAAGGTTTTGGCGGAGCTTTTAACGGAAATTCAACACAACTAAAAAACAATGGGTGGCTGGAGGTTATTAAGGATGTTTTTTTTCATCAGTGTGCTACTCTGGCTTTAACGCATCATTTCCTACATGTAGAAGGTGCCCTGGGGTGGTCGAAGAAGAGTGCACCAAGTCGTTAAGGTATAAAACCGCACCGGGGGTAGTGTTGGTGATACAACACACAGGGCTGTTCTAATTGGTGTTGGGATTTGTGCGGTGCCCATAGGTTGTATCAACGCACTGGTGCGTAGACTTAAAGAAATGCACCAATGTGTAGTATCACAAAAATGCACTAAGATTTATAATTTGTATCAGTATTTGTGCAGTGCCCATAGGTCGTACAAATGCACTGGTGCTTATAGACACATAAATGCCCCAGTGCGCAGTATCACACAAACACACCGAGATTTATAATTGGTATTGGTATTCGTGCGGTGCCCACAGTTTGTACAATGACACCGGTGCGTATAGACACATAAATGCACTAGTGCGTCGTACCACGCAAAGACACCGATATTTTTAATTGGTTTTGGTATTTGTGCGGTGCCCATAGGTCGTAGAAATGCACCGGTGCGCTTCAGAATACAAACGCACCGGTGTACAGTAAATGACACGCACCGGTTTTCATTTTGTATTTTTTAGAAACACCGACCTATGACAGTGCAATTATTGTGATTGTTTTAAATTCATTATTCATCAAAAGTCGACACATATATATCTTATAACAATATTCATATGAATTAAATTTTTATTAGTGCATCTCAGAATGACAATGGAGAATGCAATAGAATAAATTAAAACATATTATATATATATATATATATATATATATATATATATATATATATATATATATATATATGTGTATATGAATAAGACCGTCTTTGTCATACAAAATGGGAAATTTATTGGTATCCCTTTGTCTTTCAATTGGGACACTATGTCCATTACATTAAACAAAATGTCTGATTTCACAAACATATTTCAAAAAATACAACGCCTTGCTTTGATATCCAAACATAGTGATCATCATTCTTCGCTTTGAACTACTGTCATTGCTAGAGCTACTTCCATGACTTGGGTTATTTTCAGGATTGTTTTGTTCATGGTGTTGATTGTTTTCTTCTTCTTCACCTTCCATCTACAAATATAAAAATAAACTGAAATGAGTGTATATACATTGGTGAGAATAATGAAAATTGCAATATTAAATAATATACATCAATGTAAATCGAAAAGAAAAATGACGTACCATAGAAAAAATTGACTCATAAACTACACACATTCTTTCAAAACCATGTACCATGCCATCTTTCAAAATTTCATTTGTTGGCACAGTTCCATACTTTGTTTCCCACAAGTTTTATACCCCATAACAAATCATATATTTAATATAAAATATTTTTTTGTTCTATTAATTATAAACGGAGCTAAGTAAAACAAGATCAATAGATGCTTACAAATTCCAAAATTAATTTATGATATGCCAACATATACTCACAACCCATATTTTACCCAATTTCAATCAATTCGTTTGATGGTTCTTCTTTGTATGTTAGCACCTGTTTGAAGACATTCAATGATGATTTTTATAAAACAACTTAAAAAATACAAAAATGAAATCTAGTTAAGTTGTTATAGGGAAGTAACAATTACTCACAAACTTAGATATCAACCCTTTTCTTCCTTGTCGTCTTGTTTTATGTGCTGATTGGGTTCCATTTTCTTTTCTTTTCTGTAAGAAAATTCTTGAAAATTAATATTTAATGCTAAATTGCTTATTTATTGTACCTAATGATCGAAAAATTCAATGATTACATATTAAATTTGAAGCACGTTGTTATTGAGATGGCTCCTCCTGTGATGCAATTTTGTCCATTTCTTTGACCATCTCCTTGTACACCTTTTTGGACATTCCTACTGGCATATTTTTGATATCAGCTAGTTCATCTTTTGAGATTTTCATAATCTTCCTAAAAATGTAACATGACAATAAAATATTTAATTTTTATATTGATATATGAAAAATAAATATAACAAAAGTGATATTTATAAATAATTATAGACAAACATTTAAAGGAATATTACTTTTTCATTCCTTCCTTTTTGTTGTTGTACATTTTTGCTATTAAAAGTTTGACATGTCTCATTGATCAATTCCTTGGAAACTCTTCTTGTAGTTTAGATAAAATTTCGTTCTTGGAATCATTGGATTGATTTTTGTATTGTAAGTGGAAAGAACGTATATACATTCATTCCACTTGATCCCTCAAACTTTCGTAAAAGTTTTCCCCCCTTTCGTTAACCTCCAACACCACTCCAGATGAGCTAAGGAGAACTTCATTTTCATTTGCATGTTCTATTTCTTTTCTTTTCTTAAAACAACATTCATTTTCTCAGTTGTTGGTCCCTGTAGAACATTAAACATATGTGAATTAATAGACTATTTGACACATGTTATCTAATAATTTTAAGTATATTATTAATGATAATTAAAAAAAGAATCTCATATTGGATCGATAGTATTTTTTCATTCACCTGATTCATCCTTTTGCAATTTTTCCATCAAGCTTTTATGCTCTCCTGGTCCTAGATCAGAAATAATCTTATCGAGCGTCGTCATTTTGTGGCTCTGCATGATACACAATAAAAAATACATATTAGTTAAACTTACATATAGTTCAAAAATAATATTTATTATAAAGAATTTACAAAGAACTTGCCTTTTTTTCTTTTCTTGATGTGTTATTAGTATTTTTGTTACTTGATCTTTTGTCAGTCATTTCTTTATCAATATAAAACATGTACCATATTATTCATTAATATATTTATAAATAAATTGTCAGCTTTTCACGTAAAAAAAAAATATCAAGAAACCGGTGCGCCTTTCTTGATCTAGGCACTGCTACCGGTGCATGGGGGTGTTAAAAACGCACTGCAAAAAAAATATAATAGACCGTACGATGCATGGGGGTATTATAAATGCACCGCAAAAACAATGTAATAGATTGTATGGTGCTATCCTCGTAACATGGAGCACCGGTGCCCTATTTCAGATATGACGCACTGATTTAAAAAAATTGTTTTCAAGTTTTTTATTACATAGTACTTGCGTTGTGCACTAGGTTATGTAGGGTGCAACAATAAAAAAAATCCATTTTTTCACAAATTCATGCAATGGCCGAATGGATTGGGATCTGACTATGCAAGTCATCCCGTGGGTTGGATGTCAATCTAAAATGAAAATCCCTAATTCTAAAATCGCAGAAACAGGGGGAAGAAAGGGAGAAAACAAAAAAAAGTAAGGGTTCAGGGTAAAAATTGATAAAACTGCATAAAAAGTAAAAAAATTGCAGAAAAAGAAAAAAAAAATCAAATTTAATCACGAGATGGTTTGAAATTCTATGATACAAGGTTTGAATCACCAGAGGTTTGGTTTCTGATTGTCTGAATACTTTTGTTCGAACGTATTTCGTTGCTCCACAGTGCTCTCATGCTCTCTTGCTCCAGGTATGTCTCCTGCAAATCTCTGGCTGAAAATTTTAGCAAAAGTAGTGAAATAATGAAAGTTTTTAGTATTTAAAGAATGATTTTATGAAATTAGATTTTCGAAAATATTTTACCGCCCATTTTTCAATTTGCTGCCTTTTTTTTTTTACTTAAAGAAAATAGAATTGCACTTTTTTTATTTGTGTTTTTCGTCACCGATGCGTCACTTAATAGCATCTCAACAGTGCATCCTTTTGTAACACTGACACCAATGCGTAGTAACTAAAACGCACTGGTGCAGTTATATGTACAGTAGCACCGATTTGCGGTTAAGGCACCGAAATTTTTAGGTGTCTACACCAAAATTTAGTGAACTCCAACCATAGAAATTGATAATTAGAATTTTCTTTATTCTTGAGAATTAGAATTGAGAATTGGAATTGGATAAATTCTTGATGGAAATAACTATTCTTCCAATGCATTTTGTTTATTGCAGGAGGTCCCCACTAATTATGTGGAGAGAATGAAATGTGGGGCATGCGAATATGCAATACTATAAGGTCCAAGTGGGAAATTGTGGCATGTGAACCTGTGCTATTCTAAGACGTGGGTAGTTTTCACAAATGGTTGGGAAAGTTTTGTTTCTGAGCAGTTTATTAAAGTTGGAGATATTTTAGTTTTTAGAAATGTTGAAACGTACATTTTGCTATGAAAATATTTGGGCCATTTCTTTTGAAAACTACACCTCTTCTTATTTCAGAAAAATAAACTTGAACCTTTCCATAACCTGCAACAAGAAAAGGTGCCCCATGATCTGCTTGCTTATTTGTAAGTTCCTCCTCCATCTTGGCATCCAATTTCCTCTTTTCTCCTTTGTGCTTTCTATCTTGATCTTATCAAAATTTATACAATCTCTGTTTTACGAGAAACTGACTTTGAATGTTCTGGGAGAAATGACAACGAGTCCTTCATTCTGCATTTGTTAGCAGAAGAAGACCGATTTTTGACTAGACGATGCAGTTATTACATGTGGAGGCAATGGTTTCCCATAGAAAACAAGTATAGGGTTGAGCAGAGGAAAGACATTGCGAAATGGGCTATTACATTAGCTTTTACAATGGGAAACCGATTTGCAGGTGGAAATATGGTAGCTATAGGTATCTATGCTTTTCTTCCAATAGAAATGGTCACTGGATTTCCATTTATAATACAAGCATACTTTTTACTGGTTTCATCCACAAGAACATAGCTCAGACAAGTTAGAGATGCCATTCAGGTTCAATTGAAAACTGAAGATGTGATTTTATGCGACGTCAGCTTTGCTGGTAAAAGTTTATGTAAGCCAACCGAAGCTCGGACAATATTCCTCGCTGCTTTTAAACACATTCTGGAGAATTTTCCCTTAATGGGACCTACCAACCCGATCAAAAATGTCAATTGATATTTCTCTTTTGTCCTTAAGGGAATGAGAATCCTTCCATTCATGGTGCCTCTTGGCTTTATTAACTACCTCGATTGATCTTTCTCTACCATCAATTCTGCTCTCCATTTCTCCATCATGGTACCTCTTAACCCTATCGTCGGCCTCAACCGAATGCTCTCTGCCAGTCTCAACCTATACTCCTTTTCTCCTTTTGTACTCTGTCAAGATTTGTAGCCCTCTGCATCCCTGTAAGCGTCTTTGTCCATCTTTTAGTTTGAATCACTCATTTTCTCTACTATAAACTTCTCAGCCGAAATTCAAACTCTCGTCTTTTCAAACCGTCATCTCCTCAGAATAATTCTTGCCCGCGATTTGAACGCTCTGCTACTCCAATACTACACTTTATAGAATAACCCTACTCCGGTGCGCGGGGTTTTATAGACGCACCGGTGTGTGTTATGATGTTAAGTGCACTGGATTGTATAAAGTTCTTTTTTTTTTGTATGTAAGATCATAGTAAAATAATGATAATTCTAAAGTACATGAATTTATTTTCATTATTTTCTAAACTTTATTATGTTACAAAAATTCATATTATTCTATATTTATTATTTTACAATTATTTACAAATTTACTAATTTAAATATTTTAATAAAATCATTTCACATTAATACAATTAAAATTTTACAAATATTTTAATTACAATTACAATTACAATTTTACAATTTCACATACAATTACGATTAGAATTAGAATTAGAATTAGAATTTTACATAGAATTTCATTTACAATTACAATCATTTCACATTGATACAATTAAAATTTTACGAATATTTTACATACAATTAGAATTAGAATTAGAATTACATTTACAATTACAATTACAATTTTACAAATATTTTATATACAATTACAATTAAAATTAAAATTACAATTACAATTACAAATACAATTTTATAATTTTACATACAATTAGAATTAGAATTACAAGTTTACAGTTTGTCATATATACAATTACAATTAAAATTAAAATTATAATCATTTCACAATAGATTAAATATTACAATTAAAATTAAAATTTTACATTAAATATTATATATACAATTACAGTTAAATTACAATTACAAATACAAATACAATTTTACAATTTTACATACAATTAAAATTTAAATTTAAATTACAATCATGACATAATATTTAATAAATATCATGGTCATTTAATATTAAATTAATTAATAAACATCACGATCATGATAACCATCGTATAAACATCATATTCGACTAAAAAACACTAACATTATATATTAACATCATCACAACACAAACATCAAATATACATCTCATGTCAAATAACTCATGCTATCACATACACATCTATCTGCAAGCTGCACATTAAATGAACATATCTAAAATGACCTAACAATATACACATCATGATGATCACCAACATGTAAATTAAGTACAACTACAACATGAACATATGGATTGTATATATATGCAACACAAACATCAAATATACATCTCATGTCAAATAACTCATGCTATCACATACACATCTATCTGTATTTGCATTAAATGAACATATCTAACATGACCTAACAATATACACATCATGATGATCACCAACATGTAAATTAAGTACAACTGCAACATGAACATAAAACACATGGACCATATATATATATATATATATATATATATATATATATATAATGTTAAAAATATACAATTGTAATATACATGTCATGGATCACCTGGTGGTAGTACAACATCAATATCAGTACTAGTGGAGGCCTGCTCAGTCAATGGTGCAACCTTGATGGTCTATGGTCCAGCCTCATCTCCATGATGACTACTGGATGCTAGTGGAGCATCATGCTCATCTGCATGCGCGACGCAAGGTGAACGATCATGAGATGATGAGTCGCTGCTCACATATTGTCCATCATGTGCTGTGGCTCGACCACGCCTATAACGTGCAACAGTCCTCCTCAGTCGCGTAACAGCTGTCGTAGCTCCTACGACATGCCGCATCAGGTTGTACATGTCATGCGGCATGCCTCTCCACATCTGTGATTTCATATCATCGACCTATATGTCTCTGTAATGAGCCGACCTGATGCCCTCCTCAAAAATAGATGCACTGAGTTGGTCGCCCAACTCCATCTTGTATCTAGTATTAGGTCGACCGCACCTAGCAAAAGGTGGTACCAGCGCACCAGCAAGAGCATGTCTCTCTGCACTGGCCTCCTGATGATCCTTGGCATCTGGCATGCCCTGATCATCATCAAGATCCACACCTAAATCATGTGATGGTGCCAGCATCTACTCACCATCAAAAGAGCCAATGTATGCAAAATATATACAAGTACACAATAATAATTAGACAATTTCGTTACACAATTTAATAAAAACAAGTTAAAGAACATGTTAGAATAAATATAAATAAAACAATAATATTACCTCTATCATCTGGCGGCTCATCATCTATGAAGAAGATGTTGGCACACCCTCGCCAATCCAATATAGCATAAGGACAAGGGACCATAATGAAGGGATACATCTCGTCAACACTAGCTAGTAAGTCCGATGCATCATGCGATATCCTAGCTAGAAACATAGTCTCTCCCCTGTTGGGCATCATCTGCCCCCACATGTGCATCCGTGCCTCCAACATCGGCCTACGAGGCTACCGAAAAAATGTAGGCCTCATCTCTGGAAACCTCCCAAAAAATAAACAAAAAATATCTGAAGCAAAAGGGAAGTTGAGAATGCCTTGTGCATGAGCACAACATCTATCTAAGGCTACACATAACTGCCGCAAAAAAAAAGGCAAACCGCTTGACAAGTCATGGCTCCTATACTAAGGAATAAACATAATATAGAAGCGAGCAACTAATGCGTTGCCTGTCACTGGTATTGTGTGAAATGGTTGAAATGAGAAGTGAGAGGCACTGCACCTCCTCACTACCAAATGCACCAATACGTAAATGACCTCCAGTGACCTAAAACTCTATAGGAGACAGTACTGACGCTCCAATGTATCTCTGGGAGTAAACTAACTGACTCCCTGCTACATAAACAGCTGGAACCTTTGGGAATGAGGGAAAATCCACCCCTCTCCTTGATAGCCCTGTAATGAGATATATATCCTCCTCGGTGGGTGTGTACCACTAGTCAGGACCAACCTGGAAACCCTGTCAATGGGCATTCCACCTGCGGATAAGATGTCTCAAAAACACACTATGGGCCTTTAGGGAAGTAGCCTCCTCATAGAACTTGAGGAGGCCTACCTGCCTTAGGAGCCCATGGGTATCTGTTGTAATATGGCGAGGGTACGCATCTCTCTCCCTCTCTCGTGCCTCCCACAAGCGAACCATGTCATATTGCTCTGCCTGTTGTTGCTGTTGTTCCTCCTCTTCTCTATGAATCATTGACATATTAAATAATTTTTTTTATTAAATCAGACATGTATTTAGGAATATAAATATATAATTCTTTTTGGAAAAAAAAATAGACAATTCAGTGCACCACAAAAACAGTCATGCACCGATTCTGGTGCGGCATTTGTTTGTAGCGCATCGGGGGTGGTGCACCAGATGACATACAATGCACCATATTCGGTGCACCTGAAACTTTTTAAAGCACCGTTGACTATATATGGTGTCAGAAGAGCGGTGCACTGACTAAAATATACGCCTTGACACGTATAGTTGTGTTAGTGCATCGACTTCCTGAAAAATTACATAGTCAATGGTGCGGTATTTTACCAGGCCGCATTGTTGACCCTGTCAGAATGCCGAATGCGGTGTGTTGACAAACACCGAGGCGGATATTTCTATCAACACACCACATTGCTATTCCCATGGTCAACGATGCGACTAGCTAAATGACCCCACCACACTTTTTTTTTTTTTTAATTTTAAAATAACGTGGGGTACCTTTCGGTACTGCCCCAAACACGGTACAGATACCGTTAGCACCGGTTGCGGTGCGGCTCATAAATTTAACAGGCAGCACTGCTTACTGGTGCGAGCCGAATGGCTCGTGCGCACTGCACGACAATTTTTTTTTATATTTTAAATGGCTAATTTTAAGGTTATTTTAAATTCTAATCTGGTAAAATCTTAATTAAGAAAAAAAAGAAAAATACTTGTACATTTCGCCGTCAAGGAGGCATATTGGCTGTAAAATTTGCAAAATAAAATTTTCCCACCGTTTTGAAAAATGCAAGTTGGATATTGGTAGGAAATGCACAACAGCAGTGCCTGCAATGGGTGCAATGGAAGCACTGATGTCAGGGCAGCTTAGACAAGGATAAATTGCACCGGTGCTTGAGAGCTCTGGAGCACTGAGAAAAGTGAAAAATGTGGTTTTTTGCCTGTAATTTTTTTTTTGTTTAATCTTGTTATGGTGCGTGGGGTTTTTATAGGAACATCGGTGCAATTGCTTAAGACAGCACCAGGCAGTTTTAGTTTTGGCGCGGTGTTTTATGATGCATCGGTGCAGTTTCTTAACACCGCACTAGGCGGTTTCTGTTTTGGCACGATGTTTTATGATGCACCGTGGTGCAATAGTTGTGAAGCACTGGTGCTCTACAATAATAGGATGCACCAGGCGGGTGTGTATGGAGCACATGGTGTTTGGTGTGCCAATGTTTTGTGCGACCGGTGCTTTCTCTTATAGAGCGCACTGGTGATTGAGAGCTCTAGAGCACTGAGAAAAGTGAAAAAGTGGTTTTCTGGCCATAATTATTTGTTTATTTAACAATGTTCTAGTGCAAAAGCTTTATAGGCGCACCGGTGTTGTTTCGTACAAATGCACCAGACAGTTTCTATTTTGGCGCAGTGTTTTATGATTCACTGGTGCGGTTCCTTAACACCGCACCAGGCGGTTTTTTGTTTTGGCACGGTGTTTTGTGATGCACCGGTGTGGAAGAGTTGTGAAGCATCGGTGCTCTACAATAATAGGGCACACTGGGAGGGTGTGTACGGAGTGCATGATGTCCGATGTGCCAATGTTTTGTTCGCACCGGTGATTGAGAGCTCTAGAGCACTGAAAAAAGTGAAAAATGTGGTTTTTTGACGTAATTTTTTATTTATTTGACCTTTTTATGGTGCATGTGGTTTATAGGCACACCGGTGCTATTTCCTATGAACGCACTAGTCTATTTCTATTTTGGCATGGTGTTTTATGATGCATCAGTACAGTTTCTTAGTACCACACCACGAAGTTTTTGTTTTGGCGCGGTGTCTTATGTGCACCAATGTGGAAGAGTTGTGAAGCATGGGTGCTCTACAGTAATACGACACACCAGGCAGGTGTGTACAGAGCGCACAGTGTCTAGTGTGCCAATGTTTTGTGCGTACTAGTGCTTTCACTTGTAGAGAGCACTGGTGTGATTTGGGATGATAAGCGCACCAAGTAGAAAACATCCACAAAACCCTCCGTTTTCCAACCTCCTCTAGTAACCTCCCCTAGAAACGGATGTATGGGGTATTTTTATAAGGGTTCCTCAAAAAAATCTATTAGAGGGTCCTTTCCTTGTAGTGTCATTTACTAAAGTAAGAGAGAAATCTTTTAAGTACAAATATATTTAAGTTATGAAATATTATTTTTTATAAGTACCATGTGCACCCTGTGTGAAATCATGAAGTGATTGTGGGATGTGTACGATTTACCCGTAATCCAATACTTACTTTTTTAAAAAGAAAAACCTTGTCACCTGTTAATGATGACCCGACATCATACCATATCTCGCATGATTGCTATATTAAATCACAACCATAACCGCTTCCCTTTACCAATGATCATTTCTTTTTGTACGTCAGCCAATCCATGATGATGTCGACGCTTGTCTAGAGCCAACTGCCGAGAAAACTCTGATAAAACAAGAATTGGGTGAGAAAACTCCACTCTCCACTTGAACAGTCCGATAGAAGAGCTCAAGCAACATATTTATGGGTTGGAGATATTAAACCAAACCATGAAAGAGCAAGGGACGGTGCAGAAAAAAATAATACAAAGTTAATAGAGCAAGTGAAAGAAAAAAAATGGCAAATGAAGATATGGAAATTCTAAGCATCAAATTGCTACGGGTTTCTCAGAAAGGTGACCAAACGACTTAGGAAGGCTCAAGGAAATAATCTGAAGATAGTGAAGGTAGGGATTAGCATACAAATACACGATTGAAGGAAGGTTTCCTTATTTTGTTTTTTTGCAGTAGGTAAAGTTTGTGTGAGGACACACAAGAAGATAGGTATGGAAGGATGTTGGTAGGCTAAATTTCTCCATTTTTAACCTTTATCCTACTCTAGACACATGACCTAAAAACTTTTTTTCAACCTTGGAACCCATTCATTCATGCACGTTTTGTGGAATCATGCCCATTCCTGCACTCTCTTTATATTTTGATATTAAAGGGTTGTCATGGACTTAATTATTTATTTATGAATTTTTTAACTTTAAAATTATCTTTGCAACTAATATTTCTTCTTTTCTAAAGAATTTGGTGAACAATGTATTAATCATTGTGGAATAATGGACGAGTGTAGGTAGGATTCCTACATCAGCTGGCGGTCCCTGAACTCCCATGCAAGCTCACCAGTCATGCAGATACTTTGTTAAAGATCAATTCATCACGAGTTGGGCTCAAAGCGGGAGAGAAATCAACTGATATTAAAGATTAGGATTTTGGCCATATACCTTAGATTAGCATTTAGTAACAACCGAAAGGCTTATTTTAAACCGTTGTTATGTTTTTATTGTGACCGTAGGCTTAAAATCTTCTATTTAATGTAGAACTCTGATAGGAAACAACTAGCGATCCTACAACAATTTTGCGAATTGTAATTATTTCGGTATCGCCCTCTTTCTGGGTTGGATTCAAATCTCACGATGTACATTTCCTCCTTTTGAATATAATATAAAGGATTGTTCCATTTTATTCTACTTTTGCATTTCAATCTTATGGTGATGCGTTGTTGAGCGACTGAGTTTCTAGATTTCGTAATAGGGAAACGAGCTAGTTGGCTAGGGCCCAGCCAACCCAGCTTGTTTTCTCTTTGTTAAAGGTTTGTTAATTTGATTTAAATGCAAAGTGTGAATTAATTATTTATATAGATTATTTCACAAGTAACGGGTTTTATTTCATTACAATTGTTGTGTTACGGATCCGTGGTCTATAGGCTTAGTTGTGTTTGATTTTAACTTGCATAATTTTTCCCTTTTGATCCTTGTTATATTTTTGTGAGAATAGTGCAAGTATGTTGCCTATACCAGTGCATTCTCGATTTTGCAAGTCAATCTCCTTGGTTCATTTCCGCAAGTCTTTTTACTTCTTTCCTTTTTCAACATATTTATTTATTTATGCAAGTAAGTGTTTATTTCTAAAATAGAGGCATTCTTAATATCTGGATTTTAGCTTAAGAGTTAATTGTGTTTTGATGAACATGGAATAAACAATGTTGTAACATAAGGATATGCGCTTGCACTTAACATTTTCGAGGAAAGGATTGAATCTCATGTTAAATTATTGAATTAACCTTTTTAGTTAAAACGTTTAAGAAGCATATATGATTCATATGAGTAGTCGTCTCAGGAAGAAGCCTACCGACACAATCATATAATTTCCTTAATTACATGAAATAATTTTCTTGTTTTAAGAAAGATTTACTTTGACTCTTTAAATCATTTCTTGTTTCGAATAAGAGTTTAGTTAAAGCATATTTCTACTTGTGAAAGTTATTTTCAAAGTTTTGTTCACTTTGCAATTTATTTCACTAGTTAAAACGATTTTTACTTGCTGAAGGTAATATGAAAACTTAGTACAGGAGCACTGGTTTTATGGTACAAGAACTAATGTCCTGGTACAAGAACATAGTGCTCTAGCCCGGAGACTTAGAGCTCCTGTATGAAGGTCAAAATCTTCAGTACAGTTATAGAACATACTTCTGGTATATAAAATTCATTCCAGTACAGGAACATTGTTGTAGTACAAGAATGACAATTTAGTGCAACAAGGAATATCTTTAAAGAAGACAAACATCTCCAATAGTCTAATTATCACTCTATCATATAACCATACTGAAGATAATAATAAAAATCCATTTCAGCAATCATGATTGTACAAAAACTTAAGAGTTCCTTTTATTTACTTCCCTGCAAAGTTCTTTCTTTCATATTCCAACACTAGAATTTCTTTGGTATTAATTGTTGTGTGATCATTTTTTTTTTTTTAAATTCTGCAAGATTGTAATTGAAGAAGTAGGAATAGAACCAGGAAAGGTTCATATCATTTCTGGCATTTCTTGTGCTTCACCTCAAATTTTATGAAACCCCTTGGGGTTGGAAATTAAGTGTTGAAGGAGTTCGTTGAATTACAATTCCTACACCCAACATTGGTTACCAAAAATTTCATTTTTTTCAAAGTAAACATATGTCGTCAATTTATCTTCTTGCGAGGGCGATTCTACTTTTTATTTTTAGGAATACACCATCTTCATTTTATTATACTCTTTTTAAAAAATCAAGACCTTGAAAGTTTGATGTAAAGTGACAACTCTTTCGCATCTGATGTTGACACTCCTATTTCAAATTATTATATACCAAGAATGGACTTTGAGAATCCACCACAGCATATTCATCATGGCCATACTAAATTAAGTCTTCTGGTGCATCTAGTGGAAGTTTATCAAATTTGTCCTTAAACTTATTGTCAACATTAATCTCAATTTGAACATATGAGAGGATAAAATTTCCCTCCCATGTAACATGTGGTGAATGTTGTTCTTATTTAGTTGATACATGAGTGATCTCACTTGCATATTCAGAAACCTTATCTGATGTAGGGAAATTTTCACATCTTTCATAAGATTTCTCTTCTACATCCTTTTCTTGATGTTCCTGGAACACTATTGAAAAGTGTAAGATTAGCACCATATTGACGAATATTTTCTTCACTGAATTTATATTGCTACATTATTTATCTTTCTAATTTCACATTCCCTCTTTCTTCAATAAAAATATCATATTCAAAAGAAAATAATGTTCATAGAAGCTAAAAATGATGGAATTGTTTGGAAATATTTATTGAGGGATCTGATGAAGTAATTTCATATGTCTGAGAGTGAAGTATTTTACTACATATTGTTAATTGATTTGGATTTAAACCAAATTCAAGAAAAGAGAGTATGGATATTTCCATGAGAAATATTTCTTGACAAATGAATATCCTAATACATCATGATAAGTGATAGTTTCTAGTAATAACAAATAAAACAATTTTTAAGACTTTATTTGTAGATTTAGGATGAAACAATCTGTAGAAATTTGCTGAATAATGAATAATTATCCACCGAGAATATCCTGATCACATATCAATTCGAATTCATATGCAACACATAATCTCTTCCACTCAGATCATCACACATGCGGAAAATAAAACAAGCGATAGCACATCAAATCATCATACACATTAACACAGTATGTATGAGAAAGCTTATAGCTGAAAACCCCGCAGCTATTGTGTATATTATAATGGAGAAAACATGTGACAAACTCAGTACAATACTCCTCACAATTACTCAGTACTATCTCATGAAGTTACACACAAACTAGCTTGGTTTTGAACAAGTCACAGGTTCAAAACACATCCACTAATTGCCTGCCTCTATTGTGCAATCAAGGCTTGTCTAAATAGAGATCCAAGGTTCGAATCTCCTTGGCTTGACAGCGCAATCATCATTGGAAATTGCCTCCAAGTGTGGTGCAAATCTCATGCACAACTGATGTCACAACTGATAGCTGTACTCACCCTTTCATCTACCTCTTCCACTGGTCTCCACTGAACTGTCCATGCACTGTAGTGAACTGATGTGTTCTTGAGTTGAATAATGAGTTAAAAATTAATGAAATTAAATAATATTTAATTCACTCCACTCATTACTAGTTGATTAGCTAGTTAAACTAATCTCAACTAGTTCAACTAAGTTAAACCGAACACAACTCCACCAACTGTCTCATCAACTCCACCAAACTTCTGCCACTGAAGTCCTAACCGAAGTCAACCATGCATGAGCTCACCAAACCCCTAGGAATAGCGTAATTCCTCTGTCAGATGCATGAGCCACTTCTGTAGCTCGAACTGAAGTGCTCCAAGAGAGTAAATTGAAGTTTAGAGTCCAAATATTATTAAGGGTAAATAATATTTGACTTCCCTATTTTTAGGATAGGCAGTCTAAAAATAGACTTCGACCTATAGGTCTAAAAATAGAGGTCCATCTATTTTTACCAACATTACCAATACTCCAAGAATAACATACTACAACCCCTAGACCATGCTCCATATGTCTAAAAATAGACATAGTCTAAAAATAGACTTTGCGCCAAAATTTGCCTGCGGGCCCACTTAGTGAAGGCGACTTCATTTCACTAAGCTCCATCATCTTGCTGCATTTTCAACACTCCCTCTCAGCAAGATATGGATTATCTGCAACCCCTATCCTGCCTCTATGGAATTCAAACTTGCTCCTGGTGAGCGCCTTCGTCAAGATGTCAGCATCCTGATCCTCCGTGGGAACATATGAAAGTAACATGATTCTCCGCTGAACACAATCTCTGATATGATGGTACCTGATGTCGATGTGTTTGGATCTATCATGAAATATTGGATTAGCCAAGAGTTTAATGCAACTCTGGTTATCACAATAAATCACAGTAGGCTCCAAGTGCGACCCGAACAATCCGACGAGGATCTTCCTCATCCAAATAGCCTCGCATGCAGCCAAGCTAGCTGCCATGTACTCGACCTCTGCTGAACTGAGTGCCACGGATCTCTGCTTCCTGCTGTACCAAGAAACTGCTGTCGACCCAATGCTGAAAACTCCTCCAGATGTGCTCTTCCGGTCCGTTGGGCTCCCTGCCCAATCTGCATCAGTGAAGCCAGAAAGCTTCGCTCCATCCTCCTGTCTGTACCATAGACCATATCCCGATGTGCCACTAATATAACGCAATACATGCTTGCCTGCCTTCCAAAAGAGCTTGGTAGGCTTAACCATAGCTTGCGAAAGCTGGTTAACTGCATAGCATATATCGGGTCGTGTATTGACCGGATACATAAGCGACCCCACCAACTGTCGATAGACAGTGGCATCCACTACCTCTACTGAAGTAGCATCCTCCTTCCTCCAACCACCAGGAAGAGGAGTGTCAATAGGCTTGCAGCCTTGCATGTTGAACCTCTCCAGAATCTCCCGGGCATACTTTCCCTGAGAAACAAACAGTCCTCCGCTGCGCTGCCAAATCTCCAATCCCAAGAAATAATGAAGGATGCCCAAGTCCTTCATCTCAAACTCTCGTGCAAGATCCTTCTTGCATGAAAGTATCAACTGCTCATCGCCAGTCAAAATCAGATCATCTACATACAGTACGATGATCAACAGCTTCCCCTCCACTACAATCTGGTACAGGTTAGGATCCGCCTCACTCTTGGAGAATCCAAGCTCGGTGAAATAGTTGTCTATGCGAGTGTACCAAGCACGAGGTGCTTGCTTCAGCCCATACAATGCTCTCTTGAGTCGGCACACATGCGACTCACTGCTGAAGATCTCGAAACCTTCAGGCTGCTCTATGTACACCTCCTCCTCAATGACTCCGTTGAGGAACGTAGTCTTCACATCCATCTGATGGATGTGCCATCCCATCTACGCTGAGAGAGCAAGGATCGTCCGTATGGAAGAGTACCTTGCGACAGGTGAAAAAGTCTCCTCATAATCGATCCCCTCGATCTGTGAGAAGCCACGGGCGACAAATCTCGCCTTGTACTTCTCCACACTCCCGTCAGCCACCTGCTTCACTTTGTAGATCCATCGCGAACCCACCACTGATTTCCCTTCCAGTCTTGGGACAATCTCCCATGCACTGTTTCTGACGATCGAATCATATTATTCGATCATGGCATCTACCCATGCGGGTTCCTCCACAGCTTCCTCAAAAGAGGATGGCTCCGTCATGACACATTGAATCACAAGAGCCATGTATCCAGTGTACCGATCCGGTGACTGCCTCTGTCTGCGCTGTGCTGTAGGTGGTCCTACAACCTTCTCTGCATCTCGAGCCAGTCGCTCAGCTTCTGTAGTGCGCATGCGCCCTCTGATGGTTGGCGCTGCCTAGGTGGTTTCTTCCACCTCCTGAACCTCCTCTTGTGGCTGATCCACATCCGGAAGCTCCTCCTTAGGAACTAACAGCTCCTCATCTGCATGCAAGTGTAGCTCCCTCTCAAGTGAACACTGCATGGCTTTCTCCTCCTGAAATTTTATATCCCGTCGCACAACAGTCTTGCGACTGTCTGACAAATACACCCGATAGTTGTGGGGTGTATTAGTGTACCCCACAAATATTCCAACCTCAGCGGTTGGATCCAGCTTCCTTCTTGCATCCTTCATCACATGTATGTAGACAGGAGAGCCAAAGATCCGCAAATGGGAAATGTCAGGCCTCTTGCCAGAATAAGCCTCCTCCGGTGTACTCATGCCAAGAACCTTGTGAGGACAACGATTCTGCACATACACTGTTGTATTGCATGCCTCAGCCCACAAGTGAAGGGGTAGGCCCTGATCATGCAACATCACCCGTGCAGCACCCACGATCGTTCTGTTCTTCCGCTCAGCCACCCCGTTCTGCTGTGGGTTATGGGGTGCGATGAGCTCTCTCCGAATCCCTTCTGCGCTGCAGAACTCCTTGAATTCAGCCAAGATGAATTCACCACCATTGTCGCTCCTTAGAGAAATCACCTTCTTCCCCGACTCCTTCTCGACCAGTGCTTTAAACTCACAGAACTTCGCGAATGTATCACTCTTCTTCTGCATGAAGAAGATCCAGCACTTTCGAGAGAAATCATCAACAAAGATCACATAATACCTGTGCTTTTCTGTCGAAGCAACTAAGAAAGGACCACACACGTCTGTGTGAACTCTCTCAAGGATCGTCGTGGTGCGACTATCCTTCTCGTGAAAGGTGGCTTTCACATACTTCCCTAAAGTACACCCCTTGCACTGATCTGACTGCGCAAGAGTGCCCTTAGGAAGCCCAGTAGAAATCTGCTGCAGGATCTTCAAGGTTCCATGGTGAAGGTGGCCCAATCTCCTGTGCCACAGTTCGCCCTCATCATCTCGGCTCACCATTTCGCCCGCCTTGCATGCCATTGCTGCGCAGCCATCTACTTGCAACTGATAAAGGTTCTTGGTTCGAACCCCTATCTTCCGGGTCTCTCCAGTAGTCTTACTGCGCAGGAAGGCCTTTCCTTCGCTGAAGACCACATCATACCCCTTATCTTCCAACATCGCCACAGAGATCAAGTTCTTCTTCAATCCAGGTACATGCATGACATCCTTCAACACGAAGGGTTTACCAGACTCCCTCTGAAAGGATATGGTATCGATACCAGTCGCAATGTATCTACCATCATCGCCCATCTCGATGTGCACACCCAGATCTTTGTCCTCTAGATCTGAGAACAAATCCCGATCTCCCGTCACATGAAATGACGCACCGTTGTCCAAGAACCACACCGATCCCATCACACTTGAAACCAAGCATGCGATCAGTGAAAAGTAAAGCTCGAACTACAAAGCCAAAGCTTCTCCATCTGCAGATCTTCCCACTTGCTTGTTTTTCTTCTTCTTCGGACAATTGGTAGCATAATGTCCGTGATCATGGCAGTGAAAACACTTCACTTTTGCCATATCCTGCTTCTTGCCCTTTGCACCGGAATGAGAAGTTTTCTTACCCTTCCCCTTCTTTGCTTTGGCAACCAAAGCGCAATTTTCTTCATCATCTCCCTTTGATGAAGATCCATCTCGAGTAGTCCTCCTTATCTCCTCCTGCATGAGATCCGCCCAAAGGCGCTCCCATCCCGGCAGCTTCTCCCGACCATTGACACTATCTTGATATGAGTGCCAAGCCTTCGGAAGACCAAGGAGAGCCAGGTCGACCATGTCCTCATCTTCGACGGTCACCCCCACACTTCCCAGCTCATCTCTGCATTGAGTGAACTTCGTGAGGTATTTGGCGATACTGTCGCCTTTCTCCATCTTGATGTTCCTGAGCTTATCTTTGAGCACCAGCTTCATTTTGTCGCTCTTACTCTGGAATAGACCCGTCAAAGCTTTCCACATTAAATATGGAGAAGCCTTTCCATGCAGGCTGGATACAATATGATCCTTGACGCCCTCCAACGGGATCCTTCGACATTTCGCCATCTTCTTTTGCCATGCTTCGACTTCAGCAGGATCAGTGGGCTTTTGGACATCCGTATCTACGAACTCCTTCAGACCATTATCTTCTAATACTACCTCCATGCGATCCTTCCATGCAACATAATTCGAACTACCTTCAAGAGCATATTCGAGTCGCAAACCGTTGAAAGACATTTTCAACTCCGGCACCAAGAAAACAAAACTGCTGCAAAATTCGAATTCCAACTCAAAGCTCAACCACTCTTGATCTGTGAGAACAAATTATTTCTAGCACAAAGATCGACTGCAGGGGAATTTACTGGATATATCACCTTTCAAAGGAAAGGATGGATCCAGAGGCTACCTGGCCTGCATGCAGACTCTGTCTACCGAAATAAGTTTGTAATCACTGAGATGATCAATCTCTGCTTCAATAGCTCTGATACCATGTAGAAATTTGCTGAATAATGAATAATTATCCACCGAGACTATCCTGATCACATATCAATTCGAATTCATATGCAACACATAATCTCTTCCACTCAGATCATCACACATGCGGAAATAAAACAAGCGATAACACATCAAATCATCATACACATTAACACAGTATGTATGGGGAAAGCTTATAGCTGAAAAACCCGCAGCTATTGTGTATATTATAATGGAGAAATCATGTAACAAACTCAGTACAATACTCCTCACAAGTACTCGGTACTTTCTCATGAAGTTACACACAATCTAGCTCAGTTTTGAACAGGTTACTGGTTCAAAACTCACCGCCAATTGCCTTGCCTCTATTGCGCAATCCAAGCCTGTCTATATAGAGATCCAAGGTTCGAATCTCCTTGGCTTAACTGCGCAATTGTCATGGACAAATCCTCCAAGTGTGGTGCAAATCTCATGCACAACTGATGTCGCCACTGATAGCTAACTCCACCCTTTCATCTACCTCTTTCACTGGTCTCCACTGAACTGTCCATGCACTGTAGTGAAATGATGTGTTCTTGAGTTGAATAATGAGTTACAAATTAATGAATTAAATAATATTTAATTCACTCCACTCATTACTAGTTGATTAGCTAGTTAAACTAATCTCAACTAGTTCAACTAAGTTAAACCGAACACAACTCCACCAACTGTCTCATCAACTCCACCAAACATCTGCCACTGAAGTCCTAACTGAAGTCAACCATGCATGAGCTCACCAAACCCCTAGGAATAGCGTAATTCCTCTGTCAGATGCATGAGCCACTTCTGTAGCTCGAACTGAAGTGCTCCAAGAGAGTAAACTGAAGTTTAGAGTCCAAATATTATTAGGGGTAAATAATATTTGACTTCCCTATTTTTAGGATAGGCAGTCTAAAAATAGACTTCGACCTATAGGTCCAAAAATAGAGGTCCATCTATTTTTACCAACATGACCAATACTCCAAGAATAACATACTGCAACCCCTGGACCATGCTCCATATGTCTAAAAACAGACATAGTCTAAAATGAACTTTCTTTGGCAAAAAAATTTTCTTGGTACTGGTGACTTCATTTCAATAAGCTCCATCATCTTGCTGCATTTTCAACACAATCAACAAGAAACAACATCTTCAACCAAATTATAAATATCACAATCACTATCAAAATTAACGAAATGTTTTTGTACATCTTTGTGCTGGGATAAGGAATTACTGAGAAGGAGGAGGGTTGGGGGGTGAATCGGTAATTCCCTAATTATTTTTAATTTTCTCTTTTTGAATATGTTCTTACTTAGTTCCTTATTGTCGGTTATTTATGAGAGAATTCATTCACAAATATATGTGTGATAAGTAATGAGCATTCAAATGTTCAACAACAGCTCTCAAGATCAGTTTGTTTGTGAGAACCCACTCACTAGAGGCACCAACCCCTTTGAATGCAGGCCATCGGCTACTATTGCCACTATTCTACTATTTAATACAATTTTCAAGCTGAAAACAAAGGACTTTTACATATAAGGAAAATACCAATTCACAAAGTCACAATGTTGCCTCATGCTCTAGGCCCCCTGCTGAATCATCGATTCCACCACTCTTGCACAGTCACTCATTTTTCACTTTGTTGTATCGCAACACATCCTTTGTTTCTTCTCCCTCAACACAACCTATTTTATCTCCCACTCACACCGCACTCATTCCACAAGAAATTCAATAGTTATATTTTATCTTTCTTCGTCAAAGAGTTCCGATAGTTTTATTCCACTCCCGCATACTACACAATCCTGTCCCTATCATTGTAGTGTATAACATTCAATTGTTTGTTTGCTTGACATGTATTTTTGTCTTTGTGTCTTCGTGTTTCATTACTTAATAAGATTAATCACAGGAATGAGTTCCTTAGCACTTCTTCTTTCTGAGAAATGAATTCTCAGTCCACGTGCATAATCCAATTAGGCTTTCCATGCTTATTCATGGATTCTTAGGCATAAAATGTACTTTGACATGGTTTCTACACACTCTTTTAATTCACTAACATGTGCATGAGAATATTATAGGTGGCTTATTCTAGGCCTCAAGACAAGCTTTATTTAAATCAAACTATGCAATCATCGTCCTTGCTTCTTGATCAAGCAATCTCTATTGCTACCATTAATTTCATGAACCAACTCTATTGGTACGTCTTTACTGTGCTTCCATCCCATCTGTTAGTGTTATTATTTTCATACTTCCACCAGGGATCAAAACACATTTTGTATGTGCATCTTAGGTGTCCCACTCCAAAGAATTTTCAATCATTCCATTAGGTCATTATATAAAATTGTTCCACTAGTGGTTGTCCTTGTCAAGTGTCCCATTTTCCTTCACAATTATATGCCTGCTAACCCCCTTCCATGTCTTCATCATGCTGAAATAAAGTCTGCTCTCATTCCACTTTTAGTCAAAGTCACTCACTGAGTTATTTTCTTTCATTTCTCATAGGGTCACTAGGGTTTCATTAGGTGAAATCATTTCATTGTCTCATTTTCAATAAAGGGCAGCAGAAGGTGTGAAGATGACCCAGAATAAACTCATGATTTGCTTCAGTCAGTTCAAATGTAATGAGTACTCAGTCTCCCAAGGCTACAAACTCAGAATTCCACATGCCAACACATCAAATTTCAAAGGGAGTTATCTTTTCCCAAGGGTGCCCAAGTCATCATTGTTAACAAACACTAAACCCTAAAATTCCTCTCCAACTGAGCTAGGGTTTGTTATGCAAACGATACATTTGAGCAGAAGAGCCATAAGGTAGGTCATATCAGCAAGTATGAGGTCATTTCAGCTCATAAACATCATGTCTCCGTCATTTTTTGAGAAGTCTTTCCAAGAGTCAAGCCATTTGCCACTCATAGGGCCAGTTTCTCTTCAAACTATGTTTATGACCAAAAAAATATGAATTTGAAAAAATTGAGAGACATTTTTGTACATCATAGGTCAATCAATAAAAACCTCCTTCATATTTTACACAGGTGTCATGGTTTTAGAGAAATGTCAAAAACACAGGTGCCACAGGAGAGTTGCTGCACTTATGGAGTGACCTTGGGAAAACCAATTTTTCTCATAGCTGGGGTGTCCAAATGACTTGCTTGATGAGTAAAATGATAACTAGACAGAGAGATATTTCTAATGAGCTATCATGATCTCAATTTTGAGTTGAGGAAGGCCTCCAAAAGTTTCCTGCACCAGCACTCTGCATTTCTGCACCCTCATTCAGCACTTTTTGACTAGTATTTGGAAAATAACCTTTTGACAAGGTAAGTCAAATCAAATAAAAAAAAAGGTATATTTTCTAATTAGATCTCAAGAGCTTTCCAACGAGCTATCCTAGGCCCAATTTAGACACCGGGAAGACCTTGAAAAGTGGTATGCTAAACAGTGTTGTAGTGGCGCTGTGCTTTTGTCTTGGCACTACGCTTTTGCCCGAAAACACTAGACCAAAATACATTGGTTGTGCGCAAAATTTTTTAGAAAATTCTTGTAACACCCTCTTGCAAGTAAGTAACACCAATTTATTGCCTCCTTGTAGTTCTAAACATCATTTTCATAGTGTTTTTGTTCCTAAGTAAAATTTACATTTTGCTTAGTGGAAAACCCTATTTTCATATCCCTATCCTTAATTTACTGCTCATGAACCCTACAATACCATACTACATCACTATTAAACCCATTCCTACTCCTACACTACTTTTCCTAGTCCCTAAATCCCTTTCCCATAAAACTTAAGTCCTAGGTCACTAAAATTCCTAGGCAGCCACTACCTCAAACCTGTAATCCAATTATCATTTTCAAATCCCTAAATATATTGACCTCCTATCACCTCCCAAAACTCCATAACTCCTTACCCGATCTACCTAAATTTTCATAACCCTATCCCTATTCCCTATACATATTTTCACTCCCCATCCGCATCTACCTCATCCCTAGGGTTTTCCTAGACCTAGGTTTCCATTTACATTCATTCCCTCCATTTTCCTACGTTAGCCATCTCATCTCTCAATCCCCTCATCTCATTCCATTTACCCTAGGGTTTAAAAAGCCTTCAAATTCAAAATGTCTGAAGAGGAGGACAGATGTGTCATTGAGGAACAAAATTGCAGGGGCCAAGCTCAAACGAACCCATGCAAAAATTCAGGCTTTGACCAAGAAAAAGGAGAAGGAGAGGTTAGACATACTTGCCGAGGTGTCTCTTCATGCCTAAAGCCCTTGAACAACAAGTAACCTCACATATTTTTGAAATTTTTTGGCACATTTGGCACTTTAGTGCATTTTTGGTTTTTTGAGTAATTTTGGCACACAAAAAACCTGCCAAAAAGGCAGCGCCCTTGGTGCTGCACTTTTTCTTAGAGCCTCCAATGGAAAAATGGTCACCACCATCATGATTATAATGATGAAGAAATCAACCCTAGCAAGTTTCAGAAAATTTGGAGGAGAACTAGCCCCTCAAAAGTGCAAAAAACCACCAAATTTTCATGTTTTTGCCTCCTTTTTGACCTTGGCGCTGCACTTTTACCGGTCTTGGGAGATTCAATTTTTGACAGGGAACATGAGAATAATTTTAGAAATTGGAGGTATATTTGGAAGCTAGACTCAGAGAGCTTTCCAATGAGCTATCATGGAGCTGATTTGGACACCGGGAAGGCCTCCAAAGGTTGCTTGCAAAAGAGACTATTTTTCTGTCTCGACGTTGTGCTTTTGCCAGGAAAACGCAATTTTCATCATCTTCAACAAATTTTGAATTTTTGACTTTTTATTTTCGGAAATGAGAAATTAATGATGTAAAAGGTCAAGATAATTGTGAATGTCATGTTTCTACTTTTATCTAGGGTATATACATTAGATAAGTCCTTTAGAGGTCAAATGAATTAGTTTCCTCTCTTTTAGAGGCAAATTGTTAGGTCTTCCTAGTCTTCAGTTTCTTGTTTTGGGAGTAGGTGAAACTGATCCCTATCTCATAGATTCGACTCCCTAAGGCTAGGAAGAGTGGTTTTGAGGTCTATATGATTTAGTTTCTCAGTCATTTGTAGAGGTTGGATTCACTTGGAGCTTTGGCATCTCAAGAGACATACTTTTGTATCAGTTTTGGCCTGGACATTAATCAAATTTGCAGCTATTTTTATGGGATCCATATGGTATTGTGTTTAGTTTCAGTTTATTCTTTTGTAATCATATGTTTGAATGTTTTGTTACTTCATCCATCATTTCATTGCTATTAAATGAATGTTTTCAAGTTAGATGAACAGAATCCATAATTTTTATGCTCTATTTTGGGTAAACATTCGTAATTTGTAATTTCTTCAGTTTAGAAAGAAACCATAAATTCACCATGATATTTCTAGTCCTCACCTATCTTAACCATCTCATCATAAAAAATCTAAAGTGCTAAAAATTGTTCCTACCTTGCCCCATAGAACACCCTGCAAATTTTGACCTAATTTCCTTGCCCTAGCTATTTGGCTCCTCCTGATCCAGCAAAAACCTACACAATCAAAATCAAAACCCTGAGCTACTATACCTAGCCTAATATCTTCTTTCCTTAGTCATTTTGACTAAGATCCGTATGGAGAGATCCCTCTCCCGGCCTAATAGGGCTAGCTACTTGGCTAAGCGTGGTTTGAGGTTACCTTGGAATTGCCTCTCTCAGCCTGAGGTTCAATCTGAGTGATAACATTTTGGCGACTCCACTGGGGAAAGCGAAAGATCATATATTCCCTAGGAAAGAACGACAAAGTTGAGATCTAATTGTTGATGGTGGACAACGAACAGATGCATATGAAGGTTGAACTCTTCACCTAGTGACTCCAACTTGATGTAAAGATTCTACTGGAGGATCGACCTTGCTAGTAGGATAATGGAAGGATCTTACAGAAAGGTCAGGTATTCAAAGTGGAATGGTATTCAAGGTCTAATCTGTTTTCTTGTAAATTAATTCTTTTATTTTTCTGAAACTATCCTGAAATTTTTCCGGAGTTTGTTGTATGATAAATATGATCAAAAAATGTATTCTACCTATTAGAAAAGTGTAAATATTGAGTTTTCCTTTGATCTTGGTTCACATCCTTTCTCTAAATCTTATGATGACCATCTTCAAATTGATGAGCCTAAAGAGATCAAGACCAATTCTACAATTTATGTACATACTCCTACACCTTATAAAATTCCAGATCGATACAAGCCACTCATCTTACCTGCTAAACTCCATGCTTTCCCTGAAAATCATTACCTATATTTGCCGAGGTTTGATGGTGAACATGACAACATCACTGCTGAGAGACATATGTATAATTTTGAGACTTTCCTAGACCTTTTTGAAGTTGAGGAAGAGGATGTCAGTATCAGGCTATTTTCTCTTTCTTTGCAAGGCAGAGTCAAGAGTTGGTTCAAAAACTTTTCTGCCGCAAGCATCTGAGATTTCCCAAAATTAATCAAATATTTCCTCGACAGGTGGGTGGTAAAAAAAAACCCTTTCCTGATTCTAGAAGAGTATGACCAACTGAAAAGACATTTAGGGGAGATAGTACAATAGTTTTCTGCTAGATACAATCAAGTCTATTATAAAATACCTTCTGATATAAGACCCCCTCCTGGCTCAGCTCTCATACATTACCCGAATGCCTTTGATTTTGAAATGGAGTTTCAACTGAGAGAAAGGAACCTTGCAATACTTGAAGAGATGAAAAAAAATGCAGTAGATGTAGAGGCTCATCTGCTGATTAGAAGGGAAAAGCTGAAGGAAGAAGAGAAGAAGACAATTGCAGAGCACCTGACATCTTCAGAGGTAAATGTCGACATTTTGGTAAGTACAACAGAGGAAATGATGCAAAGGATCACCATGAGATATGTATCTTCCTTTCAAGATCATCATGACCCACTTATCCTATAAAAAGAAAAGATTGCAAGCCCTAAAAAATTTCCTGTTAATCCCAGTTACCATATATTAGAAAATGGATTTGTATATCAATTTGAGGAGAAAAAAATATGATAATATAATGTGTATGATGGATGAAATTACTTATATTGATGATTTTCCAAAGTTTGATTATTATGATGATGATTATGTTCTCCAAATAGAAGCTAATCTTGCAGAGAAATCAAGAGTTGGTTTGTTGAAGGAGGAAGTTCAATTTTAGCATCTCGAATATAGTGATCAGCCGATGCATATTTATGATGACAGAGATGAGGAAAATCTATAAAATTTGGAAATAAGTGAAGGATCTTTGCCTTTATGTTTTGATTCATTTCAATTTCTGAAAGAAAAATTTTCCAAGATTAGAAATCAGCAGTCTTTCAGTTTTGATGTTGAGGTTGAGGTAGATAATGAACTTCTTGAGAAAGTTGTTAATGAGAAACCTTCTCCTGAAATGGCTGAGGAAATCATTTGCAACATAGGATCCTCCTTAGGTCTAGATTTGCAGCCACCAAATTCCATTGAATGTTAGGTTGCAGACGAAGGCTTGGAAGTTGAAATACATGATCAAATGATGCGAGATGATTTTGTACCACTATGTTTTGAAGCATTTCAATTTTTAATGTAGAATTTTCATAATATCTCTAAAGAAAACGATGAGCAATCTATAGAGTGTCATGAAGTCTCATTAGAACCAATGGAAGATAGGTTTCAATAGTCTTTTCATGATTTTCATGACCCAATATTTGATGTGTTAGATCATATCTGCAGTAAAAGTCCTCCATTATCTAACTATGAGTCTGAAAAGAGTGTTGATATAAACTTGATCCGATAACCGACTTCATTGTTTTGTTCAACAGGTGTTTCATTACAGAGCTCATACCACGATTTGCAGTCATATCAAGAGAGTAATGAAGAATATTTTTGTTTTTTTATTGATCATAAAGAAAAAATAGTCATTCACAAGTTTCAGGATCCTTTTCTCAACTTGCTGCAGTCATCAAAGAAAGAAAGCATAGATGTTAGGAAAATTTTATAACCAAGGTATGAAGCCTACTTAGAGCAGAGCAGTAATGTATTAGATGGGATGGAAATCAATATGTATTCCTATGAAGATCCTTTTGCAACATTCTTGAGGTCAGCTAGTGGGCTCATGCTTCTCAATTTCATCAAGATTCGATCTGTTGACAAGTTTTCATGGGAGTTGCCTTTTAGTAGTTCTTTCTTCTGGCTCATAAGAAAGCACTTGCGGAGAATTCAAACATCGGCCAGAATGCTGACATGGTTGCATTTTTTGTTCCATTTCACTTGATCAGGTGATGAATGGATCAGTCAAAGTAGGTTTTGTTGAATAAGTTCAATTCTGAGCATCTTTTCAGTTTGTCAGTTGTGTTTTAGTCTAAGTCATTTTAGTTTTTTGAGTCAAGTTTCTTTCAGTATTTAGTTTTTTTTTTAGCTATTGACTCCATGCCCAATGGATAGGCACTTGGTCTATGATGTTCTTGGCACCTCCAAGGAGATACCATCCCCAGCTGGAGCCAATGTTGTGTCAATATTTTCATACTTCCAGTAGGGATCAAAATAGATTTTGCATGTGCATCTTAGGTGTCCCACTCCAAATAATTTTCAATCATTCCATTAGGTCATGATATAAAATTGTTTCCACTGGTGGTTGTCCTTGTCAAGTGTCCCATTTTCCTTCACAAGTATATGCCTCCTGACCCTCTTCCATGTCTTCATCATGCTGAAAACAATTCTTCTCTCATTCCACTTTTAGTTAAATTCACTCATTGAGTTAGTTTCTTTCATTTCTCATAGGGTTACTAGGGTTTCATTAGGTCAAATCACTGCATTGTCTCATTTTCAATAAAGGGCAGCAGGAGGTGTGAAGGTGACCTAGAATAAACTCATGATTTTCTTCAGTTAGTTCAAGTGTAATAAGTACTTAGCCTCCCAAGGCTACAAACTCAGATTTCCACATGCCAACACATCAAATGTCAAAGGGAGTTATCTTTTCCCAAGGGTGCCCAAGTCATCATTGTTCACAAGCACTAAACCCTAAATTTCCTCTCCCACTGAGCTAGGGTTTGTTATGGAAACGAGACATTTGAGCATAAGAGAGATAAGGTAGGTTATATCAATAAGTATGAGGTCATTTTAGCTCATAAACATCATGTCTCCATCATTTTATGAGAAGTCTTTCCAAGAGTCAAGCTATTTCCCACTCATAGGGCAAGTTTCGCTTCAAACTATGTTTTTGAGCAAAAAAATATGAATTTGACAAAATTAAGAGATTTTTTTTGTCCATAATAGGTCAAGGAATAAAAACCTCCTTCAGATTTTACATAAGTGTCATGGTTTTAGAGAAATGTCAAAAACACAGGTGCCACAGGAGAGTTGCTACACTTCTGGAGTGACCTTTGGAAAATCAAGTTTTCTCATAGCTGGAGTGTCCAAATGATTTTCTTGATGAGTCAAATGATAACTAGACAGAGATATATTTCCAATGAGCTATCATGAGCTCAATTTTGAGTTGAGGAAGGCCTCTAAAAGTTTCCTGCACTAGTACTCTGCATTTCTGCACCCTCATTTAACACGTTTTGACCAGTATTGGGAAAATAATCTTTTAGCAAGGTAAATCAACTCCAATCAGAAAAAAAAGGATATATTTGAAAATTATACTTCAAGAGCTTTCCAACGAGATATCCTGGGCCCAATTTAGACACCGGGAAGACCTCCAAAAGTGGTCTGCAAAACACTGTTGCAGTGGTGTTGCGCTTTTGTCTTAGCACTGCACTTTTGCCCAATGACATTGCGCTTTTTCCCAACAACACTAGACCAAAATATATTGGCACTGCACTTTTGCAGAGTGGTGCTGCGTTTTTGTCTTGGCACTGTGCTTATGTCCAACGATCCCTAGAAGCACCAAAACTCAACAAAATAGTCACAAATTTTCATAAAAGGCTTGTAACACCCTCTTGCAAGTAAGTAACACCAATTTATTGCCTCCTTGTAGTTCTAAACATCATTTTCATAGTGCTTTTTCCTATGTAAAATTGACATTTTGACTAGTGGAAAGCCCTAGTTTCATCTCTTTATCCTCAATTTTCTGCTCATAAATACAATACCATCCTACATCACTATTAAACCCATTCCTACCCCTACACTACTTTTTCCTAGTCCCTAAATCCCTTTCCCATAAAACCTAAGTCCTAGGTCACTAAAATTCCTAGGTAGCCACTACCTCAAACCTGTAATCCAATTATAATTTTCAACTCCCTAAATATCTTGACCTCCTATCACCTCCAAAAACTCCATAACTCCGTCCCCCATCTACCTAAATTTTCATAACCCTATCCCTATTCCCTAGACCTATTTTCACTCCCCATCCCCATCTACCTCATCCCTAGGGTTTTCCTAGACCTAGGTTTCCATTTAAATTCATTCCCTCCATTTGCCTAAGCTAGCCATCTCATATCTCACTCTCCTCATCTCATTCCATTTACCCTAGGGTTTCCAAAGCCTTCAAATTCAAAATTTTTGAAGAGGAGGAGAGAGGTGTCATTGAGGAACAAAATTGCAAGGGCCAGGCTCAAATGAGCCCATGCAAAAATTCAGGCTTTGACCAAGAAAAAGGAGAATGATAGGTTAGACATACTTGCTGAGGTGTATCTTCATGCCTAAAGCCCTTGACCAGCAAGTAACCTCACACGTTTTGGCAAGTTTTTGGCACATTTGGCACTTTAGTGCATTTTTGGTTTTTTGAGCAATTTTGGCACACATAAAATCTACCAAAAATGCAACGCCCTTGGCAGTGCACTTTTTCTTGGAGCCTCCAATGGAAAAGAGTTCACCACCATCATGTTCATAATTATGAAGACATCAACCCCAACAAGTTTCAGAAAATTTGGAGGAGAATTGGTCCCTCAAAAGTGCAAAAAACCACCAAATTTTCATGTTTCTGCCTCCTTTTTTACCTTGGCACTTCGCTTTTACCATTCTTGGGAGATTCGCCTTTTGACAGGGAAAAGGAGAAAATTTTTAGAAACTGGAGGTATATTTAAAACCAAACTCAGAGAGCTTTCCAATGAGCTATCATGGAGCTTATTTTGACACCGGGAAGGCCTCCAAAAGTTGCTTGCAGAAAAGGCTATTTTTTTGTTATGGTGCTATGCTTTTGCCAGGAAAATGCAATTTTCATCATCTTTAGCAAATTTTGACTTTTTGACTTTTTATTTTGGGAAATGAGAAATTACTAATGTAAAAGGTTAAGATAAATGTAAATGTCATGTTTCTACTATTATCTAGGGTAGATACATTAGATAAGTCCTCTAGAGGTCAAATGAATCAGTTTCCTCTCTTTTAGAGGCAAATTGTTGGGTCTTCCTAGTCTTTAGTTTCTTGTTTGGGAGTAGGTGAAACTGATCCCTATCTCATGGATTCGAATCCCTGAGGCTAGGAAGAGTGGTTTTGAGGTCTATATGATGTAGTTTCTCAGTCATTTTTAAAGGTTGGATTCACATGGAGCTTTGGCATCTCAAGAGACATACTTTTGTATCAGTTTTGGCCTAGACATTAATCAAATTTGCAGCTATTTTTATGGGTCCATGTGGTATTGTGTTTAGTTTCAGTTTATTCTTTTGTAATAATATGTTTGAATGTTTTTTTACTTCATTCATAATTTCATTTCTATTTAATGAATGTTTTCAAGTTAGATGAACAAAATCGATAATTTTTATGCTATGTTTGGGTAAACATTAATAATTTGTAATTTCTTCAGTTTAGAAAGAAACCATGAATTCACCATGCTCTTTCTAGCTCCTCGCCTTTCTTAACCATCTCATCATCAAAACCCTAAAGTGCTAAACATTGTTCCTACCTTTCCCCATAGAACACCCTGCAAATTTTGACTTAATTTCCTTTCCATAGCTGTTTGACTCCTCCTGATATAGCAAAACTCTACACAATCAAAATCAAAACCTTGAGCTACTATACCTAGCCTAATATCTTCTTTCCTTAGTCATTTTGACTTAGATCCATATGGAGAGAGCCCTCTCTTGGCCTAGTAGGGCTAGCTACTTGGCTAAGCGTGGTTTGAGGTTACCTTGGAATTGCCTCTCTCAGCCAGAGGTTCAATCTGAGTGATAAAACCCTCCGTCCTTGAATACACCTCAGTGTTGTAATATAAGAGTCTTTACTCTGTAGAGCTACACCATCGAAGCACACCATGTTGTAACTTTCAAAGGCGACCTAGCACCAATTTTTCCATGGGACTGTGAGCTGTGATCAAGGGCTTTAGCACTTAGGTCCTAACACCTTCAATATCCTGTCAGGGCATACTCTCCCTTTGTAATCACACTGATCCTTTGAATCTCTAAACTCACTTATGACCATGTGCCAACATTATATCAGAACCCCTCCATCAAAAATTTCCTCATGCGAATTTGTGAATAGGTTGCATGATTCTTCATATTCCGATATGCCCATCTCCAATATGAAATCATGATTGCGTCATCACTGCACATGGCGCCTACATAGTGATGCCACATGTCACCTAGAATTTTCCCACTAGGCCATCCAAAAACACTGAATTTTTATGCTATGTGTCTTATCGTACCACCAAGTCATGCTTATGTCATCTGCCACTTTATCTTTTTGCAACTAGTCTCATCCTGTCATGTGTCCTGCCAGAAGAGAGATAGGAGGACCCACCAGAACTTGGTTTTGAAAAGATTTCCTTTGTTAATTCTTCTTTGAAATTTATCGATGATTTACCTCCTATTGACATGCTGGATATCCCAATATATAACAACAGTTCTATCATGAAGTGTCGATACTCCAAACCCCTGATGTTCTGAAATCCCTGTCCTCCGATATACTGATATCTTGGGCCTCTGATATCCATTAACCTCCAATATAGCTAGCTTTGAGGTTCTGATATTTATTGACCTCTGATGTCTGAAACCCTCTAGCTCCTGACGCTCTGATATCCTCCATATTTTAATGTTTTGATATGTTGAAACTCCAATATTCGATATCTCAGACCTCTAATAAAGCCCGATTCGATGCTACGAGACACTGAATCTCTGATGTTCCGATATCTAGAGGTCCTGATCCTCTGACCTACAATATTTCATCCTTATCAAGGTTTCAAGTCTTGAACTTTAGTATACCATATCTTTTCATATAGGAACCCATTTTTTAACTTCTGCATATCATTGGAAATCTCTTTTGGAGCACTTTCCAATGGGTAGGGTCCGATGTAGACTTGGAACAAATTTTCTACCTCTGAGGGTGGATCCAAAATTCCTACCTCACTATTCTTCTCGACCCTTATGCTTGTGTTGACATTCCAACCATCATAGTCATTATTTAATGGATTTTCAATAAGCTTGCTACTATGACTCGATTCTCTACCAGAACCCTGAAGATATCAATGAATCACCATTGAATCTTGTTGAAATCATTTCCAACACTAACACAACCACCCATTTTCCAAGAATCTCCCCTTTTGGCATTGATGGCAACACTATAAGCTCCCCCCAGGCTAGGCATGGACTTCTCCTATCTTACCTCCCTTTGTCATCAATGGAAAAGAGTACTTCTTGAATACTCCACCAGAACCATTATTGTTTACTCTCTAATGAGCCCCACATGTTGAGTAGCTACCATCCTTTACCATAATGAAGTCATTTGGAGGGAGGAGTCACCACTCCTATCTGCTTCCCGAGATATTAAAATGGTTCTCTTGCAAGTTGCTTGGTAAAGGTATCTGCCAATTTCTCTTTAGTGGCCACATATTCAAGTTTAACAATATTGGTTTCAACTTTTTCCCTCATGAAATGGAACTTGATAGGAATATGCTTAGTTTTTGAATTCATGACTAGATTTTTGGAGATGAGAATGGTACTTGTTTTGTCCACATTATTGGAATGGGATCAGTTAGCTCTACCTGAATATATTTTAAATTCTTATTCATCCATATAATTTTTGTGTAACATGTACCAACAACAATATATTATTCTTCAACAATCAGAAAACAAATGGAGGTTTTTTTCTTGTTGGCCCAAGACACCAAGAATTTTCCGAAGAAGAAGGTTGGACAAGAAGTACTTTTTCTATCATCAATGTTTCCAGCCCAATCTGCATCGGTATAGGCCTTTAACTTGAATTATTTTCTTTTAGCATACCACAATACATACTTTGATGTCCCTTGAAGGTATTTGAAAATCCTTTTGGCAGCCACAATGTGACTTTCGAGCAAAAAAGATTAAAATAAGGCTACAAGTCCCACGACCTGCATGATATCTGACCTTGACGCTATAAGATACAACAAAATTCCTATCATGGATTTGTATCATGTTTGATTTACCAAGTGTGTCTCATATTATTTGGATAGCTTCCAACCTGTAACCATGGGTGTGCCTACAAGTTTGTAATATTCCAACACAAACTTTTTTCAGAGTTTCTCAAAAATATTTGGATTGGGAGATAAACACTCCTTTCTGAGATTGAGATATTTGCAGTCCCATGAAGAAATACATCTCTCTAATCATGGACATTTCAAACTTTTTTTTCATACATTCTGCAATTTGATTCCCAAATTGTTCCACATCGCTGTCAAAGATTATGTCATCCACATACACCACTACAATCAGTAGATGGTCAACTTCATCAATTCTATACAAATTACTATCCAAAGTTCCTTTTCTAAAACCTTTTTGTTGAAGGCATTTATCCAGTCTATCGTACCATGCTCTCAAAGCTTGTTTGAGTCCATACAAAGCCTTTTTAGTTTGCACACAAACCCTTCCTCTGTGGTGAGCATAAAACCTTATGGCTGCTCAATGTAAACTTATTCCTCCATATTTCCATTGAGGAATGCAAAATTTTCATCCATATGGTATACTTTGATTTTCTTGTGACTACAAAGGATAGAAAAAATCTTATTTCATCCAGTCTAGCCATTGGTGCAAAGGTCTCCTCGAAATCTATTCCCTCTATCTGAGCATATCCTTTTTATAATAAACAAACCTTGTTCTTCATTACTTGACCTTTTTCATTCATCTTATTTTTGAAAACCCATTTCGTTCTGATGAAATTTGTCTCTCTAGGTCTTGGAACTAGCTCCCGAGTATTATTATTTTCAAATTGATCAAGATCCTCATTCATAGCTTTCACCCAAAATTTTTCCTTATAAGATTGATTGATATTCATGGGTTCAATATTTGATAGCAGAGCCAAATTTGCGCAGATATGACTGCCAATAAGTTTCCTCTGGGTTTGAAAACCATACCTTTGGTCTCCCAATATTTGACTTTCAACATGTTCTTTATGTACATACCTTGAGGGTATATTTGGCCTTGAGGTTTTGTTTGACTTCTCATGTTCACAATATGATCCTGTTTCTTATTTATCGGAATCCCTCATCTTTGAATTTGCTTCATCCTCGTAGTTTATCTCTTCTCTAGAGGATTCAGGTACTGCCCCCATCTCATCCACTATTACATCAATGAAATCCTTAATCTTGTTTGTTCACTTGTTATAAAATTTAAATCATTTTATTTGAACGGAGTGCCCAAGTAATATTCCCTCATCAACTCAAGAATCAGATTTTCCAAGATTATTATAATTTCTTTTGATGAAGCACTTGCTTCCAAACATATTTAGATGTTTAACTTATGTAGCTATTCCATTCCACAACTCATAGGGAGTTTTATTACTATTAGGCATGAGTTGAGTCCTATTGGATAGATATACTATTGCCTGTGTTTCTTCTCCCTAGAATATGTGCAACACGCCTGCTTCATCCAACATTACGCTGGCCATTTTCTAGACCGTCATGTTCTTCCTCTCTACCACTCCATTTTGTTGTGGATTTCTGGCCATAGAGTACTGTGTTGGCATTATGATTGCATGTGTTTTCCTTGATCGAAACCCACTCGTAAAATCCCAAATATATTGGCTCTGGATAAGCTCAGAGGTGGCACACTGATGGAAAATAATGTCAGAATGATGGGACAGAGGTTTAATAGATCAGAATTAGAATATGGATAAAGCACATATTTAAGGAACTATACACGAGTTGGTCAAGGGAAAGTTGCGTATACACGCAGGTAAGAAGAAGCAAAGTCGTGTATGTTCTTGTGCACTAATTTTATGATTCCGGGGGTCCTCATCATGGTATTAGCCGATATTATTAAGTGCAGTAATGGTTATTTGATCTCGTCCAAGAATTCCATTGGCACTTGTGTGGTTTTGGCTCATAGTATTAGCTAAGTCTCACACTATATAAGGAGGTGAAGATCATAGTGCTAAGTGTGCATGAGTATGTGAATTGAATGAATACTTCAATCCGAAGTATATCTACATGGAATGAGCTATAATCAATAGATAGATTTGATATTATGATGCCCTCATGAATACAATAATGTATCAGGCTCTCTAGACCTAAAATGAGTATGTATTTTCATGATCTATTTATGAGTTGTTTACATATGTGATCTGGCGCATGATTGTTGAAGTGAAGGGTATGATGTGAGTAAGTTTGTAGTTCTGAAGTGTTGCGCAATCCTGAATTATTTATAGACCTATACGTGGTTTCATCATGTTTAAGGCGTGTATACACGGGAGTTCGACTCTCCAAAGGCGCATATGCAACCTAGGATTTTGCTGAAGAATGCCGAAGGAAATGTCTGATCAGTTTTGTTCTGTTTTTGTTGTCTGTCAATGATTTCTTCATACAGATCTAAATTGGTTGAGTATTTATTATATTGCTAGTTGATTGTGTATATATATTAGTGTTTGGTTGATTGAAAATGATGGATGCTACTGAATATTTGAGGGCTCTATAAATCTGACAAATATGTCTGAATATCTCTTATCTATTCTAAGACTGGTCAGAACTATAATCTTAGTATATTAAGATCTATACATAGGTTGCTCCATAGAAAAGTGTGTATACACACAGGCTACCATAAATAAAGTAGTGTATGTATTTGTTTTATGAATGATCAGGGTTGCAGTTGATTTCGTATGTTGATTCAAAAGTCTGGGTTTGGTTATGTGGTCTGGTTACAGTGATCTGACTATTCTGTTTGAATTTAGTTGATGGGTGGTGTTAGAGTCGGTCTTGTCATCCCTCCGTCAGAGATCATTTCTCTTATTGCATTTCATTTTTAGGTGTCTCGTTCAGCTCATTAATCTGCATTCCGTTAGGGGCATGCCATTGTCTGATGGAAGGGCTTTGTTTTCTCATTTCCCTCATGTTTGTACTTGTTGGGTTGGTCAAAATTTCTCAAAGTTCATCAAAGTTGATTTCATGACATTTACAGTCATAGATGCTATTTTGGTCAAAAAAGAGTCATTTCTCTTTCTAGGTCTAGGGTTTGGTCTTCAGAAATGTTAAATAATGCCTGCAGGCCATGAGGATGTCTTCAATAAGTTTTTATTTCAAGATTTTCATCGTCAATAATGCTCGAGGATATTTCTTCTTCAAAACTCTGTTTTTAGGAAGAAATTGTCAAATTTGTTTCTTGTAATAAAATATGTATTTTAAAGTTTTTCGCCATGAAGTACTTCAAATGCAGAATCTGGTCATCCTTTGCCGAAATCCAAATGCCACCATCCCTGCAAAAATCAAGAACAATTTCATCATTCAAGCTCAGAAAATCAGTGAGGAAACAAAAAGACAGAGTATGTATTAAAGGTGAAAAGTATCAAAGTTCAAAATATTGCAGAAATGGGTTTGTCAACAAGAAAGAATCAAAGTCCTTTGTATACATGAGATATTTTCACATTCGACAATCCATTTGCACACCAAAACATCAAAGAACCTAAGACAAATCATGGAGAAAAACAAAACAATGTTTCAAGGCCGAAATTATGGAGAAATGTTGAGCGCGGCACGTTGGGCTGGTGTGCGGCGCACTGAAGGTGCGCGGCGCATAGAGCCATTTTCCCCTGTGTAAATTTACATAGGCGCGGCGCATCCAACCTGCGCGGCACGTTGGGCTGGTGCGCAGCGCACAAAGCTGACAGGCAGATTTTCATCACCACTTCCAAATTTTCCAAATTGAGTTAACCTCTTGTGATTCGAGTAAGTCCGACTGATCTTGCTATTGTGGTTAAGTAGTGTTTGGTGTGGTTTCAAAGGCTGGTTGGAGAATTTGAATGGTGTCAACATAAACTTCATCTTTTTGACAAAGGCTGCTCCATAGGGTTTTTATTTGAAATTTAAAGTTTGGTTGTTGGTGCCAATTGGTTTGAACTCTTTTCCCCTCTTGTGGTTCCCTTCCTCATCACTATCACACTATCATCATACAGTCTTACCCCTATTCCCCTCTGTCCCAAAACCACTTATATCCCTTGTCACCATTTTTTCCCTTTCCCATCACCATAATCCTCTCATCATTGTCAATCCTCTATTCCTGATCACTATCACCCTTCCATATCATTTACGAAGAGTTCCTAATTCCTAAATCCCCAAACACCACATTCCTAAAACACAGTCAAGTGACTGTTATTTCCTTCTAATTACCACTTGACAAGACCCCACTGTCCACATTGCCTTATCTCCACAGTCCCTTCCCTTTGGCACACATTTGACACTGGGAGACAAATACACCAGGCCCTCATTTATCATTTTCAACCAATCCAACATACACCTTGCATGGACATTATGGAGACAGACACATCATACAACAAGACAGAGATTTCACCACTAAAACTGCATGCACCAGGAGGGCACTGAAGCGCCTAAAAAGGCTTGATCCACTCCAAATTTTGGCCGAGGCTTCCTTGGATGAGAATAGTACTTGATAAGGGTCCTTCGGCTCAAATTTCAAGAAATTTGGAGTAAATTTTTTCATTTTTGAAATTTTGGTTGCAAAATAGGTTTTTCTGCCCGATGCGTCGCGCCACTCGATGCGCGCTTATGATTGGGACATCTTCTGAAGGAAAACTTGATATTTTTGAGTTTTTTATGGTAAATTATGCATGCTTAGGAATGGCTGAGAGGTTTCATCAAGTTCTGGGTGGTTTAAAGGGTCAAAAACACCATGAAAATGGCCTTTCTGCCACCTTTTGCACCAGCAGGAACCAGTCTTGGGAGATTGCCGTTTTGGAGGGGTAAATGACATCCAAATCCCAAAATTCCACTTGGGTTGGATAGCAGACAGATAGGGCTTTCCAACGAGCTATCATGAGATCAATTTGGACTTCCGAAAGTGCCCCAAAAATAGGCTCAAAGTGGCACGGTGCATTGAGTTTTCTGGCGCGGCGCATAGAGGATTTTGGTCCAATTTTTACTTTTCAGCTCAGAAATTCGGCCAGTTTGACTAGTTTCACTTCTTGATGTAATTATTGATCTATATTGATGTAATTTTATGGCTATGATGTAAATTTGGCTCATTTTTACTTGTTCTAGAGGATTCATTCACTAAAAAGTGAAAATTAAGTGAATGGATCAGTTTACTAGCATATAGAGGCAAGTTGTTTGATTGCCTAGATTTCAGTTCTTAGTTTAGAATTGGTTGAAAAGGCTCCTAAAAGGATGAGCTCGACCCCTAGAGGCATGGGAAGGGGTTAGGATGGTCTATATCATGTATTTTCTAAGTCATTTTCAGGGTTGGACTCTTGGGAAAAGTTTGGCACCTCATTGTACATACACTTTAGCATTTTTGGCAAAGGAAAGACCAGAGTTTTGTAGCACTTGTTGGGATCCTTATGGGTCTGAGTTTTGATGATGTTTTTCTCCATGTATCAGTAAGTTTCATTAATTTTATATGTATGCCATTTCCCTTCTCTTTGCTTCTGAATTAAACAAATGAGTAACTAAGGTAGAATTCATTAGTTTGCTGGTGCTCTGCCTTAAACTTTTTTTTAGTTTTATATGTTTTCCTCTGTTTGAAGAGGATCCTTGCACCCTCTTGCCCTCTTCAACTCCTCAGCAGTATTTTCTATCCATTAATTGAATCTAAGACATCAAATCCATTGCTTTCCTTGCCCCAACTTGAACTCTGCAAGAATTTTGCCTCATCCCCAAGCCCAAAACTGCCTTTCCCTTTCTCCAACAAAAACCTTTAAAAATCATTGCAAACTCTTGATTCATATACCTAGCCTAAAATTAGCACTCATTTCAGTCATCTCAAGCCCTATTGATACATTTTTCCTGAGATTGACCCGGAGAGAGCCCTCTCCTGTTCTGGTAGGGCTAGCTACTAGACTGAGCGTGGTTTGGTGTTACCTTGAATCCCGCCTTCCTTCAGCCTAAGGTGGATTTGGGCAATAAAATAGTGGCGACCATACTGGGGAAGAAAATGGTTTGCTTTTTGGTGTTATTTGTTTCATAAGCTACAGACGGAGCCTGAAGTTATGCCAGGTAGCCTTTGAAATGCTTTTGCTTTGCATTAGCGGAAGTAGATAAACGCTGCTTCAGTCAATCTCCGGTTTAGCTTGTGAACGTGACACTTGACTTGTAGATTGTATTGCTCTAGTACATGTATCAAGTTTAGATCTGATGGTTGATGGTGGACAACGATCAGACACCGCAAGGCTGAAATCATTCACCTGGCGACTCCATTCACTGAAAAATCCAGAAATCAATGCTTCATGGTGACTTCACTGCAGGGAGATCAGTAGCTTTGAGATTTTCAAGATGGAAAGGGTTGCAAGAAAATACGCTCCCATGAGCCGAGATCACATTCCAGGTTTTCCAAATAAAATGCCTAAGGTGGATTTGGGCAATAACAGGTGGTTCAGTTGATATACAAGTTGTGTTGAATTAAAATCTGTTGGATCCAGTGTGAAAATTTATGAAATGTGGTCTACAGTGGTTCTGAGGGTCGGAGCCTTAAGTGTGGAAGTTGAAGCTTCCAGCCAATAGGAGTCGGTGATCAGATCAAGGGGTTGAAGCTCCCTTCCAGTGGTGGCTGGTAAATGGGATTAGGGGGTTGGAGCTCCCTTACAGTAGCACCTGGAGAATGAGAGAATGTTGTAGCGTTCTACAGGTGGGTGCCTGACTATTGGTATGAGTCTGCACCAATACAAGAATGTAAGCAGTTTTCTATATAATAAATGTTGAAGACAGAGACGACAACAACGGTGGTTTTCTCCTGACTTGGGTTTCCACCTTCAATCCTTGTGTTCATATGTGTTGCTTATGTGTGATGATCGGCTAAGTAAAGTTTCTGAATATTTATTTTAATAATAAGTTCTCCCAGTATATGCAAGTTTCCTTATAGAATGCTGCGTGCATATGCTAGTTGGCTTAATTAAAGTCGCTTATAGTAATTAGTAAAATAAAGAAAAATATTGTGAGTTTTAAATACTAATTCACCCCCCCCCCCCTCTGAGTATTTTTCCAAAAAATTGGTATCAGAGCAGGTCCTTCTTAAGAAACTTGATCACTAGAATAAATATATACCAAGATGAGAAATCAATATGGAACAACATCTATCAGAACACCACTCTTCAACAGAAAAAAATTAATCTTCTGGAAGACAAGAACAAGATCCTATCTTCGGTATCTTGGAGCAGATGTTTGGGAAATTGTTGAAGGAGGTTACCAATATGCAGCTGTAGTTCCCACATATCTAGCAACAAAGAAGAACTATGAAACCAATGCAAAAGTTATGAATGAATTATTGGGAAGCCTAATTGAATCATAATTTGTCAAGGTTATGTAGTTAGATACATCAAAGGAGATATGGGAAAAAATAATTCTAAGCTATGAAGGTGATGCCAAGGTAAAAAGTGCTAAACTCCAATCTCTCATAATAAAATATGAAAATCATAGAATGCATAATGATGAAAGTATTTCTAGTTTATTTATGTGTCTAGACGAGATCGTAAATTGTATGAGAAATCTGGGTGAAGACATAAAAGACACAACTTTAGTAGAGAAAAAAATAATATCTCTAAATTCTAAATTCGAGTCTAAAGTTTCTTCTATTGAATAAAAGCACGATCCACAGACTCTTGCTAGTGTTCAAATTCATGGGATCATGTCTGCCTTTGAAATGAGAAAAGGAGGTACGTCTGAAGTCAGAGAAGTCGCATTTAAAGATACTTTGAAAAGGAAAGGAAAAGGAAGAACAAAATGAATCAGGGTATGTATCAGAATAAGATGAGGTAAATTTTGTAAAGAAACATCAACTTGGCACTGGAAGGTTCAGAGGTAAGCTTCCTTTCAAATTTTTTCTTGTGGAAGAGTGGGTCATTATGTTGCTAAATTTATCCATAAAGAAAATCATGATAAGAAAAAGGATATAGAAAAAGGCAATATGAGATGATTTGACAATAGGAAAAGTTATTATGCTCATGAAGATAGTGGTGGCTTGTACAATAGTGAAGAAGGAGAATCTGATCAATATCTTAAACTGCTCATGGCATTTGAAAAAGACACTAATGAGGCTAAATATAATTTTATGGATGCTTTAGAAGAAAATTATTTCCTTGAAGAAATCACTCAACTCAAAATATGCTTGGAAGAAAAAAAAATAGCCATGGATACTCTAAGGAACCAACTCATATAAAAGGAGAAGCATAACGAGAAGTTAGAATGTGAAATAGTAAGCCTAAGAAAGGAACTTGAGAAAGTAAAAACTCTAAATCTTAGATTTGCTGAAGGATCTGAAACCTTAGATGAAATTATCAAGGTTAAATTCTCTCCTCTTGTGAAGACAAGTCTTGGATAAATTTTTTAATCTTCTCAGTTATAAAAATCCTCATCCATAAGCTATCTCAATGTAGAAAAATCCAGTCAACAAAGTTTCATCACTTCGAAGAAGAACAAAGACAATTCTCAGGTAAAGTTGTTCATTCGAATTCAAGGATGAACAATAACCGAAGCATCGGTCAAAAGGTAAAAAGCACTAGAAGGTTCTATGGTCAAATATATTTATTCTTTAATGGACTTTTTTTCTCATGTCATAATTTTGTTCACAAAGCTGCTCAATGTGTTGCATATAAAACCATCATGACCAAAGAGGCAATAAAACAAAGAAATGAGACAGGAACAAAGAAGAATACCTATAACAATTTTTCTTCTCTTCAAGATGAAATTGAATGTTCATTTTTCAATAACTTTGGACATGAGGAATTTGAATGCATCAGCGAACTAGAGCCAAAAGAACAAATATCCACAAATTCTAAGGTATGGAAAAGGAAGGACATACAATTCAAAAGTTGTGGCATCACTTTATTTGAAGAAGGAGAAGAAAATCAATGGTACATTGATAAATGATGTTAAAAACACATGAAAGGTGATAAAGACAAACTTATTTCATACAATGCATTAGAAAAGGAAAATAATGTCACTTTTGGAAATGACTCTCCTGCTGTTATTAAGGGTAAAGGATTTGTTTTTCTAAAAGACAAGGTTAAAGCTAGTAATGTTATGTATGTTGCCGGATTAAAGAATAAATTGTTGAGTGTTAGTGAAATGTATGACAAAGAAAATCATTAGGGGAGTTTTGAGGTCTGAAATGGACCTACTAAGGAAATTATAAAATAATAGTGGAAATAATAAAATAAGATTAGATTACATCATCAAATTTTAGAGGGAAACAAGAAAAAACTATTTTTTCAACTCGTATTTTCAACTTATCTCCCCATGGGTTTACTCAAATTTCGAGGGACAACACTCATTTGATGAAAAATTTGATTCTTCATTCAAGTACCCATGTTTCATACTTTCTATGGACCCTATTATAGGAAAAATGAGAGATACATGAAAAACATGATTGCAATCACATTTTTTCATGTATTTGTCATTTTTCGTGTAGCAGGGTCCATCAAAAGTATGCAACATGGGTACTCCTTGGATGATGAATTAAATTTTGCATCCAATGAGTACTCCCGCTCGAAATGTGAGTAAACACTTAGGGAGATAAGTTGCAAATACGAGTTGAAAATGTAGTTTTATTATTTTATTATATTTTAATATTTTTACTTTTTTACTCCAAAAATGGTGAATCACCCCCCATGGTTCATATCATAATCTTGAATACAATTGGTTATTATAAAGTATATTTTTGTTGTACATTTTTCTTAGGAGGCCCATTATAGATCTCAAAATTCACCTAATGGAAGTTGTCTTCCAATCAAAAGAATGTGTGGTTCGAGAACTTGACACAGGAAAAACCATAATAAAAGGAACAAGAACACCAAGCAATTTGTATGTATTGAAAGGTGCCAATAAAAATGTTATCTAGGAAAATATACAGAAAACTAATTATGGCACAAAATATTGGGACATCTGAGCTTTTCTCAAATAAGAAAATCAAGCAGGCTCAACACTATTCGTGGTCTACCCAACATCACTTTACCATAAAGTACCATATGTAAGTCATGCCAATTCGGTAATAAAACCAGATTTCAATTTAATGCCAAAGAAGGATCAACAAGTAAGCCTCTTGAACTTATACATATTGATTTGTGTGGACCTGTAAGGAAAAATTCATCTCGTGGAGAACAATACTATATCTTATTCATTGATGACTTTTCTAGAATGTGTTGGATTGGTTTATTGAAACACAAAGATGAAGCATTTGAAAAATTTAAGGTCTTCAAAGCTTTAGTTGAAAATGAATTAGATCTAAAAATAAAATGTCTTAGATCGAAATAAGGAGGAGAATAAATGTCAAATGAATTCTTTGATTTCTATCAACAATATGGCATAAAATGATCATTTTTTTTAGTTGGAACTCTGCAACATAATGGCGTGGCAGAAAGAATGAATAGAATGCTTCAACAAATGGCACATTTTATTCTTGATGAATCTGGGACTCCTTACACCTTTCGGGGTAAATCTGCACATACTACTATAAATATTCTCAACAAGGCTCATGTTCGTGTTAATAGTGATACAACTCCTTATGAACTTTGGCATGGTAATACTCCCACTATGAAGCACTTTAGAGTTTTTTGAAGCAAATGTTTTGTCAAAAATAATGATGGAAAACTTGGTAAGTTTGAACCTAGAGCAGATGAAGGAATACTTCTTGGTTACTCTTATAGAAGTAAAGGATACAAATGATACAATAATAGACTTCGAAAAATTGTTGAATGTATTGATGTTATGATTGATGAAGCAAACATAGCTCCCAAAAGGGAAATAACAAGAAACGAGGATTATGATGATGATGAATGCTTTCCCACATCAACTCACAATGCTATAGAAGAAGAACCTAATGAAACATCAGAAGAAGATACATCAGAGAGAGAAAAGGCTCCATCCAGGTATGTTTAAAATAATCATCCAAAATCTCAAATTTTGGGAGAAAAGGAACCAAGGGTATAAACAAGAAGAACACTTGTGGGATCTCCTAGTTATCTAGCACTATTATCCACCATTGAACCACAAAATATGAATCAAGCTAGTAAAGATGAATGTTGGATTAAGGCCATGAATGAACAACTGGATCAAATTGAAAAGAATAATATTTGGGAATTGGTTCCAAGGCCTCATGATAAAAATGTTATTGGAACAAAAAGGATATTCAAAAATAAATTAAATGAAAATGGAGATGTAATTAGAAACAAAGCTAGACTTGTTTGTAAAGGTTATGCTCAACAAGAAGTTATATAATTTGAAGAAACATTTGCACCAGTAGCCAGACTTGAAGCCATAAGAATTTTTCTTGCATTTTCAAGTTTTAAATGTTTCAAAGTTTATCAAATGGATGTAAAATCTTCCTTAATTAATGGAGATATGGAAGAAGAAGTTTATATAGAAAAACCAAAAGGATTCATTCAGGGGAATGATGAAAAACTTGTTTGCAAACTCAAAAATGCTCTATATTGGCTTAAAAAAGGTCCACATGCATGGTACTATCATCTTGACAAATATCTTCAACAACAAGGCTTCACAAAAGGATTTGTATACAGTAACCTGTACACAAAAATTGAGGATGGAAAACTGTTAATTTTTTTTTTATGTTTATGACATAATTTTTGGGAGAAATGAAGAATCCATGAGTTAGAAATTTGCTTATGTTATGCAGCAGTAATTTGAAATTTATTTACTTGGGGAACAACCATATTTTCTTGGTTTACAAGTGAAACAAGAAAAATATGGCATATTTCTCTCACAAACAAAATATCTCAAACAGATTATGAAGAAGTAGGGGGTGGAAGACTGCAAACCTATGTGCACTCCAATGATGATCGGATGTAACCTCAGTTCTCATCATGATTCTCACATGGTAAGCCAACCAGAGTATAGATCTATGATTGGGAGTCTACTTTATCTAACAGGTACAAGACCATATATCATGCATGTAGTTAGGATTGTTGGAAGTTTCCAAGCCAATCCAAAGGAATCACATCTTCATGAAGTAAATATAATATTCAAATATCTCCAAGGAACTTAACACTTTGGTCTATGCTATCCCAAAAATGTTGATCTTAACCTTCATGCTTACAAAAATGCACACTAGGTTGGAAATGTTGATGACCGAAAAAGCACTAGTGGAGGTATATTTTATATGGGGCCCTGATTAGTATCATGGTTCAGCAAGAAACAAAGTTCCATTGCTTTATCTACAATAGAAGAAGAATATGTGGCTGCTGCATCATGTTGCACACAAATTCTCTGGATGATTCGGACATTACAAGACATTCAAATTAAATTTTCTCCTCCCATCTTCATCCTATGTGATAATACAAGTGCTATTAATATCTCAAAAAATCCTTTATGCACTCCAAAACCAAGCATATTCCTATCAAGTATCACTTTTTATGAGAACAAGTGTTTGAGCAAAAGGTTAAATTAGAGTATGTTCCCTTTAAAGAAAAAATTGTTGACATATTTACTAAACCTCTTCCCAGAGAAGCATTTTAATATCTTAGATAGAAATTGGGAATTGTCTCTGCCTCATTTGTTGTGAAACTTATCTGATCTGATTTCAGATGAAAATTTAGACGAATAATTCTGGTACGATGGTTTCTTGATGCATAGTCGCGTATATACATGATTCTATCTTCAGACAGTTGCGCATGCATCTCTCTGTCATAAAAATCAGCAGGTCAGCTTCTAAAACAGACTTTTTCATGTTCCTGACAGTTATGGTTTGGAGCTATTGATTAGGTGTTGATGGGTACAGTCTACGGTTATGGTTTTCCAAGTTAAATTTTCCTCTTTGATATTTATCTTCTTGATGAAGATGCTTTAATGAATGGGTTTTTGAAAATGTTCAAGTTGCACAGGTTTAGGGAGAGAATTAGCCTTGTTGGGTATAATGCATTGTTGGCATTATGTTGCTAATTTTTTTTCAATGATATCTCTCTATTAAGGTCTTTTGGTCTTGGTTATAAATTTCATATTTGTAATTTGATTTAAGGGTCATGTTGAGACCTAATATGTAAATATAGTCATATTCAGTCATGTACAGACTTTTCCAAATATGTAAACCCACTTGGTTGGGTGCTTGTGTTGAAAATGTAAACCCACTTGGTTGGGTTATGTAAGTATGAGTCCTTCGTGATAGGAAAGGTCGTACTAAGTTGTGTTATAGAGTCATGTACTTCATTAAACATATTTCTAAAGATTCAGCCTATGCTCAAGGGGAGCATGGTCTTTATAGTGCAGTGCAGATCTACAGAACTGTTGTATCTACAAGGAAAGAGAAACCTTGTTTCAACATTGGTCTGCCCTTTGCCCTTGATGTCAGAGGGGGAGAGTAACTTTGGGTTTAGTAATTTGGTGTTTGAATAATGCTTATGTTGATGTGTCTACAGGTTGTGATGATCAAACACCAAAATGGTTTCCATCAAGTCCAAAGGGGGATATTGTTGGCATTATGATTGCATGTGTTGTCATTGATGGCAACCCACTCGTAAAATCCCAAATATATTGGTTCTGGATAAGCTCAGAGGTGGAAAAATGATGTAACAAAATGTCAGAATGATGGGACACAAGTTTTACAGATCAGAATCAAAAGATGGATAAAGCACATATTTAAGGAATTGTACGTGATTTGGTCAAGGCAAAGTCACACACAGGTAAAAAGAAGCAAAGTCACATATGTGCTTTCGCACTGAGTTTATGATACCAGGGGTACTAACCATGGTATTAGCCCACAATATTGAGCGCAATAACAATTATTTGATCCTATCCAAGAACGCCATCGAACCTTGTGTGGTTTTGGCTCATAGTATTGGCTAAGGCTAACATTATATAACGAGGTGAATATCATAGTGCTAAGTGTGCATGAGTATGTGAATTGAATTAATACTTCAATCTGAAGTATATTTGCATGGAATGGGCTATAATCAATAGATAGATATGATATTATGATGCACTCATGAATACAATAATGGATCAGGCTCTCTAGACCTGAAATGACTATGTATTTGCATGATATGTTTATGAATTGTTTAGATCTATTATCTGGTGCATGATTGTTGAAGTGAAGGGTATTATCTGAGCAAGTTTGTAGTTCTGAAGTGTTGATCAGGTGCTTAGTATTTAGCTCAAAAATCAAAGTTTTTAGAATTGATCGAAACCAAGACGACATCGTAGAGCTTGTCACCAAGATTCTAACGCAACTCGTTTCATCAAAATCCGAGTTCATATCAGTAAGTTATGGACTGTTGTTCGTTTATTCAAACAACTAAAAAAATTGTAGAATTGTGATAGGTTGTTGGCATGGCAGCGGAGTCAGCAAAAATAAATCTTTTGAAATATTCTTCAAGTTTCAACCAATGAGGCTGTGACAAGTGGCACTTTCGAATTTTTGATCTATGTAAGTGAAATTTTCCTAATGATACTAAGGAGGAAATGTATTTATTTATTTATTTAATTATGATTTAATATTAAATATATATATTTATATATATATAATGTATTATATGTTAAAAACATATTATATATATCATATAATATAATATATATTATATATATTAAATTTAAAATTTAAAATTAAATCTCAACTCCACATTATACCAAAATCCAGGTATATTCCAAAGTTTCGATTAATCAAATCTTCATAGTTCGAATGGAGTAATATCATGCCAAAGGTTTATGGTATATTCAATGGTTTAAATAAATACCATATGGCTCGTTGATATTATAACTAAGCCAAGGTTAAATTCCAAAGTCCGCAGGTCCACGTTTTATATATGGTTTCATTGCAAGGTCCGCGGTTTAATAAAACTTATGCTAAGGTTCGTATTTAATATAAATGGGTTGAATTTATATAGTCCTATGAATAGGAATGAGACACAAAAGGCTTTGTGAAATGTTACGAGGTTGGGTTTGAACCCCATACCTCCTCCCCACAAACCAAGTGATTTCATCATTAAGCCATAACATCCTATTTGTTAAACAATCCAAATATTCGACTAAAATTTAAAGCGATGCAAGGGGACCGATGGAGGGTAGAGAGGCCAGCCCCTCTCGCCATGTGACCAATACACCGCGACCAACACCAAGGATAATCACTAAGCGCATTTGGCGCGAGATCAATTTAGTTAAAAAATAGTTAAGCATTAATTAAGTTGAGATTAACTTGGTGGCATATCTAGAGGTGCCCCTAATTTTGGCGGACTTCCACTTTTAGTGGAGTTAACTGGCGGAGCTTCCATAATTAATGGAAAATTTATAGGAAATTTGTTTTTCTCCATAATGGAGGCAATATTCGACCATTTTTTGGAAATTGAATAGTCAAATTTAGATTATTTTGGCGTTCCAGAGGCAATGCCATAGGTTTCAGAGGCTGAAAATGACTTATACATGTTATTTTTCTACAGGAAAGTCCAAGAGAGCACATGGCCACCAGGGAAGGAGGTCAAGTATGGATCAGTGAGAGTCAGTTTTCAGTAAATGGATAGTAAGTTTTAGATGATTTGTATGTTCTGAAGACAATAGAACAGGTTTCAGGAGCAATTGAAAAATTTACAAGGCACTTTTTGCAAATTTGAGCTAATAAAGGAGGCCAAACCAAGGAGATGTAGCCCAGTAGGGGTGAACTCCTTCATCTAAAACTTATGTTGATGGCTCTGTTTATGGTTTTTTGTACATTTTTATGATGTTGTTCAGTTCTTACTTATGTTTTTATTTTTCATTAATTTCAACATAAAACACAAGACAATTTATTGTTTTGACACTCACCTACACCCAGGAAACTAATGCATCACAAACAAACAAGAAGAAAATAAATTGTAATTCTGAACTGGTAATTAGCACATCAAAACTAACATATCAGTTTTAGATCAAGTTGGTATCAATGCTTGGTTGAAAGAGCATCATATTTCTTAAGGTTATCTGCTTTCTCTTCTAGATTTTGTGCAAAAGAGTTTTAATAGTTGCAATTTTTGTGATGCTTACAAGGTTGAGATTGCAGAGAGGAGAAGGGAAGCTATTGGTAGCAAGTCCTGCGATTATGAAAATAAGGAAGAGAGCTGAGAAAGCATCATCCTCACCCAAATGACCACTCAAGGCAGCACTTGAAACACCTCAAATTTCATCTCCACCAGTTGAGATAGAAGAAGTGCAATTTGAACAAGAAGCTGAAGTGATTGAAGAGGTACAAGCTATAGAGGTTGAGCTTGAATCCTTAGCCATTATGTCAGATCATGAAGAGACTCATAAACATTATGAAGAAGAGGATGTTAAGAGAGAATTAAAAGACATGCAAATAATGGTGAAATTTATGTCTGAAGCTTTCATAGCAAAGGAAGCTAAAGAAGGTTTAAAGCATCCTCATGGAGAAGGATCTTCAAACAGTAAGAAGAATGAAGAGATGAGCTCAAAAATAAGTGGAGGTAAACCACCACCATATTAAGGTAGTGGAGAAAAGCCACCTCCATCTCCACCATCCTCATCCTCATTATCTTCATCAACATCTTCATATTCCACATCCACCACCAAAACCCACACCCACACTCATTCCAAGGTCCCAAAAGGAAAGACTCCATTACTCAAGTTGGACATCAAGTTTGAACTTCCCATATATAATGGAGAGGTTAATATTGAGAAGCTAGAAAATTGGATTCGTCAATTGGAAGTATATTGTAGAATTCAGAATCTTCAAGAGGACGATATCAAGATCCAGTTGGATTCATTGAGGCTAGAAGGAGCATAACTAGTTTGGTGGGAAGCAAAGACTCAAGAGGAAATGTGAATTCATGGTAAGATATCCATTTCTTGGGTTGAGTTTATTTCTTCCATTAAAAGAAAGTTTTTTCCCTTAGATTACATGCAAAAAGCTATTATGAGTTGGCAAAATTTTAGGTAGCTCAAGGGTCAAACAGTTCAAGAGTATACCCAGGAGTTTAGAAAGAGAGATTTTTTGTTAGGAGTAAACTTGAATTCACAATATACACTCTTGAAATATATTGGAGGTTTACATTCCTATTTGAAGCATACTATTCTTATGTTTAACCCAAGAAATTTAGATGAAGTTTTTGTATAATCCACACACTTAGAGGCAAGGGGAAAACAAGGCATAGAGGAGAAAGAGGAAAGTGAGGGTAAAGGGAAAGGAAAGTTTTATGGAAGAGGAAAAATAAATAGTTCTGTTAAGAAAGAGAAGAAAAAACTCACATGAAAAAATTGTTCAAAGACTGGCCATGATGAAGACCATTGTTGGCAACTTCACCCAAAATTGAAACCAGATAGACTAAAAGCCAAAGACAAGGGAAAAACTGTTGCTATAGCTAAACAAGACTTAGGGTCAGATTTAGGAGATGAGACAAAAATTATAGCCATGGGTTTGAAAGGTAAACATGTTGCAAGCACTAGTACTTCAAATTGTTCAAATGATACTCACGATGAAGATACAAGAATAGAGTTTTTCCATATTATATTTGTCTCTAAACATACCAATATTGATACACTTTTTGATAGTGGGTCATAAGCTAACTTGATTTCCAAATATTTGGTTAAGCAACTAGGCCTTGAAACAATTAGACATCCAAGACCATATCCTTTCGGTTGGATATGCAAGAATGCAAACTCACAGGTTACAACGAAGTGCTTACTAAGATTTGCCATTAACTCAAACTTTCTTGATGAAGTTGAGCTTGATGTGGTGCTGCTTGAGATATCTGGTATTGTATTGAGAGTTCCTTATCTGTATGATAGGAAAGTTTTATTTCATCTCCATGAGAACAAGTACCACTTGTTTAAGAATGGTATTGAGTACATAATTAGAGAACATAAGAAGAAGACATGTTTGTCTCTTATGCATGCAAGTGAAATGAAGAGTATAGTGAATGCAAGTTAGAACTTGACATTGTTGATGATCAAACAAAGAGATGTATTGAATCACACTTTTCATAAATATGCTTATCCTTGTGATGAGTTGTTTCAAAATGTTAACAAATTGTCTTTGAAAGAAGGTGAAAAACATTTGCAGCAGTCAACAATAGTGTTGAGCAGTGTTGGAAACAAGATGTCAGTGCAAGAAGGTGCGAAGGTCAAAGAGAAAGTGACAAAGAAGCTTGACAATGAAGGCATGGATTCCATAAATGCTGGTTTATGGTTTGCAAAAGATACATGGCAATGGCGAAGAAAATTGGTCAAGAGTCGATGCAAGTATAAAGCGAGATCAACTAAAAATTGCCATGGTAACAATGTGCAAGGTGAGAATATTTCTAAGTTTTGTTTGATTGTTGACTAAGGCACGAACAAGATGGTTTATGCAAAAATATATTTTTGTTCTGAAAATTCAGAAATATTGTAGCATGATAGTGTTAATGACAGCAAGAGAAGGTCCCAAGAATCGAGGAGAAATTTGACTTTTTATGAAAAGCTCCAAATCATGAAATTGAGAAACAGATGGATAGAGACGAAAAGGGTGAGGGAAAAATCCCCTTGTTGTCACTTCGTGATTTGTAAGATTGAAAAGAAAAAATGAAAAAGGACAACATCAAACCACTTTGGAGTCAAGGACCTAGCCTTCCTAGACTCAGAGAGGGCTCTCTCTATTCTAGTGATTTAACTTGATAATTATAAGTGTTGATATTAGGCTAGTTACATAAGTTATGAGGGCTGTTTGTTTTGATTAATTGGGTGGTTGGATAGATAGGGATACAACGACTAATCCATTGGGCTATGGAGTCAAAAGTCTGGATTGGAACATCAACATTCAAGAGCATCACAGGGCAAGCTAACTGTACTAGATCGATATTTAGAACAGTATGAATTATGAGGTGAAAGAAATTGTAAGGTTTAGTAGTGACTAAAGAGCAGTTAAGAATTTTTTAATAAGACTTCAGTAGAAAACATTCAGATTTTAAATGAAGATAGAACTAAGGTGCTCCGACAAAAAATCTTAATCTAAAGTTTCTAATTTACAATTAGATGAACAAATGCATAGTGAAGGAAACAGCGGAAACATTTAAACAAAGAAATAACACATCACCATTTTCACATAGCTCAAGAATCCTGTAAATGGTCTTTGATTATTGATGTCCAAATCCAAAATTACAGTGCTCCAATATAGTAGTTATTACAATGCAGGGGCTAACAATATCCAACCCCATTTTATGAAAATTCAAGCAATATTTAACTAAAACTTGAGTCGGTTGACCTACTCTACTTTGGAAAACTTCATTTATTACAAGCAACTGAAAATTAAACAGGTATGGTCATGCAAGGCCCGAACAAAGAAAATCTCTGACGAAACACTGCCTATGGAATTAATTTTGGTAACCCTTCAAGAGTGCAAAACTTAGGTCGATCTTCATAAATCCAAAGTAGGCTTGAAGGTTGCATCTGATGATCTTGAAGAGGCAAAGAATGATGGATCTAACATCTGGCCCTACCTTTCTAAAGATCAACATTGGGTAATTAAGTTTGGTGCAAGGCTAGCCACTTTATATTGAATAGTGACTGTGTCGATGAGTTTTCTACCTTTTCTGTTTATGTCGTTATCACATAACAAGTTTGCATGAACGCCCTTTGCTACCCAACTTGACCTGTGGTGTTTATTTTCTACATGAATCCTTCTTGCCGTGTTTCAACCCCCTTTTCAAACAAAACAACGTAAAAACTCATATACCCGGACCTGAAAATGTTTAGATTTTAGTTTTGAAGCTGCATTGCATCCACGCACTTCATAATATTTACAGTTTAAGTTATGAATAATGTAATCAGCAATTTGATGCAAAGTGGGAGGTGACGTGGAGGGAAAGTGGGACCGGACTGTAGATTATAGATCGCAACTCTTAAGTTTTAGTTATAAGCACAGAGGAAACCTCTAAAATATGTGAAGTGAGAAGTGTGGGGAAAAGGTAAGTGATGTGGCGGGATGGCCCCACTTTAATCGCAATAGGGGAAATCGATAAATTGGAAGGTAAAATAATGATATAACAATGAAAGTTAAGGTAAAGGCTAAAGCACAAAGGCGAAAAAAAGGTAAGGTTTAATGATTTTTTAAGGGGATTGAAATGGAAAGGAGGTGTTGCGGGTGAATGGGTGAATTGGTCCCACTTCATCGCAAATCGCATTTCGCTGACTTTGACTTTTACCCTTGTGCCCATCTTGATCTTCGATTGCGATTGAATCTTCGCCGTTGATCGTTGCTTAGATCCAACGGTCCTCACTGCTCCCTTACTGTGGTTTTCCGACCGTGTTTCCTTGGTTGCACTCATTCGTTTCTTAGCTGTTTGTATAATACTTGCCCCGCGTTCATGACTTGACCTATTTTAGCATTCATGACTCAACCCAAATGCGTGCACGACTTGACCCAACTACATTCAAGACCATGCCCTTGCTATTTTTCTGCCTTAACTGATTCTCTGTTGCTTTCTCTGCCTTAACTGCTTCTCTGGTGCCTTTGTCTTTCCTAATGGTCTAATGCTACTCCTTGCCTCTCTGCTGCCTTTTTTTCCTTTGATCCTTGCTTTGGAAAAGATTTTGAATATTGACATATATGTACAGTATGAAAAATTGCAAAGAGAAAGTACACAGTCACCTTGTGATACTTTAAATTACAGGGTTTTAATAGTGGCTCCAGCTGGGGATGGTAGCTTTGTCAGGAGGTGTCAAGAACACCGTAGGTTAGTATCCTGAACCATTGGTTGATCCCACACCTTGTGCCTTGATTTGCTACAAATTATGTGGCTGAAAACTTCAAGTTGAAGTCAACACTCTCTGCAAGCTGAAATCTGGAACACACTTGATCCTGAAACTGAAAATTGAAAACATGCTCAAAGTACTGAGAGCTCATTTGCACACCTACCTACCCAATCTAAAATTCTAATAATTTTTCTTCCTTTTGGGGTGCATTTAGACTTGCAAACCCTGACCTCATTTTTTCCTTTTGAGTTTCTAACCTATCACCTATCCCTTATTTCTCCTATTGGTTCATATTAAACTGTTGAACCAATGTAATTTTCTACCTAGCTACTGACAAGCCAACATTAAATGGTTTGGAAAATATTCATTTTCTAACCTATCATCAGAAAATTCAAAATTGTACAATCATGCTTAAACTATATGACTGCACAAAACTCTTTTCATTAATAGTGGCACTTTGATTTGCAACACTTTCATAAATATTTATATAATTTTTTTTTTTAATCATACTAGGCTTATGGCCTTCACTTCGGGCTTCAACCATTGTCAATGGATTATTGAAAATTGTGAGGCTATGGTATTTACAATGATGAAAATTGTAATCTGAGTTTTTACCAGAGATAATGTTTTAGCATCCTGCCATTGACAGGACCTCCAAATAACTCTGTTCGATCCATCTCTTGCAAGAAAAACACACTATCTCCTCTAAAAAGAATGAATAATGTATGATCCTTTCCACAGGTTGTCAAACTTTCCATGCTTACCTTTGTCTTCTCTTATGGAATCCCATTTCAGAACTTTATCTCCAATATTGAAATCATTTTCTTTTGTCCTTTATCAAAAATATTCTTCATAATCTCTTGCACCACCTGAGTTTTGTTGTACACCTCTTCTCTGTACTGCTGTAGCTGAATGGTCTGGCTTATTCTTCTTTGCACATCATTTTCTTCAGCCTACGCTTCTTGAATGAGTTTCATGGCTGGCACTCCTAAAGATGTTGGGAAAATTGCATCCATTCCATAGACTAACTGGTATGGTGACATGCCAATTGATTTCTTGGTTGTCATTTTGTCAGCCCACAATGCATGTACCAATTTGTTATGCCAAGATTTCTTATTATCTTCCAGCAATTTTTTGATGATGTTGACCAGGCTCTTGTTGGAGGAATCAACTAATCCATTACCTTGAGGGTAATAAGCTATTTAATGCCCCAAATAAATGTGATATCTATGGAAAAAATCTATCATCTTCTTGGACTTAAAAGAAACAAAATTATCTGTAATGATTTTCCTAGGACAACCAAATCTGGACAGGATGTTGGCTTCAAGGAATTTGATAATCACTGAGTCAGTAGCATTTATGGAAGGGATGGCCTCTATCCATTTGGTAAAATAGTCTCTAGCAATGAGGATATATTTATGCAGGCCAGAGGAGGAAGGGTGAATTTCTCCAATGAATTCTAAACCCAATTGTTGGAAAGGAGCTTCAACAGAGATAGGTTGTAAAGGCAGAGGCATCAACTTTCTTTTTCCCTCAAGATTTTTCATTTATGACAGGTGGCTACCATTTTGTGGGTATCTTGGAAAGGGGTAGGCCAATAGAAACCAACTCTAAGGATCTTATTAGTAGTGGTTTTCCAGTAGATATGGCCTCCACAATCCCCTTCATGGAATTCTTTTGTAACCCTATCTGCATCTTCTTGAAGAAAACATTTAAGCAATATGCCCCCCGAATATTTCCAGTACAAAACATTTTCTAGGATGCATAATTTCACAACTTTTAATTTAAAAAATCTAGCTTTTGTTTTGGACAAACCAGGAGGAGCATTTAAATAAAATAGAACATATAGTATTTATGCGTACCAGGGAGAATTTAGGAATTCTTCCTCAATAGGTGGAGTCACCAGCTCCTCTGGTTCATCCAGTGAATGAATCATGTTAATATGTAGTGCTTGAAAATTTGTTTTAGCCATCAATTTGGCTAATCCTTGTCCCTTGATTAGTTTGGTGGGCTTGATCTATAAATAATACTCCAACATGACAACAATCCACTTGCCTCTTTTTCCATTATGATCCTATGTTAGGATGTCTTTGACAAGTGTATTGGGCATGAATGCAATGATGTGTGAATGCATAATATAAACTATAAAATCCTTCAATGTTTTGATCAATAAAAAAGCCTGATTTTCCATGATATTGTACCTCAAAGGTGCATCTCTTAAAGCTTGGCTTAAAAATGCTATGGGATGCTCTTGTCCATCCTTATTTTTCTGCAGCAATACAACATAAATTGTGTGCATTGATGCAAAGGAGAAGATAATGAAATCTTTGGTGAAATCAAGGCTGATTAGGATCGGTGTTGTAGTGAGTGCTTGCTTTACCAGGACGAAGGATTGTTTAGCCTCCCTGGTCCACTTGACACCTAAATCTCTCTTGAGCATGTTGGTGATATTCCTTAGGAGTTCTGCAAGGTTTGGTATAAACCTCCCCAAAAAATATATCTTTCCAATGAAAGATTGCAGCTCTTTGATGTTTCTAGGATGACTGATTTGCAGTATGCCCTCAATTCTGCCGGGTTCAATATTGATTCCTTCTTCCAATATGATTTGGCCTAGTAGCTTTCCTTCTTCAAGACTAAATAATTATTTCTTAAGATTTAGATATAGACCAAACCTTCTGCATTTTTCAAAAACTCTTCTCAAATGGGCCAAATGTTCTTCCTCAATTTTTGAATATACTATAATATCATCAAGATAGATCACGATGAAAAGACCAATTTATTTTGAAAAAATGATATCCATTTCTCTTTGAAAAGTGGCACCAACATTTATTAATCCAAAGGGCATTTTTACATACATGAAGGTTCCCCAAGGGGTAGTAAAAGTTGTTTTGTGTTGATCGTCTGGATGCACCAACACTTGATTGTACCCTGAAAATCCATCTAGCAGAGAGATTATTTTGGAGCCCACTACCTTTTGTAATAAGTGGTCCATGTTTGGTAAATGTTAGTTTTCCTTAAGAGATGCCTTTTTTAGATTTCTGAAATCAATGCAAAGCCTAACCTCACCTGTCTTAATTCTTACTAGTACAAAATTGGAAACCCATTCAGAGCATATGATTGGGACTATTATCTTGGCATCATACATCTTCTTGATCTCCTTCTCAACCAAAAGCATTTGGATAGGATTTATCTTGCACAGTTTCTGTTTGAAAGGATTCTGGTACTCCCTGAGTGTAATTTTGTTCTGGATAAAATCAATATCATAAGCTTTCAGGTCTTCATAACTCTAGGCAAACACATCAATAAAATCTTTGAACAAAAGGATGTATTTCTATTTCATGGATGCTGGCAGTGTTTTTGATAACTTTACCATCTTAGGCTCCTGCTCACTACCCAGATTGCATTCTTCGATACTTTCTTCTGTAGATTCCATTTTTAGTTTCTTAGCCACATCATTGAAATCAAATAGTTCCTCCAGAGGGGCAAGTCCTCTAGGCAGGGTGTTGTCTCTGAATTCCAGTACTTCAAATTCTTCCTTTTCTGGATCTTTATGCACCTCTGTCCCATGCTTCTCTTCATTTTCTAAAAAATTAACATCATAATGGTGAGGGGGCTCCTGCCTACACATTTTCTCTCTAGTGGAACAATCTTCTTCATAGTCTCGATCCAAATTTCAATCTTCAATCTCACCCTCAGATTGTAGGAAATTCTCAATCTGTTTGTCATCTTCAAAGACTTGTCAATATTTCATATTGTCAGGAACTGTTGGACGATGCTTAACCTGCACTGTATACTGTTTGTTAGGTTGAGGTAATTGACAAATGCTGGCTGAAAATGCTAACCCATTATCCAGCATATTCTGATTCCTTGAAACTGCAGCAAGGTCATATTCTTCAAATGTTTTCAAGATGTCAACAACAGAATTCCTGTATGCTCTCAATCTAGGGTGATTGGCTGAATATTCTCCCATGATTTTTTTAATGACCAGCTCAGAATCCCCATGAATAGAGATTCTTTTGTATCCTAGTTTCTTCAGTAGTTGTAAACCCAAAAGGAGTGCCTCATACTCTGCTATATTGTCGATACACTGAAAGTTTAGCTTGTAATAATGCCCTTCTACATAGTTATTTTCAGTAATGCACACCCACACACCTGCTCCTGAGCCATATTTTCCACAAGAACCATCAAAAATCATGTTCCAAAAAGGTTCATTTTTCAGACTTGTGTTGCACAATTTCCATTTGGTCTAACTGTTCTTTCTTATGGTCTTCTTCTTCTCCAGTTACTTGCTCATTAATATTTACATCATTGTAAGGAATAAATGAATCAAGGTCAAAGTGAATAGAGTACAGTGGGTAGTTATGAGGCTTTTCCTGATTGCTGACCATGTATTTAATTAGAATCTCCCTATACAATGTCCTTTGTTGGCCAAAAACTAGTATGGTAGCATAAGTCATATCCATTTGGAGGGTGCCTGAAATCTTGGCTTCCCACGTACGTGATAAAAGCATACCATATTTGGGAGGGACGTCAGCCACCACTATGTCCATCACTAGACTCTTGGCTAGTATTTGGGCTAATGTAATATAGAGATCTTTGATGAGGCCCATAAATTTAACCTTGCTGGAGTCAAATGAGTACAGGTCTTTGTAGGGTCTAGTTATCTCTAGGCCAATTTTCTCCATAACTGCCTTAGGCATGAGGTTATGAGATGCACCTGAATCTATCATGGAGGTATGGAGGATCTTATCATGAACATTCAAACTGAGATAAAATGGGGGAACACCTCCCTGCTGGAATTTTCCCTCTACTTCTAGCCAAAACAAAAGTTCAAGTTTGTCATCATTTAGATTGACAGTATCAATGATTTCTCCTATGTTCAATGCTTTTAGGATTTGGGACCTATATACATCTTGGTTTACCAATTCAGTGAGAGGGACAAATATTTTTATTTTTGAAATTTCATTCTCAATGCTGAATGGTGTCCATTTCTTGGCAAATTTGAATCATTCTTCTCAAGCACTATTTTTGCATCAACTTTATATTGTTGACTTGTATTACTGAATGGTGTCCATGTCTTTGGTAGATTTGAATCATTCTTCTCAAGCACTATTTTTGCATAATTTTAGATTTTTGACTTGTATTAGGGATATCAGATGGAACAAATTAGCTAGGGTTGACTGCTGGTCTACTAGTGCTGATTTCTAGATCATTATTTCCAGCTATTTTAGTAATTTTATTTGAACTCTTTGCTGTTTTCTTGGGATGAGCTTCAGGGACCTTCATAGCAGAGTTTTCAAGATTCTTTTTCTTGTGAATATCTGAATTTTTCTTGCTTCAGAGATTATATTGTCTATGCACCTCCATGATGGCATTATAAAATCCTTTTTTATAATCTTTAGACTCTTAAAATTCAAGTTTAGTTTAGGTCTAAGAAAATAAGTCTTATTCTTATTCAATGAGTAAAATAGTATCTTCATTATTAATTCCCATCAGATTAATTTGACTTTCTTCTAGTTCTTCAACTACCCCCTCATCCTCATCAACATAATTTTATTGGAATGGAGGCCTAATTTGTTGGTTAGGCCCTCTCTATTCTCTATTTCTTATTTGAGGGGTGTTTCTTATAAAGTTTTGGTTTCTATTTTGAGGAGCTGGCTGATTTTCCCTAGGGACAACTCTCTCATTCAAGTTGATCCTATCCATCATTCTCTCCATGGTTCTCACCAGGCTATCAATCTTAGCATCAGAGATGGAGTTTGCATGCTCTTCCCTAATAGTAACTCTCTTCTCACTTCTCATTCTAGCCATTTTTGCAATCAGGTTTGCTTCCACACTTACTGCACCCCTTTGCATGTCTTCCAATGTAGCCGGGTCCTTTTATCTCAGTTGATAAGCCATCTTTGGGTCGAAACCATCTGAAAATTTCATTAGGGCTAAACCTTGTGGTGGTTTCATGTGAGGAGGGAGGGCATTGTATACATTGTTGAACCTGGTACAGTAACCTTGGACGCTCTCTCCAACATTTTTCTTGATGTTTTTATATTCTAACAAGATTTGGAGAGGATTTCTCTTAACTTCCCATTTATTTATGAATAGCTAGTGAAGGGCATGGAGGTCATGGACAATGTTAGGGGTCAACCCCTTGAACCATTTCATTACTTCTCCTCCTAAAATTTAAGCAAACATTCTCATTTGGATAGTTACATCCTCTATATCTTGGTAGTCAAAAGCATCATTCATTTTTTCCACATGTTGTTGAGCAATTTCAGGATCAGTTCCATCAAAATGTGGGATTTTGGATTGATAATCCTGTGGCATAGGCACCATAGGTAGTGGTAGCACTAATTGAGCATACAAGTTTGCCATGATTGGTGGTGGGGGAATCCAAGGAGGGTTTATAAGAGAAGGGTTGACCAAGGGAGGTGGAGGACAATGGGTGTATGAGTGGAGGTTTGGGCACTCTAGTGGGAAAGGTTCAAGGAAATGGTAGGAGCTGCAGATACACTTGAGAAATTTGAATGAAGATGAATAGACTTGGAGATAACAAAAGGAGCTGCTGCAGTCAGAGAAGATAATTCTATAGACTGCTAAAGATAAGCATTATCAATAGTTGAAGTAAGCTCTATTACCAGACTCTTAAGGGAGTCAAAGCGTTGGAGAAGCTGAAATTTAGTTTGAGTGGAGGTAAAGGCTTCCCCAATAGGACTCTGCTACAATATGGATGGATAAAAAATAGTCTGGGCTATCCAATCCTGATATTTGGTTCTGAAAAAGCTTTGCTCAAAGTATAAGTCGAATGGATATCTTGCAAGGTTGCAAGGTTTTCAAGGAGGGAACTTGCTTTATGAAGAGGCTTGCTAATAGTTGGATTCTCAGATCTGGGAGTTTTTCTTAGGATTTTCTCTGGATTGTTAACGATTGCAAGGGGATTTGGGTTAGGATGGGATTTGGTAAATATTCTTCTGGAAGCCAAAATCCAGACCCAAGGCACAAACAGGCTAGATATTTTTTCAAAAAAAAAAAGCAATCTGTAGAAAATACTTAAATCAAACAGTAATTTGACTTGGGTTTCTGAGTTCTGATGAAAGATGAGATTTTCAATAATTGCCCAGTATGGTCGCCATTATGTTGTGACTACGTAGTTTTTAAGATTGGCAAGAAAAAACAACGAAGGACAACATCAAACCACTTTGGAGTCAAGGACCTAGCCTTCCTAGACTCAGAGAGGGCTCTCTCTGTTTTTATGATTTAACTTGATAATTATAAGTGTTGATATTAGGCTAGTTACAGAAATTATGAGGGTCATTTGTTTTGATTGATTGTGTGGTTGGAGAGATAGGGCTGCAGGGACTAATCCATTGGGCTATGGAGTCAAAAGGCTGGATTGACGCATCATCATTCAAGAGCATCACAGGGCAAGGTAACTGTGCTAGATGGATCTTTAGAGAATTATGAATTATGAGGTTAAAGAAATAGTAAGGTTCAGTAGTGACTAAAGAGAAGTTAAGAATTCTTTAATCAGAATTCAGTAGAAAACATTTAGATTGTAAATGCAGACAAAATTAAGGTGCTCCAACAACCAATCCTAATCTACAATTTATGATTTAAAATTAGATGAATAGATGCATAACAAAGGAAACAATAGAAAAATTTAAACAGAGAAATAGCACATCACCATTTTCACACGACTCAAGAATCCTGTAAACGGTCTTTGATTATTGATGTCCAGCTCAAAAGTTACAATGCTCCAATATAGTAGTTCTTACAATGCATGGGCTAACAATATCGAACCCCAGATTATGAAAATTCAAGCAGTATTTAACTAAAACTTGAGTCAGTTTCCCTAATCTACTTTGGAAAACTTCATTTATTACAAGCAATTGAAAATTAAATAGGTATGGCCATGCAAGGAGCGAACAAAGAAAATCTCTGACAAAACACCGCCTGTGGAATTAATTTTGGTAACCCTTCAAGAATGTAAAACTCAGGTGGCTCTTCGTAAATCCAAAGTAGGCTTGAAGGTGGCATGTGATGATCTCGAAGAGGCAACGAATGATGGCTATGACATCTGGCCCTACTTTTCAAAAGATCGGTGTTGGGTAATTAAGTTTGGTGCAAGGCTAACCACTTTATATTGATTAGTGATTGTGCCGATAAGTTTTCTGCCTTTTATGTTTCTTCCGTTATAATATAACAAGTTTTCATGAACGCCCTTTTGATGCAGGGGAATTAGGCTCAGAACAACTTTTGTACATAAATAAACATAAGGGGGGTCTCATGTTTTGTTTCCCCTATGTAATTTTTCATAATTGAGTTATTTTTAGTTAATTAGAGAGGAAAATGTAATTTCCCGAATGATTAGTGGGCATAGGAAGCGTTAGTCTAATTTGGAACTGTAGGAAGTTGAAGGGTCTGTGAGCCATCGAGGAATTGAATCGATTCCTTGCAGTTGTATAAAAATAACCCTCTATGATAGAGTCGAGAGACCTGCATATAGACTTGCCTGTACCTACAGAGAGATGCATAGATCGGGATAGTGAGCAAGAAGGCCGTAGAGTTGAAGACCTGGCCGAGATAAGAAGTCTGTAAGAGAATTTATTTAATGAGAAAGAATTTGTTCAGTATGTCATGTGCATTGTGATATAGTTTTGTATGTGAATTTTTCGATTTGATTTCCTACGTAAGTGGCTCGAATTTCACAAGCAAGAATATATGAATGAATGTAATTTGAACCCTGTGATAGAGCTATAAATGAGGCTCTGTATCTAATGGGAGAATCGATGTGAATAAGGTCGAGTTAAATCTCGTGTGAATGTATATACGTTTTCTTGGTGAAGGACAATGGATCTCTGTGTAGTTGAGCTCGAGTCCAATAAGCAAGGGGTATAGAAACCTGAGTGATAAAACTCGTGTTAAGAGGTATGGCCATAGATGGTGTGTCAAGGAGGGATTGTGTGGAATAGAATCCTGCGTGATGTGTAAAAGGAATCCCTGTGTGTATGGACTTGGAATTCCAATACGATATTGTATAATCAGCGCATGTTAAATTGTGTCCAAAGTTAATGTTAATGTGTTGAGTCATTGTGAGAAGCAATGAGCGGTTGTCCAATTTATACTGTGGAAGCGACATTGAACCCTCAAGAGGGAATTGTGAAGCAACGACGTTATGATCCCGGAAGGGAGACACAATTGAGATAACCTCTGGTCACTATCTGTACGTTGAACCCCCGTTCTGAAGAAGTCCGATGCAGATTTAAGTTGGAGTCCTATTTGTAACTAAACACATTGTTCCGGTCTGGAGTGGGAGTAACAGAACCTAGAGTAAGAGGGAGCAGAACCAAGATGAAGGGAACAATGAACTTGGTTTAGATTAAACCCGACGACTTGATCACACCGCCTTTGCAGAATAAGCAGTATTCAAGAATTCGGAGTGATTCCATAGATTGGCCGACACGTGGCTTCAAGGGCTCTAAAGAAACTGCTCTCTTCACGCGTTATCATTCACGCATCTAACCCAAGCGATATCCATTGGATCAAATGAAGCGAGGTGACGTGATAACAACCGTTGGATGGGTGCGTGGATTTAATGAAGGTATGAATCGAGTTTGTGTGTTCTATGTTTGTACGAGTGGGGGACTGGCGGACTTAATGTCTATTGGGTTTTGATGAAGTCAAGGTCTATTAACGAATGTTAATTACGATATGGTCAACACTTTATATGGCAGATTGTTCACAACAGTTTGAACGACGGGTAAATGTTGGGTGTTAACCGTTTTTTGAATTTACGCCGAGGAAGAAGGGCCCACTCTTGCAGGCCCGAGTAATATGTATAAAGTCGCGAATTTTAGAATTGAACTAATGGTCCGGGATTGTTGAGATTAATTATGGATGCGCTTATATGCGAGAGGAGGAAATTAATAAATATCTCAATATTGAACTGAGATGTTAAAGCACAATGACTTATTTAATTTGCTTGAGGAAGAGAATAGAACAAGGTGAGTTGGCCAGAGTGTGGACATGATCAGGCAAGGTATCTCAATGCATTCTACACATAGGTTGAGATTGAAATAATATGAAAACAAGACTGTGGTTTTACCCAGTTATCAAGTGGTATCAGAGCTAGAATTTAATTAGCTCGTTGAAAAGTTTTGCACATGTACTAAAACAAAAAAAAATAGTTGATGTTTACATCTGTTTGACAGAAAATTTGCAGACTTGATTTGACATGCAGTGAAGGTCTCCATATGAACAAAATATGGAGTTGAAGACAGAGTGTCTTGAAGATTGCAGCAGATAGATGCAGTGTAGGTGAAAGGAGAAGCAAGATCAGTCAGGGATCTTGAGAGGTAAGATGATGAGCCTTACTTGAACTCTGGTTGGAAGAATTTTTTTGTAGAATACAAGGTGCAAGCAAGTGAGGAAAGAATATCAATAGAAGAAAATCACAAGCTTTTAGAGCAGTGATAGCAGAGTCCAAAAAGGGATTCTAAGTGCGGAAAGAGTTTGGTAGAACCTGGAAGATTCCCAACTGAGGTTGGATGAAGGAAGAATAGAGGTGTTCTTGAGAAAGTTGCAGAGTGAAGCCTAGAGAGCAGAAAGAGTGCTCAGAAGGTTCCAGCAGAGAGAGGACCAATAGTTGCCAAAAGCCGGGTCTAGAGGAAGGGATTGGTGAGGTAAGTTGCAGCAAGAGAGCTTGTTGTTGCATAGGCTTAGTGCAGCTTGTGAGTGAAGAACTCCTAGAGAAGGAAATGGCTACTTAGAGCCATAGTAGAGACTACAGATATTTCAGAGGTTTTGAGAGAAGCCACAACAAAAAAATGACGGAAGATGCCAAAGCAGTTGGCATGAGGAAGAGACTCACAGATGAAGAGTATTAGAAGGAATTTGCTGAGATCAGGGAAGAGTTAAACAGATTGAAACTGAGGATAGAAGAAAGCCAGAGGGTTGGTTGGGTCATGAAGAAGAAGATAAAGTGGCAGAGGCTACTAAGGAAGAAGGAGCAGATGATGAATGCTCAGAAGAAGAAGGAAATACTCAGAGTGATTGAGTATCTGGAGAAGGACTTGGAGACTGAAGCTTCAAGTGGGACCCAGGGGTCCAAGAGCCTTACATCTGACACATTTTGTATGTTTGCAGGAACATCAGGTGAGAAAAAACAAGTTGCTGATGTCATCACTAAAGAAAAAAATTGAGCAGCTGCATGTTTTGAAGATGCCCATGCACAATTGGAGAAAGGTTCTGCTTTCCCACATGTTGGAAGTAGAGGAGATTTAGTTTGTGATATTGGCCAGAAGCTGGAAGTTGGACAGCTTGAAGAGTTTGAAGCAGAGACCATTGAAGAATCTCTGAAGCATATGAGAGACTTGGAACAGTAGGAAGATTTGGTGATCAAATCACCAATTGAGACCATGGGGTCTTATGTTTTTGCATTTGACGAGTTGTGTGTGAATGCAGGTGTTAATGAAGGCAGTTCACATGATGGCACTGTGATGAATGAAGCTGACTATTTCCAAGCAAGATACGATGAGTATCTTTCAGATGAAGAACAGATTGAACTATTGCAGCAGAGGGAATTCATTAATTCCTTATTTTATAGAAGAGATTGTTTCAATGGAGCTGGTGGAGATAAAATTTTCATTAATGCTGATAATGACAGAATAATTTTATTAAATGGCCATGTGGAGAATGATGGATAGGTAGCTGGAGTCCTTGCAGGGATGGGAAATCAGAATTCCATTCTGAGGAAGGCTGAGAAGATAGTGACAACAGAAGATAGAGAAGATTGTGACGAGATGCCAAGATTGTGGCATGAATTAAGTGTTCTGGAGAAGAGGACAGAACCACATAGAGAAGGTGTTCAGATTGTAAGGACAGAGATGATTGAAGATGAGAGAGTTCAGTTTTATCAACTAGAGAAGAAAGACATCCTTGAAGGGGATGGTGCAGAAGAGAGACTAGATGGTAGTCTCAAGAAATGTTTGAAGAATTGGAATCAACATTCTGATGTGCTGATTGAGGAGAAAAGAAAGTTGGGACATCATACTGAGATGCTGACAGAAGAAGGAAAGGCTCCGAGGCCTTGTAGATTTTGTTTAAAAAAATGTTTGATGAATGCAGATCATGTTGATGATGGAGATAAGTTGACAGCATGGGGCAGTCAATTGATGGAGAAGGAGAATTCTGTGGAAGATTTTAAACCATGGAATGGGGAAATTGAGCTGTTAGAGAGTATGTTGAATCAACAGGATTCAATACAAAAGAGAAACCCTAAATTTCAGAATGGGGGGTTGCAGAATGTGAAGGAACTTGTTGTTCCTACAAATGATAAAGAAAAGGAGCTATTGCAGAATGCGGATGAGTAGCTGGAAGAAGATGAGACAATCATGTCTCATGGAAAGAAATTTGTTGCTATTAGAAAGGAATTGGCTTGTTCGGATAGCCAAGAGAAGATTTAAGAGAAGGCTATATGGCAGACTATTAGAGCCACTACAACAATGGAAAATTAGAGTTTTACTCTGATAGAAGATGAAGATACAGTGGCTAGAGAACTTAGTTTGATTGCTGGAGTCAATCAAGAAGAAGCAAGGCAATTGCTGAATATTTCCAAGACAGAAGAAGAAGATGCTGAAACTGAGTTGCAGCATAGTGAATATTTGTTTGGCCAAAGGAGATGGCGAGAATTTTTACTAAATACATTCAGAAAAGAAGGTGAAATGGCAGAGCAGCAACTGATTGGAGTGTTGCTGGGAGAATTGTTGAAGACAGAGGATAGGGAAGTTGTCATAAATGATAATCAGGAAGAGTTTTACTATTGCAAAAAGAAAGAGGGCATGGATGATAGGGTGGTAGCTAGGGCAATAGTAAGAACTGGAGAAGTAAAAAGGGCTATAGACACAGCTGAAGTTCAACAATCAAAGAGGAGTGGTGTCCAGTAGTCAAAGGACACATTGGATCAATAAATCGAATTTATAAGAAAGTTGATGATAAAGGTGACTGAGAAAAGGGCAGCAGCAGGGAAACAAAGAAGTAGCATCACAAGCAAAGCAGACAGAGGATGTAAAGGTACAACCTGTGGAAAGCTACAACATAAAGTTTGGAAGCCAGGAGGAATGCAAAAGAAGGACATTGCAACAGATGGTCAGTTGTAGAACAAAGTATGGGATCCAGGCACATAAAGATGAAGCACATGATCAGGAGATCATGAACCATTTTAACATGGGGAGTCTGATGCAGGGGCATTAGGCTCAGAACAAATTTTGTACATAAATAAACATAAGGGGGATCTCATGTTTTGTTTCCCCTATGTAATTATTCATAATTGAGTTATTCTTAGTTAATTAGAGAGGAAAATGTAACTGCCCGAATGATTAGTGGGCATAGGAAGCGTTAGCCTAATTTGGAACTGTAGGAAATTGAAGGGTCTGTGAGCCATCAAGGAATTGAATCGATTCCTTGCAGTTGTATAAAAATAACCCTCTGTGACAGAGTCGAGAGACCTGCATATAGACCTGCCTGTTCCTGCAGAGAGCTGCATAGATCGGGATAGTGAGCAAGAAGGCCGTAGAGTTGAAGACCTGGCCGAGATAAGAAGTCTGTAAGAGAATTAATTTAATAAGAAAGAATTTGTTCAGTATGTCATGTGCATTGTGATTTAGTTTTGTATGTGAATTTTTCGATTTTATTTCCTGCATAAGTGGCTTGAATTTCACAAGCAAGAATATACGACTGAATTTAATTTGAACCCTGTGATAGAGCTTTGAATGAGGCTCTATATCTAATGGGAGAATCGATGTGAATAAGGTCGAGTTAAATCTCGTGTGAATGTATATACGTTTTCTTGGTGAAGGACAATGGATCTCTGTGTAGTTGAGCTCGAGTCCAATAAGCGAGGGGTATAGAAACCTGAGTGATAAAACCCGTGTTAAGAGCTATGGCCATAGACGATGTGTCAAGGAGGGATTGTGTGGAATAGAATCCTGTGTGATGTGTAAAAAGAATCCTCATGTGTATGGACTTGGAATTCCAATACGAGACTGTATAATCAACACATGTTAAACTGTGTCCAGAGTTAATGTTAATGTGTTGAGTCATTGTGAGAAACAATGAGCGGTTGTCCAATTTATACTATGGAAGCAACGTTTAACCCTCAAGAGGGAATTGTGAAGCAACGACGTTATGATCCTGGAAGGGAGACGCAATTGAGATAACCTCTGGTCACTATCTGTACATTGAACCCCCATTCTGAAGAAGTCCGATGCAGATTTAAGTCGAAGTCCTATTTGTAACTAAACACATTGTTCTGGTCTGGAGTGGGAGTAACGGAACCTGGGTAAGATGGAGCGGAACCAATATCAAGGGAATAGTGAACTTGGTTTAGAGTAAACCCGGTGGCTTGATCTCACCGCCTTTGTGGATTAAGCAGTATTCAAGAATTTGGAGCGATTCCATAGATTGGCCGACACATGGCTTCAAGGGCTCTAGAGAAACCACTGTCATCGCGCGTTATCGTTCGTGCATCTAACCCAAGCGATATTCGTTGGATCAAATGAAGCGAGGTGACGTGATAACAACCGTTGGATGGGCACATGGATTTAACGAAGGTGTGAATCCAGTTTGTGTGTTCTACGTTTGTATGAGTGGGGGACCGGTGGACTTAATGTCTATTGGGTTTTGATGAAGTCAAGATCTATTAACGAATGTTAATTACGATATGGTCAACACTTTATATGGCAGATTGTTCACAACGGTTTGAATGATGGGTAAATGTTGGGTGTTAACTGTTTGTTGAATTTACACCGAGGAAGAAGGGCCCATTCTTGCAGGGCCGAGTAATATGTATAAAGTCGAGACTTTTAGAATTGAACTAATGGTCAGGGATTGTTGAGATTAATTAGGGATGCGCTTATATGCGAGAGGAGGAAATTAATGAATATCTCAATCTTGAACTGAGATGTTAAAGCACATTGACTTATTTAATTTGCATGAGGAAGAGAATAGAACAAGGTGAGTTGGCCAGAGTGTGGACATGATCGGGCAAGGTATCTGAATGCATTCTACACATAGGTCGAGATTGAAATAATATGAAAACAGGACTGTGGGTTTACCCAGTTATCACCTTTGCTGACTGACTTGACTTGTGGTGTTTATTTGCTACCCGAATCCTTCTTTCCGTGTTTCAACTGCCTTTTAAAAAAAACAGCGTAAAAAATCCTATACTCGAACCTGAAAATGTTTAGATTTTAGTTTTGAAGCCACATCGCATCCATGCACTTCACAATATTTACAGTTTAATTTATGAAGAATGTAATTGAAAATGTGATGTGAAGTGGGAGGTGACGTGGAGGGAAAGTGGGACTAGACTGCAGCCCGCGGATTGCAACTCTTAAGTTTTAGTTATAAGCACAGAGGCAAACTCTAAAAGATGCGAAGTGCAAAGTGTGGAGAAAAGGTAAGTGACGAGGCAGGATGGCCCCACTTTAATCGCAATCGGGGTAATCAGGAAAGCAGAAGGTAAAATAATGATATAACGATGAAAGGTAAGGTAAAGGCTAAAGTAGGAAGGCGAAAAAAAAAGTAAGGTTTAATGATTTTTTAAGGGGATTGAAATGGAAAGGAAGTGTGGCGGGTGAATGGGTGAATGGGTCCCACTTCATCACAAATCACATTTCATTAACTTTAACTTTTTACCTTATGCCCATCCTGAAAAACTTGTGATATGTGAGCATCTCCTTCATTGATCGTTGCTTAGTTCCAATGGTCCTCACTTCTCCCTTACTATGGTTTTCCGACCTTGTTTCCTTGGTTGCGCCCATTTGTTTCTTAGCTGTTTGTAGAATACTTGCCCCGCGTTCACGACTTGACCTATTTTAGCGTTCACAACTCAACCCAAACACGTGCAATACTTGACCCAACCACGTTCAAGACTTTTCCCTTGCTATTTGTCTGCCTTAACCGCTTCTCTGCTGCTTTCTCTGCCTTAAATACTTCTCTGTTGCCTTTGTCTTTTCTAATGGTCTAATTTTGCTCCTTTCCTCTCTGCTACCTTTGTTTCCTTTGATCCTTGCTTTGGAAAAGATTTTGAATATTGACATATATGTACAGTATGAAAATTTGCAAAGAGAAAGTACACAATCACCTTGTGATACTGTAAATTACAGGGTTCTAACACCCCTCATCCACATATTTAGTAATCAAGAGAGATTATGGGGCCCAAAAGGCTTCTAGTGGGGAGGAATGGTCAAGTGCTTAGTATTTAACTCAAAAATAAAAGTTTTTATAATTTCTTGAAACCAAGATGACATCATAGATCTCGTCACCAGGGTTCCAACACAACTCATTTCATCAAAATCTGAGTTCGTATGAGTAAGTTGTGGCTTGCTGTCAATTTATTCAAACAACTAAAAAATTTGCAGAATTGTGACAGGTTGCTGACATGGCATCCTAGTCAGCAAAAAATAATCTTCTGGAATATTCTTCAGATTTCAGCCAATGAGGTTGTGACAAGTGGCACTTTCTAATTTGCAAGTTTGGTCTATGTGGGTGAGATTATCCTAATGATGTTAAGGAAGAATTGTATTTTTTTTTATATTTATTTAATTATGATTTAATATTCAAAATATATATTTATATATATTAAATATTAAATTATATTAAATTTAAAATAAAATCTCAACTCCACATTATACCAAAATTCATGCATATTCCAAAGTTCTAATTAATCAAACCTGCATAGTTCGAATGGAGTAATATCATGCCAGAGGTTTATGGTATATTCAATGGTTTAACTAAAAACCACATTGTCCATTGATATCATAAATAAGCCAAGGTTAAATTCCAAAGTCCACAAGTCCACGTTTTATATATGGTTTCAATGCAAGGTCCGCGGTTTAATAAAACCTATGCCAAGGTCTGTATTTAATATAAATGGGTCGAATTTATATAGTCCGTTGAATATTAATGAGATGCACAAAAGGCTTTGTAAAATGGTGTGGGGTCAGGTTTGAACCCCAGACTTCCACCCCAAAAACCAAGTGATTTCACCATTAAGTCATTGATTCATATTTTTTAAACCATCCAATTCGACTTATATTTAAAGCAATGTGGTGGGATCAGTGGAGGGCCAGCCCGCGGGCCAGTCGCTCCTTCCATGTGAAAAATACACCACGACCATCACTAGGGGTAATAACTAAGCACATCTAGCACGGGATAAATTTAGTTAAACAACAATTAACCATTAATTAAGTTGAGATTAACTTGATAGCATATCTAAAGGCACACCTAATTTCTTCGGACTTCCACTTTTAGTGGAGCTAACTGGTAGAGCTTCAAGAATTAGTGGAAAAAATGCAGGAAATCTATTTTTTCCATAATGGAGGCAATGTTCGACCATTTTTGGAAAATCAACAGTAAATTGCGATGATTTTGGCATTCTAGAGACAATGGAACAGGTTTCAGAGGCTGAAAACGACTTCTACATGTGATTTTGCTACATGGAAGTTCAAGGGCGCGCAGGGCCACTAGGGAAGGAGGTCAATTCTGGACCAGCCAGAGTCAGTTTTCAGTAAATGCATAGTCATTTTTATATGATTTGTATGTTCTAAAGACAATAGAACAGGTTCAAGAGCAATTGAAAAATGTGCAAGAAACTTTTTCCAAATTTGAGCTAATACAAGAGGCCCAAGCTATGGAGTTGGATGAAGGAGATGTAGCCTAGGAGTGGTGAACTCATTCATCAAAATATTGTGTTGATAGCTCTATTTATGGTTTGTTGTATATATTTATGTTGATGTTAAGTTCTTACTTATGTTGTTATTTGTCATTAATTTCAACATAAAATACAAGACAATTTATTGTTTTGACGCTCACCTACACCAAGGAAACTAATGCACCACAAGAAAACAAGAAGAAAATAAATTATAATTATGAATTGGTAATTAGCACAATAAAACTAATATATCAGTTTCATATCAAGTGTTGCACAGTCCTAAATTATTTACAAATCTATATGCGGGTTTGTCACGTTGAAGGCGCGTATACATGTTGGTTCAACTCTGCAAAGGTGCATATGCAAGCTAGGGTTTTGCTGAAGAATATTGAAGGAAATGCCTGAACGGTTTTGATTTATTTCTGATGTCTGTGAGTGATGTCTTCATATAGATCTGAATTGGTTGAGTACTGATTATACTGCTTGTTGATTGTGTACAAATATTAGTTTTTGGTTGATTTAAAATGATGGATGCTACTTACAGTTTGAGGGATTTGTAAATCTGACAAAATATGTCTGAATATCTTTGATCTATTCTGAGTGTGGTCGAAACTCTAATTTTAGTATATTAATATCTATACATAGGTTGCCCCACAGAAAAGCGCGTATACATGAAGATTTCCGTAAGTAAAGTACCGTATACATTTGTTTTATGAATGATCACGGTTGCAGTTGATTCTGTGTGTTGATGTAGAAGTCTAGGTTTGGTTTTGTGGTTTGGTTACAATGATCTCACTATTTTGTTTCAAATTAGTTGATGGGTGGTTCAGTTGATATACAAGTTGTGTTGAATTAAAAATTCTTGGATCCAATGTGAAAATTTATGAAACGTGGTCTGCAATGATTCTGAGGGTCAGAGCCTTAAGTGTGGAAGTCAAAGCTTCCTGCTAGTAGGAGCTAGTGATCAGATCAGGGGGTTGAAGCTCCCTTCCAGTGGTGGCTGGTAAATGAGATCAGGGAGTTGGAGCTCCATTCTAGTAGTAGCTGGAGAACAAGGGCAGGTTGCAGGCTTCTGCAAGTGGGTGTCTGTGTGCTTGTATGAGTCTGCACCAGTAAAATAATGTGAGCAATTTTCTATATAATAAATATTGAATATAGAGATGACAACAACAATGGTTTTCTCTCGACTTGGGTTTCCACAATAAATCCCGGTGTTCATGTGTGTTGCTTATGTTTGATGATTTATTCTATTATTATTATGCATGTTTACTTCTTACGAAATGTATGATGAATAAATGATGAATTGGGCTAAGTAAGGTTTTTGAAGATATATTTGAATAATCAGTTCTCTAGGTATATGCAAGTTTCCTTACAGAAAGGCACGTGCATACGCTAGTTGGCTTAATTAAATTCGCATATAGAAACCAGTAAAATAAAGAAAATTATTGTGAGTTTTAAATACTGATTCACCCACCCCCCTACCCCCTACCCCTCTCAGTATTTTTCCCAACATATTGCCTTTCAGATTCCATGTTCTTCACAAAATTCCTCAAACTCTCGTGATATGAATTCTCCTCCTATGTTTTATCTTATGCATTTGATATTTAAATATTTCTCATTTTCTACTTCAACCTTAAACTTCTTGAGGTGGTTGAATGCTTCCTATTTTTCTTTTAGAAGCACAATCTAAGTGGCTCTGGTGAAATCATCAATGAGCAGCATGAAGTACCTTTCTTGTTTCAAGGTATTTGTTTTAGTTGGTCCATAGATGTCTTTGTGAATGAGCTTTAGAGGTTTGGAACATAGTTACCAATCAAAAGAGAAAGTGAACAATTACCCATTTTTTTGAGTTAGCAACAGAAGCACCCTATTTTAAGAGGTGGTTATTCAGAATAACCTTTTTTTTGGAGCATATTTTTCGTACTTTAAATTTTCTTATGAACACATTTTTTAGATGTGAGTGATTTTCATGTTAATTTTGAAAAATGTTGATGTAGCATCAACCATTGGGTTTATTTTTGATACTTTACATTTTCCAATGTATCTTCTTACCTAAGATATTTATTTTTAAGTGTATTTATGCATTTTTATTTTTTTTATTTTTCTTTTAATTTATTTTTTTTAATGAAATCTTCATTTTTTCACATAGTTAAAAAATTAAAAAAGGCTCAATATTTTAAATATATTTTAAATATTTTCTATATGCTTATGTATTCTTAATTAGTATTTCAATGCACATCAACTAAATGTCACTAAAAAACCAATATTTTTAAACTAATGACAAAAAAATACACATTTTCAATATAAATACAATGAAAAAAATAAACATTTTCAATATAAATACAATGAAAAAGGTACACATTTTTAGACTTTTTGTTAAAAATGGCATGTAAGATAAACGGATTTTATTGGAAATTTTTAACAAAAAAAGCTTAAACAAAATAGCATTTTTTACGAATTTAATGTCAAAAATTAATAGTGATCACAATTTTTTTGCAAAAAATAATGATTCACATAAAAATTAAACATATAAAACAATAATGAAATACTCATTCTTCTCATAATATATCAAAGTCTAAACATTACAAGTAAAAATGATGAATAGCTCTCAAAATTGAGCTTTAATTACAAGCATAACTTAAAGTTAATCATAATATCAAGTAATTCATCATCAACATCTTCTAGACCTTCATTAATATTTTCTTCCGCAATATTTTTTGCTTTAGTTTCATCATTATCCTCTTCTAATGGATCTTTGATGTCTACAAATCTTATAAAGTGTCCTTTTCCAATCATTCCTGATAACAGTGGTTGGGTTCCTTTTTTTTCTCATACGTGATTCATTAAAATCCCCTTTCATCAAAACAACTCTTTAGGGGAATTTTGAGGTCTAAAATGGAACTCCTAAGAAAAATGTACAGCCAAAATAAAATTTATAAGAACCAATAGGATTCAAGATGATGATGTCGACCATGGGGAATGAATCACATTTTTTTTAAGTAAAAGGGTAAAAAGATTAAAAAATAATAAAATAATAAAACTACTTTTTCAACTTATCTCTGAAAGTGTTTACTCAAATTTTGAGTAAGAGTAGTCATTGCATGCAAAATTTAATTCGTCATCCAAGAAGTACCCATGTTACATACTTTTGATGGACCCTGCTACATGAAAAATGAGAAATACATGAAAAAATGTGATTGCAATCACGTTTTTCATGTATTTCTCATTTTTTGTATAGTAGAATCCATCGAAAGTATCCAACATGAGTACTCCTTGGTTGAGGAATTATTTTTTTCATCCATTGAGTACTCCGCTGGAAATTTGAGTAAACACTTTGGGAGATAAGTTGAAAATAAAAGTTGAAAAAGTAGTTTTTTATTTTTTCCCTCTAAAATTTGATGATGTAATCAAATATTATTTTATTATTTCCATTATTATTTTATAATTTCTTTAGGAGGCCCATTTTAGACCTCAGAATTCCCCTAATGCAGTATTGACCCCTCGCCCAGCCGAGGGTCGGAGGCCTTGATCCCCTACCCAATCGGGTGACTCGAGGCTAGAGGGTGGGGCTGTCGTGGGCCATGGCGAGCCTGGCCAACAAGTATACCAAGTATCGAACCCCCACCTAAATAGCGAATGGAGGCCGATGGGTGGGGCATCCCTACCTGTTGGCCTCTGGCCCCCAGGTGGGAATGGTTTAGATACTCAGTAGGGGGTAGATCTGAGTATCTATCCTGCGCCCAACTTGAATCTGGAGTCCATCGAGCGGGAGGTAGATACTCGATGACCCCACTATACTGATTATATTGAGTATACCATGTATCTACACCCCACACAGACCGAGTATCTACCCCCTCCCAGTTTGGGGCCAAAGGCAGGCGTGCGACACTGCTGTGGACCACAACATCTCTGCCCGTCGACATCTGAGTATCTATCCCTTGCCTATCCTTGGGCCAGAGAATGACCGGCGGGGCCACCGTGGCCCATAGTGGCCCCACCTGCTAGCCTCCGTCCCCTACCTGGGTGGTGGGTAGATACTTGGTATAGCCTCTGGCCCTGGGTTGGGCAAGGGGTAGATAGTTGGTATAGCCTCCAACCCCTGGTTGGGTGACAGGGTACATACTTGGTAGACAATTGGTATACCGAGTATCTACCCCTCTCCCAACCAGTGGCCGGAGGCCGACGAGCTAGGAAGTTGTTATACCAAGTATATACCTCCTGCCCAGTTATAATGAGTATCTAACCCTCATTGTTATTCCAATTATCTCCAGCCCCCAGGTGGGAGGGGACGCGATGGGCCATGATATGGCCATTGTAGCCCCACCCGTCGGCTTCTAGCCTCGATCTCAGTGGGGGATAGATACTCGGTATATCGAGTATATAACCCAGGGCTAAATTCCAGTGGGAGGGGTTGTTGTCTTTGATTACCGTGCCCACTTGCCTCTGGCCCCCAGCTTGGCAGGGCATTGATACTTGGTATACCAAATGTACTGAGTATCTACCCCTTACCCAGCACAAGGGCGGAGGTCAGTGGGCGGGACCGTCGTGGCCGAGTATACTATTTATATACCCCATGCCTCGCTGGGGGATGGAGGTTGGCGGGTGGGACCGCTGTGGGCCACGACATCCCCACCTAGCTAGGGTCAATACATGGTATACCGAGTATGGAAACCCCTCCCAGTTAGGAAAAGGATGCTAACGGGTGGGGCCTCCGTTGCTAGCAGCCTTGCTCGCTGGGCTCCAACCTCAGCTTGGAGGGGGGTCGATACTCAGTATACCAAGTACGTACTCGTCACCCAGCTGGGGGTCAGAAGTTGATGAACGAGGCTGCCATGGGCCATAGCAACCCTGCCCACTAGCCTCTGGCCCCCGACTGGGTGGGGAATCAATACTCAGTATAGCCCTCGACTATCCATGGGGTTGATAGTCAATATACTGAGTATCAACCCCCTACCCAGCTGGCGCCCAGAGATATACAATGTATCTACCCCACGTTAAGCTAGGTATCAGAGGTCAGAGGGAAGGGAGACCATGGGCCATGGTGGCCCTACCTGCCGGCCTCCAACCCACGGCTGGGTAGGGCTACTGTTGGCCACAGTGGTGCCGTCTGCCAGGCTTTGGTCCTCAACTAAGCGAGGGATAGATACTCGGTGGATGTGATGGGCCAGTGTGGCCCTGCACATCAGTTTTCTGACCCCAGCTATGTAGGACGTAGATACATAGTATACCGAGTATCAACACCCTGCCCAGCCGGGGGCCGAAGACTGATGGGCGAGGCTATCACGAGCCACGACAACCTCCCCTACCAGGCTCCAGCCCCTGGTTGGGTGGGGGGTTGATAGAGGTTATACCGAGTATATCGACTATCGACCCTGGGTTATATACTCAATATACCGAGGGGTCAATACTAGGTATACTGAATATCTACCCCTCACCTCACTCGGGGCCGAAGGCCGATGTCCCACCCGCTAGCTAGGAGGGGGGTTCATACTTTATATACCGAGTATCTAATCCCCACCTTGATGGGGCCAAAAGTTAGTGGGTGACGCTAGGGCTGGTGGACGAGGCCACAACAGCCTCACCTATTGGCTTCCGTCCCCCGGCTAGGGGGGGGTCGATAGTGGGTATACCAAGTATATTGAATATCGATCCTGGGTTGTATACTTTGTATACCGACTATTGACACCCCACCCAACTGGGAGTCATAATACAGAATATAAACCTCCCGCTCGGTCGGGGGTCAGAATACAGACTATCGACCCCTCGCCTAGCTGGACACCAGAGACTTGTGGTCGGGACCGTTGTGGGCCACGATGACCTCTGACCCCTGACATGGCGGGGGGTTGATATTCGGTATAAAAATTATTCTTGGAATAATGAATCTTTCATTTACTTATTCATTTTTAAAAATTGTTTTAGTCACATAATTTCTCCATACTTGCATGGTTCAAATATGTTAAAAACCTAAGGTTTTTAATTCCATGGTTGAAAACTTGTCAAAATATTAATTTTTTTTCTTCTGAGTTATGATATCTTATATTTAACATTATGTTTGAAAAAAATTACAATTTTACGGTCTTTTAGAGTCAAGATATTTTATCTTTAACAATATGGATGAAAAATGTTGGAATTATAAGGCTTTGAGACATGATATTTTATGTTTAACATCATGTATGAGAATTGTTGGAATTTTACAGTTTTTAGTCCTAATATTTTATCTTTGATTCAATTGCTAAAAAGTATCAAATTCGTAACCCATTATTTTTTTTGTTATTCCAGCATAAACACTTTTTGTTTTGAGGGTGTTTTTTCAATCCTTTTTTTCCAAAAAATTATTGGTTTTTAAATTTTTTTGAAAATTTACCCTAAAAAAAAACATGATTCTGGAAGACACTTTTTTTTTGGGTTCTTTTTTCAATTTTTTTTTTCCATTTTTGGGCTAGAGTTCTCGTTTTTAGGTAATAGTTTTCATTTGATCAGTAAATTTTTTTTGGATGAGGAGAACTCTTTTGTCTTGAAATAATTCCTAGTTTGTTTGCCAAACTTACACGAATTACAGATGGAGTTATGTGGCTTTGACAGTCTTGGTAGTCCTTTCACAGCTCCCATCTTGCTGACTTTTACCAAACTCCCAAAATTCATATGCCATAACCTCTTGTGCCACAATTGTTCTTCAGTTGTACTTTTCCTGAAGTATCAGTTGACTTTAGAGTCGTCAAATACATATACATTATTGTGGGTTATGATTTCCCTTCCCATTAGTTTTCCATTCGTCATGTTGCGGATCTCACAGTCTTTTGATCGAGAGGTCACATTGTAGCCATTATCTCATATCTAGCTAGCACTAAGCAGATTGTGCTTGAGGCCTTATACATGTAGCACATTTTGTTCTTCTATCTTTAGATCAAGACTGACTACACCTTTACCTTTGATTCTTGTTGGAGTATTGTTTCCAAAGGTGAAATTGTTCCCTATGTCCTTTTCCTTTAGCGAAAAAAAATCACTTTTGTCCCCAGTCATATGTTTGGACCAACCACTATCCACATACCATTTTTTTTCTTGATTATGAGATGACAGGGCAAGTCCACACTCCATGCTCTTCTCAATTTTTTATTTCCAGCTACCTTTATCCTTTTGGATATCTAACTATTTGAAATTTTGCGGCTTGGACAGGTATTCAAACCTACATATGCACTCACTAGCTTTGTGCCAATTATTACATTTGAATCATTCCACTTCACTTAATAGGGGAGAGAATAAATTTCGATTTCTAAGAGAAGGGCTTGGATATTTAAAAGTATTATATTTATTATATCTATAATTTTCATCTCTTTCAACTTTGGTCAAGGCTAAAATCAACAAATTTTTGTCCAAAGATATGACACTTATAACAATGACCATAAAAGAGATAGGCATGCCTATTTTTTAAAATATTACGTGTTTGTGCATGATAGTACCTTGGATGCATGTTTGATTGATTCATTCTCCATTAATGCTCTCCTCTTTGTCATTTTGCCTTTTTATTTCCACTGACCTTCTCTCGATGCTTCTTTTCATAACCATGTGATTGTTCGAATCCTTCAAACTTGAAATTCATCTTCCTCATGGAAGAATCTTGTTCTTTTGAGTATCCTAGACCTATTCTAATTCCCGAGGGCCTTTGGCTATTTATAATCTGATATTTTTTTCTTGTGCCTTTAGCGAGCTTCTCATTTATACCATTCTTGATCTTCTTTCCATATAGATATGCTCTTAGAGAGACAATCTATACGTCAAGACTTTGACAATGCTCTTCCCATTCATGGATTATATCTTGAAGTACTTCTTCCTTTCTCTTTGCTTCTTCTAGAACAAATTTCAAGAACGAAATATCTTTCCTATATATTCTTGAGATTGTTTCCTTTCTTACCTTGAGAAACACCTATCTTAATTGTTTGTTCTCTTCTTCTAGTTTCTCGCATGCTCCATGTTTTTCCTCTAGAAGAAGAACCAGGATATTTTTTCTCTTAATAGCCTCTTCAAGTTTTTCTTTTTGATGAACAAACTCCTCATTATCTGAGTTATATAATCCTTCTTCAACACATTTTTTTTGTTTCTTTAGCAGCTTATTCTTCTTCCTTTCTTTATTTAACTTATCAAGGGCACTAATAAGTTCACCTTCAAGGTCAACTACTCCTTCTTCCTCTTCCTCTTCACAGTCAACAATACTTTGTTTCTTGGAGTATTTTACAAAGGCTATAAGTAGAAACTTATGAGCCATCCTTCGAAGAGTTTTCACTATCTGATTATTGTATTGAGCTATCTTCTTTGGAGTAGAAACCCTTTTTCTTGTAGAAAATTTTATTCTGTTGTTTTTTAGGATTATTCGCGAGTTTTTAAACATCTTCCTTTTTTAGCATTTTCCTTGTAGGGGATTTGGAAAAAAAATGTCCCACTCTTCCGCAATCAAAGAATTTAAAGGTAAGCTTCCCTTTATATTTGCTCGATCCACGCTTCAGCTTCCTATCCAACTGATTCAACTCTTGATCAGATTCACAGTTGGAGCACTCTTGATATTTTTGAGCTCCGTGCCCTTTTTGAACACTCTAAATGTTGCTTCCTTTGGTTATGACTTATCCTTTCCAACTCTCATCTCATAGGTAGTGAGAGTACCATGCAACTGGTTTATCTTGAGATCTTTAAAATTAGCCATTTCTTCAATAGGTGAGAATTTGGCATTAAATATCATGGGTATAGATCTTAAGATTTTTTCCACAACCATTTATTCCTTGACATCTTCACCTAGCCCTCTAATCATATTAGTGACCTCATCAGCTTTGATGAACTATTCTGTAATACTCTCATCTTCACCCATTCTTAGGCTCTCAAACCTCATCCTGAAGGTTTTCTTGGTTTGCTTGACCTTGTCATCCCGTTTGTAACTCTAGGTGAGCTTTACCCACACTTAGTAGATTTATAATTCACAAATTTTACAAGTTTTGATTGAATAAGGCCAAGAAGAATATAATTTTTGGATTTAGCATTGTTTCCGTATAACTTCTTACCATCTACATTAGTGGTAGGAATATCATGGAAATGATAATCTACCAATACTAATGTCCACACATCTACTCCAAGTGACATTACGTAAGCTTCCATCCTCACATTCCCCAAGGAAAAGTTTGTCCCATCAAAGAATGGTATTCTACTTGAATAATCCTCTTGGTTCTCTTGCCTAGACATAATTCCTTAAGGATATACCTTCTAGTGGTTAGGCTTCTTTTGAAGGAACTTTATCTAATACCAATTCTTGGGATAAGGAATTACTGAGGAGGGGGGGGTGTGAATCAGTAATCGTTGATTATTTTAAATTTTACATTTTTGAATATGTACTTACTTAGTTACTTTATTGTCAATTATTTATGAGATAATTCATTCAAAAATATATGGACAGTAATTCATGAGCATTAAAATGTTAAACAACACTTCTCAAGAAAAAAACATGCACACATAAACACAAGTATTTTCATATGGAAACCCAAAGGGTAAAAACCACCAATTTGTTGTTGTTTTAAGATGTAAATTAAGCACCCACTTAATTACATCAGTTTTTTTGTGATAACCCACTCACCGGAGGCACCAATCCCCTTAGGATAGAAAGAACTAACTTTCCAAGAGGCACCAACCCATTTGAATGCAGGCCACCACCTGTTGTTGCCACTATTCTACTATTTCATACAATTTTCAAACTAAAAATAGAGGACTTTTACATATAAGTAAAATACTAATTCATAGAGTCAAATCAATTCCTCTTGCTCTAGGCCCCTTGCTGAATCATCGACTCCACCACTCTTGCACATTTTCATGTTATGCACTTTGCTCAAATCAACAGATGATCGACACTCTGTTATCTCGTAACACATCCTTTGTTTCTTCTCCCTCAACACAACCTCTTTGATCTCACTCTCACACCGCACTCATTCCATACAAAATTCAATAATTATGTTTGCTCTCTCTTGCTCAAAGAATTTCGATAGTTTTTTTCCAATGCTGGATACCACATTTTCCTATCCCTATCATTGGTGTGTAGAACACTCAATTATTTCTTTTCTTGACACGTATTATTATCTTTGAGTCTGCATGTTGTATTCTAAAATAATAATAATCATAGGAATGAGTTCTTGAGCACTTCTTCTTTCTGAGAAATGATTTCTCAGTCCACCTGCATACTCTAGTTAGGCACTCCATGCTTATTCATGGCTTCTTTGGCCTGAACTATACTTCGACATGGTTTCTCAAAACATTATTTAGTTCACTAAGGCATGCACGAGAATATTAGAGGTGGCTTATTCTAGGGCTCAAGAAAAGCTTCATTTAAATCAAATTGTGCAATCTTGGTCCTTGTTGTCATGACTAAGTGATCTCTATTTTTTCCATTAGTTTCATGAACCAACTCTACTGGCAGGTATTTACTTTGCTTCTAAGACTTATATCCTTGAATACACCCTGGCTTTGTAATATGAGAGTCTTTACTCCACATAGATACACCATTTCAGCACGCCATGTCGTAGCTTTCAAAGGTGATATAGCACCAATTTTCCCATAGGATTGTGAATGTGACCATGGGCTTTAGCAGCTAGGCCATAAGGTTTTCAAGCTCCTGTCGTGGTATACTCTCCCTTGTATTTGGATTGCGCTTTTGGCTCTTCAAACTCACCTATGACCATGTGCCATTATTACATCATAGCCCCTCCATCAGAACTTTCCTCATGAGAAGTTGTGAAGAGGTTGCTGGATTTTTCATCTTGCGATATACCGACCTCTGATATGACATCATGATTGCATCATAACTCCATGTGGCACCTACATAGTGATGCCACATGTCACCTAGAACTGGTCTACTAGTACATACAAAAATATTGAATCTGACTACCACTTTTCCTATCATACCACCACGTCATGCTGATGTCATCTACCACTTCATATTTTTGGAGCTAATCGCATGTTGTCGTGTGTCCTGCTAGAAGAGAGAGAGGAGGACCCGCTAGACCTTGGTTTTGCAACAGGTTCATTTGTTAATTCTTCTTTAGAGTTTATCGATGATTTACCTCTTATCAACATGATGGATATCACAATATTTAAGAGCAAATATTCCATGAAGTGTCGATACTCTAGACCCTCGATGTTTTGAAATCCCTGGCCTCCGATATTCTGATATATCGAGCTTCTAAGATCTGCTGAACTCCGATACATCCAACTCTAATGTTCCAATATTTATTGATCTCCGATTTCTGAAATCCTCCAATTTTCGATGTTTTGATATCCTCCAGCTTTTGATGATCCGATATGTTGAACCTCCAATATCTGATATCTCAGACCTTCGATAAAGCCCACTCTAATGCTCCCATATGTTGAACCTCTGATCTTCTGATATCTAGTGGTTACAATTCTTTGACCTCTAATATTTCATCCTTCTCAAGCCTTCCTAAACTTTATCAGACCATATCTTTTGATCCAGGAAGCCATTTGTGAACTTTTGGTTATCGTTCGAAAGTTCTTCTAGAGAAATTTCCAATGGGTAGGGTTCAATGTAGACATGGAGCACATTTGTTACCTTTTAGGGTGGCTCAAAAATTCCTGCCTCACTCTTCTCCTTGACCCTTCTACTTGTGCTAACATCCCGACCATCATAGTCATCATTTAATGGATTTTAAATAAGCTTGCTACTATGATGATTCTCTACCAGAAGCCTGTCGATATAAATGAATCACAATTGAATCATCCATTGACTCTTGTTGACATTAACGTCAAAATTAATACAACCATCCATTGTCCAAAAATTTGAATTACTTCTGAAGAATATGGGAAACTTATCCATGGAAATGTTTACAAAAGGGTTGAAACTTTGCTTTCAAATTAAGGTGATTTTTGTATAATCATTTCTTTCTTTAAGAATATTCTCCCTTTACCATAAATTTAATAAATATTGTTAGTATTGGTGGAGAAGACTGAATATCATCACAATATGAAATAATTCTTCAATGGAGTATTCATATAGATATTCTTTAAACTCTAGAATCCTTTTACTAAAGTTGTTAGGAAATCTTTCTTTAAAATATATTTTTTCAATATTGGAGTCATCAATGATCTCATCCTCTTGAATATGTGATGTTGTTTTAGGCTCTGAGTTTCTGGAATTGATATGTATATCAAGCTCTGAATTCATAATATTCAAGACAATATGATGTTTGTTTATCAAGGATTTCAAGAACCTAGTTCATCTTAAATCAATGTACATGATCTCCTTCCAAGGCTTTAACCAAATAGATTTTATTTTTTCAATAATATCTGATATTTACAAAGTATTTCATTTCATGAAAAAAAATATCTTCCTAGTGGAGTCACCAAAAAGTTGATCTCATTTCTTGTTGAGGACAAGAGTAAACCTCCTAGGGAGTTCATAAAGACATTATTAATATTCCCTCTATGCTTTTATGGAGGTCGTGAAAATGCTATTTCTCACTTATATTTTCAATATCAATTTTCAAAATAATAAAATCAATCTTTTTTTATATCTACAATTGTGAGTAGACTAGGTGATAAAATAATTGAACAAGTAACAAATAAATTGCAATGGAAAATAATAACCTTACAAATAGAATAACTAAATTCATTCCATCACATCCATCCATTCAAGTTATAAGAGGAATATATTTAACAAAATATTCATAAATAGAAAATAAGCTTGATGGCTAAGGAGCTAAAAAATATTTAAATGATTCCACTAATTTAAAATAACATAATATATTTAGAAACATACATAATATATCATGCTTTTATAAACTCTAAAACCCAAAATGTTATGAAACGTAGAGTGTTACTCTTTGTGATAGTAAAAAATATTACAAATTGATGTTCAAGTTTAAATAAAGTGGGTTCCTATTGCACAACACAATATTCTTTCTAGTTAAACAATTAAAAGAAATGAACTCATCCAAATTACTAAGATGGGGCTCCCATGGACAAAATAAAATAGTAGTATTAACCTTGTGTTGGCTTGAGGGGTTCTAGACTGAGGTTCAGAGTAGTTGCATTTTCAAAATTCAGTGCTTCTCTAGGTACCTATAGAGAACGAAAATCTGTCGTTAATGTCATCTGCTAGAGTGGCTACACTGTCTTATTTTTTGGGTCCATGCTCGCTTAAACCATGCTTGCTTGTGCCACACTCACTTGATTCATGCTCTATTTCATATTTAAATCATTGAGGCCATGTTGGACCTCCATTAATATGACCTTGTAGTGATATTCGATGTGACCCCAGATGTCCTTAGTGACACACTAGACTTTGTCACCAATATTGTTGAGGTCCCCTTCAGTAAGGACCATTGGCTCTGCTTTGGTTGAGTGATCATACTTATGCTTATTTCGCACACCTTCCACAATAGGTATCTATCGCTTCTTGAAAATGAACTGGGGGTCTACCATCAATCCCTTTTTACAAAAAACATGCCCCAATAGTATACCAAATGATGCACAAAAGATGCATTTCTTCAAGTTCAACGATATTTGATACTGCCTGCATGTGTCCAACATCGGCCTTAAGTTCCTAACATGTTTCTTTAGTGGTCCAAAGACTGTCCAATAATCAAAATAAACCTCCAATAAGTTGTGTATATACTCCTTAAAATTTGCGATTACTACTCTAGAGAATATTGCAGGAGCGTTCTTCAATCCAAAAGGCATGACTGTATACTGGAAAGATCCCCATTCAGTGGAAAAAGTATTCTTACTCTTGTCTTTTGGTGTAATTATAATTTGATGGTACCCTAAGAACCCATCTATAAAAGAGTAGGCCTCCTGCCCTCCAACATTCTCCAAAACTTCATTTGTAAAAGGTGTAGGGAATGGGTCATGCACACATGCATCATTCAACTTCCTTAAATCAATACAAGTTTTGATCACCTTTTTGCTTCTTCTCTTGGACAACCAGAGGAATTACCCATTTAGATTCCTCCATAGGTTCAATTATTCCAGCCTTAAGCATCTTTTCCAATTATTACTTATATTTTTCCTTATATTTGGGGTTCAACCTATATGGTCGTTGTTTTACAAGCTTCACATATCGCTTCAGATTGATCCTCATAACTCCAAGGTCTCCTACTATTCCCTTTAGTTCAGGGAAATTTGTGTGAAAGAGATGTTGATATTCATGTAATAGTTCTACAACCTTGCTAACTATATCTACATCCTAATAATCTCCAATAAAAGTGAAATTTGGTTCCTCTTTTGTCCTTATATTCACCTTCTATGTCTTCATCAGCTGCGCTATGTCAAGCATCTCAGGTTCTGGTCTAGAAACCTCACATTGTCCTTCTAATTATGGAATATTAACATTACACAGATATTCCTCATTCTCTTCAATTTTTATATTATAACATTCTAAAGCAAGTTCCAACTATGTGGTCCAAGCAAGTTGTGTCCAGGCTGGCTCAGTTGGAGTCTCGAAAATCTTCGCATGGACTACTTGAAGAGATTCTTCAATGTACTTAAAGTGATATTCAAAACTAAAATTCACTAGAAATACTTCAACCAAGTCCTCCCAATTTTTTTTTCCATGTCACAACTTAGTTTCAAGATACCAATTCATAGGGATGCCTTCTAATGTCTGAAAGAATATATGTACCCATTTTGGTGTTGGATCTTCACCCCACATTGTAGCCCATTGGAATATATGTCCTCAAGGGTCATTCTTGCCCTTGTATTTCCCTTCAAGTCTAATATTTACTTGACCAAATATGATCTTCATAAATCTATATTATTCTCTCCAAATTCCAATGTTTGCCTTGTGTGTACCCTACCATCTAGTGAGTGTAGATCTCAATGCGACATCTAGAGCTTGAAAGTGTTGTTCTTCATGTACTACTTCTTCAAATTTATCAAGAAACAATTTGAAATCTCCTATCCCATCATAGTACGGAAAATTACATACCTTATTAGTAATGCAACAAAGTGATCTCGTAATGTTGTTACATCTCCTTATAGAATCTTTGCAAATCCTATTCTACCAATGATCTAGTTCTTCATCAAAATTTGAAATGCATGAACTGTCCTTCTCCCAGATCATCATTCCATCTACAATAGGGTTTATCCCATCTTCATTCTACGTATTCAACTTATAAATATTATCGATAACCCCTTCAGAGTATTCATCCTAAAAAATCTCGTGTACAGTGCTCCTTCTGATGGGTCTAGAGTAATAATTACCCTTAGATCACCTTGCTCATATACCATATTTCTCCTATTTAGATCAATTATTACATCAATATAAAAATTCCAATCCAATCCAAGCAGTGCTCGATATGTATTTATATCATCTACAATCTGGATAACTTCAAAATTGGCCATCACATGCACTCCTTCAATGTCTATGACTATACCAACCAATCTTCCCATAGGAGTAATATTCTATTGATTAGCCATTCTAAAATGGATCAACAGCCATTGCAGCTTCGTATTTACCATTCGTTCCAATGTTTTATTTGGAAATACATTGGAATTTGATCCCATATCCATAATTACCTGATCCATGTGGTAGTCCCCAATTTCTGTAGTTAACCTCATTTCTCTACCTATCCTCTTCTTGTGTTGATGAAACTTATTGGTTGTGCGCAGCTCACTGCACGACTCTTCTCTTTTAGTGCAGGAGTCTATCAGCTCTTGGAGACTTGATACAACCTTATAGTCTCTTAGCAACTTCATGCAGGTCTACAACAATGATTTCGATATGGCTCGATCAAACTCCTTTGTTAGCCAAAAATTCATCACTGTTCTTCTAAGGTATCAACTTCTGTTGAGGTTGTGGTTGTGTCCGAGATGTCGAACATCCATAGTTTATAAAACTCTTCTTTTCCTCCAAAAACTTCTCATTTTATCTTTCCATATTGAATGCAGTGTTCTTATCTCCAAAATTTCAGACCCATGCATCCTCCATAGGCTTCTTACTTGCTGCATATTCTTCTCCAGTGGTCGCGCCACTTCAGGTTACTATGTTGACACTAGGATATTCTTCACATGGCTCTACAGTCATCATCTGCAAGTTTTGTGTGGGCTGTGAAGTCCTTTTTTGATCTGAAATTGTATGTTAGTTTTCTTGTGCTAATTACAAGTTCAAAATTATAATTTATTTTATTCTTATTTTCTTATGGTGCATTAGTTTCCTTAGTACAAGTGAGTGTTAAAACATGAATTTGTCTTATGTTTTATATTGAAATTAATGAAAAATAAACAACATATGTAAAAACAGAACAACAACATAAACATGTACAGAAAACCATAAACAAAGCCATCAACACAAGATTTTGATGAAGGAGTTCACCTCTCCTGGGCTACATCTCCTTGGTCCAGCTCCATAGCTTGGGCCTCTTGTATTAGGTCAAATTTGGAAAAATTGATGTTTACATTATTCAATTTCTCCTAAAACTTGTTCTATTGTCTTCAGAAGATACAAATCATCTAAAAATGACTGTCCAATTATTGAAAAATGACTCTGGATTGTCCAGACTTGACCTCCTTCCCTGGTGGCCCTAGGCTCCCTTGAACTTCCCTGTAGCAAAATCACATGTAGAAGTCATTTTTAGCCTCTGAAACCTGTATCATTGTCTCTGGAATGCCAAAATAATATAATATTGACTATTCATTTTCCAAATTTGGTCGAATAGTGCCTCCATTATGGCAAAAACAAATTTCCCTAGTTTTCCTCCACTAGAACTGGAAGATATCCAGCTAACTCCACCAAATCTGGAGTTCTGCTGGATTTGGGGGTGCCTCCAGAATCTCTGCCAGAATAAACTCTTCTTAACTTAAAGATAAGTATGTTATTAATGTCGGTCATTAACGCATAAGCGCATTTAGCGCTTGGCTCCGGGCGCTAGTCATGATGAAGGTCACATGGTGGAGGTCCTAGCCCGCTCCACGCTCCACGGGTCCCACGCATGAAGTTTAAATATAATTTGATCTACAAACTTTAACAATTATTGTTCGCAGCTTAATGGTGAAGGCACTATTTTGTGGGGGCGGAGGTCCGAGGCTCAAACCCGACCCTGCCCCGTTACCATGTTTATTTTTCCCTTGGCGCAGACTTTGATATTTGGCATTATGGTTTAAATTAATATTTAATATATATAATATGTGTAAAATATATAATATATAATATTAAATCATTAAAAAAATTAAAAAAAATTCCACCCTAAATAACATTAGGAGAATTTTACCCACATAGACCAAATTGGCGAATTCAAAAGTGCCACTTGTCAGAGTCTTATTAGCAGAAACTTGAAGAATATTCCCAGAATATTCCTTTTTGCTGACTGGGCTTCTATGTCAACAAGCTGTCCAATTTGCAATTTGTTTTAGTTGTTTGAGAAAGCAGACAGTAGACCATAACTTAGTCATATGAACTTGGATTTTGATGAAACGAGTTGCGTTGGAATCCTCGTGACGAGCTCTACGTTGTCGCCCTAGTTTCGAGGAATTATGAAATTTTTTATTTTTGAGATAAATACTGAGCACCTGATCATTCCTCCCCACTAGAAGCATTTTGGACCCCAAAATATCTCTTGATTACTGATTATGTGGATGGGGGGATTTTTCCCTTACCCTTCCAGTCTCTATCCATTGAAATTTTCCCAATTTCATCATTTGGAGCTTTTCATAAAAACCCAACTTTTTCCTCGATTATTGCGACCTCCTCTTGTTGTCATTGATACCATCATGCTGAAACATTTCTGAATTTGCAGAACAACAATTTATTTTTGCAAAAACCATATTGTTCCTACCTTGGTCAACAATCAAAGAAAACTTAGAAACATTCTCACCTTGCACACTGTCACCAGGGCAATTTTTAGCTTCTTTTTCCTTGTACTTGTGTCAAATCTTGACCAAGTATCTTCACCATTGCCATGTACCTTTTAGAAACCATAAAATAGAATTTGTGGAACCCATGCCTTCCTTTGCAAGTTTCTTTGTCAATTTCTCTTTGACCTTTGCAATCTCTTGCACCGACATCTTGTTTCCAACGTTGCTCAACACTAATGTTGACTGCTGCAAATGTTTTTCACCTTCTTTCAAACGCAACTTGCTAACATCCTGAAACAAATCATTACAAGAATAAGAATCCTTTTGAAAAGTGTGATTCAATACATCCCTTTGTTTGATCATCAACAATGTCAAGTTCTGACTTTCATTCACTATCCTCTTCATTTCACTTACATGCATAAGAGACAAACCTATCTTCTTCTTATGTGCTCTAATTATGTACTCAATACCATCCTTAAAAAAGTGGTACTTGTTCTCATGGCGACGAAATACAAATTTCCTATCATACAGGTAAGGAATTCCCAATACAATACATGATATTTCAAGTGGCACCACATCAAGCTCAACTTCATCAATAAAACTTGAGTTAATGGTGAATCTTAGTAAGAACTTCCTTGTAACCTACAAGTTTCCATTCTTGCAAATCCAACCCAAAGGATATGGTCTTGGATGTCTAATTGTTTCAAGGCCTAGCTGGTTAACCAAATCTTCAGAAATCAAGTTAGCTTGTGACCCACTATCAAAAAGTGTATCAATCTTGGTATGTTTAGAGACAACTCTAATGTGGAAAAGTTCTATTCTTGTATCTTCATCATGAGTATCATTTGAAAAATTTGAAGTACTAGTGCTTGTAACATGTTTACCTTTCAAACCCATGGCTGTAATATTTGTCTCATCTCTTGAATCTGACCCTAAGTATTGTTCACTTATAGCAACATATTTCCCCTTCTCTTTGGCTTTTAGTCTATTTTGTTTCAATTCTGGACGAAGTTGCCAACAATGGTCTTCATTATGGCCAGTCTTTGAATAGTTCCTGCATTTGAGTATTTCCTTCTCTTTCTTAACAGAACTATTCCTTTTTTCTCTTCTATAAAACTTTCCTTTCCCTTTACCCTCACTTTCCTCTTTCTCCTCTATGCCTTGTTTTCCCCTTTCCTCTAAGTGTGTGTCTTGTACACAAACTTTCTTCTAAATTTCTTGGGTTAAACATAATAATAGTATGCTTCAAATATGAATGTAAACCCCCAATGTATTTCAAGAGTGTATCTTGAGAATTCAAGTTTACTCCTAACAACAAAGCTCTCTATCTAAACTCGTGGGTATACTCTTGAATTGTTTGACCCTTGAGTTGCCTAAAATTTTTCCAAATCATAATAGAATTTTTCATGTAAGCTAAAGGATAAAACTGTCTTTTAATGGAAGAAATAAACTCAACCCCAAGTGATGGATATCTTACCATGGATTCGAATTTCCTCTTGAGTCTTTACTTCCCACCAGAATAGTGTTGCTCCTTCTAGCCTCAATGAAGCCAACTGGATCTTTATGTCATATTCATTAAGGTTTTGAATTTTGCAATACACCTCCAATTGACGAATCCAATTTTCCAACTTCTATGCATTTACCTCGCCATTGTACATGGGTAATTCAAACTCTATGTCCAATTTGAGTAATGGAGTTTTTACTCTTGGGGTCTTGGAATGCGTATGAGCATGGATGGTTTTTGTGGTGGAAGTGGAAGATGAAGTTGATGGTGATGATGATGATGATGAAGATGGTGGATATGGAGGTGGCTTTCCTCCACTGCCCTTTGAACTCTTCTCTTCATCCTTCTTATCATTTGAAGTTCCTCCTCCATATGGGAACTTAGAACCTCCTCTTACCATTCCAGCAGTAAATGCATCAAACATAATATTGACCATTCTCTTCATCTCATTGAAGCCTTTCTTGACATCCTCCTCTTTTGAGTGTCCTTCATTATCTCCAACACTTGACATGATGGCTTCAGATTCAACTTCAGTTTTTGGTGCAATTTGGACCTCCTCAATCTCAAACAGAGAAAACACTTGAGGTGCTTCAAGCGCAACTGGGAGTGAAAATTCGGGTGGAGATGGTGGCCTTGTGCCTCTCCCTCTTTTGGTCCTAACCTCAATACTAGAAACCAATAGTTTCTCTTCTCCTCTCTGCAATCTTAAATGTGTAAGCATCACAAAATTGCAACGGTTAAAACTCTTTTGCAAAAAATCTATAAAAACAAGAAAATAACCTTAAGAAACCTGATGCTATGATACCACTTGATTTGAAATTGTATTTTAGTTTGGTTGTGCTAATTACAAGTTCAAAATTATAATTTATTTTCCTCTTGTTTTCTTGTGCTGCATTAGTTTCCTTGGTGTAGGTGAGAGTCAAAATAAGAATTTTTCTTATGTTTTATGTTGAAATTAATGACAAATAAATAAGATAAGTAAGAACCAAACATCAACATAAACATGTACAGGAAGCCATAAACAGATCCATTACCACAAGTTTTTGATGAAGGAGTTCACCCCTCCTAGGCCACATCTCCTTGGTCCAGCTCCATAGCTTAGGCCTCTTGTATGAGCTCAAATTTGGAAAAAGTGTTGTGTACATTATTCAATTTCTCTTGAAACCTATTCTATTGTGTTCATAATATACAAATAATCTAAAAATGACTGTCCAATTACTGAAAAATGGCGATGGCTAGTCGAGACTTGACCTCCTTCCTTGGTGGCCATAGGCTCCCTTGAAATTCCCTATAGAAAAATCACATGTAGAAGTCGTTTTTAGCCTCTGAAAATGGTACCATTATCTCTAGAATGCCAAAATCATCTAATATTGACAATTAATTTTCCAAATTTGGTCGAATATTTCCACCATTATGGCAAAAACAAATTTCCCTAGTTTTCCTCCACTAAAGCTGGAAGATTCCAGCTAACTCCACCAAATATGGAGTTCCACTAGATTTGGGGGCGCCTCCATAATTTCTGCTAGAATTAACTATGTTTAACTTAAATATAAGTATGTTATTAACACTGGTCATTAGTGCATAAGTGCGTTTAGCGCTTGGCTTCGGGCGGTGGTAATATGATGAAGGTCATAGGGTGGGGGGGCTAGCCCACTCCACGGTTCGCTGGTCCCTTGCACAAAGGTTAAATATAATTTGATCCACAGAATTTAATAATTACCATCCACAAATTAATGGTGAATGTGCTGGTTTGTGGGGGTGGAGGTCCGGGGTTCAAACCTAACCCCGTCTCATTACAATGTTTATTTTGCCCTTGGCGGAGACTTTTCATATTTGAAATGTAGATTTTGTCATTTGCAAATGGAACGAACTTTGGTTTAATTGCATTGAAATATATATATTTCAACAGACCATAACATTTATGCGGACTTTGGTATTTGGAATTATGGTTTAAATTAATATTTAATATATATAATATGTGTAAAACATATATATATATATATATATATATATATATATATATATATATATATATATATATATATATATATATATATATATATATATATATTAAATCATAACTTAAAAAAATAAAAAAATGCACCCTAAATAACATTAGGATAATTTCACCCACATAGACCAAACTGGCGAATTCGAAAGTTCCACTTGTCACAATCTTATTGGCAGAAACCTGAATAATATTACCAGAAGATTCATTTTTGCTGACTAGGTTGCCATGTTAGCAACCTGTCCAATTTGAAATTTTTTTAGTTGTTTGAGAAAACAAACAACAGACCATAACTTACTCATACAAACTTGGATTTTGATGAAACAAGTTGCGTTGGAATCCTGGTGACGCGCTCTACGTTGTCATCCTAGTTTTGAGAAATTCTAAAAACTTTCAATTTTGAGCTAAATACTAAGCACCTGATCATTTTCTCCTGCATCTTCACTATCAGAATAAGGCAATATTATATTACATTGTCAAAATCTCTACAATACCTACACGAGGGGGTTGTGGGATTCTGACAATCCCTTGCGGAGTGTCCAGCTTCACCACAATTGTAACATATAATTTGACCATGTCCTTGACTAATGCCTCCTCCTCATCCTTATCCCCGGCCTTAGAATCCTCTGATCCCTGTAGGGGAACTATTGGCTTCATGTGCGCACCCCTAATATTGCATTATGTATGCACCTTCAATTTTCTCTAACATTAAATCATAACTCGAACAATTCCTCTCCTCATTCCCTATGGGGTGATGGAAGTTAGAAAAAAATTGCTTCGGCATCCGCACATTCTTCTACACTAAATATCATTATGTCGTGCAATGTCGACCATCCACTTTACATAGGTCACACCATACACTTGGTCCTAGTTGCAATGGGTTAGGCCTACAATGTTGATGTAATCTCTAAATGTCAGGCCTAATATTTCAAAATACATTAAAATATGTCTCCATATAAATGGATCTAGGTTCAAGTATGAATCAAAATCACTTTATTTGATGTATGACATGAAAACACATTAACAATACTTCAATTGTACCTGAATTTTTAAGCTTCGTCAAATGACCCAAAGGATGAGTATCTATGTTAAATCGTTTATAAATATTGGAAAAAAAAATATTCCAAGCAATATAACCATGATTGGAATTATTAGACCATTTGCATCACTATTATTCTTTGGATTTAAATAGAAGAAAATAACATGAAGTTTGATCAGGTCATTGATGATGCCATACAATAAGAAATAATGTTCCAATTGAGTAACCCAAGCAGTGGGATTGGAGCTATCAAATTTATTCAAATTCATTTAGGGAAGGAATTTTTTTGGAGATTCAAGGCCCTAGAATTTAGTAAGAAAGGTTAACTTCTTGTCAAATGTGGGGAGAATGGACTTGATGCTAGAAAGTTGGGAATTAACTTTATTTTTTATTAGAATCAATTTGAGCTTACTTGAATCGGTATTGAAATTGGTTATAAGTCTCTTCTAGGGAAATGATTTAGCCTTGACTTTGTTTTTCCATTTGGACAGGGTAATGGGAGGGTGAGGCTATTGAGAGAGGAACAAGAGAAGGGTTCCATAAAAAAATGACTTACTAGAGAATTGTACAAATGTGATTAGGGGTGCATTCTATACTAAGGAAGGTAGGCGAGTAGTAATATTGTGCATGTGTTCACAAAAAATTCCATTTGAAAAAGGGGTATCATGAGCACGAAGTGAGGAATCTACTAAGATAGGTCCCAAATAAAGGTATTGGGAGGTCTAATTTATAATCAATTTCCAAATAGTAAAATATTGAATATTATGTAGGAATTTCATAGTCTAGAGGTAGGAAGTAGGGTTTACAAGGATTGAATGTGAAAAATTTCATCATTGTTTTGGGATAGTAACCAGGAGTAGAGATTTAAAGGGAGCCAAGGACAAAGGAGTTCCCTATTATATAACACTTAATATACTTTTGGGGTTTAATAATAGTTCTCAACCTATTATCATAACAGAGTAAATAAGGAGGGTTGGCCATACTAATGGAATCCTCAAACTACATCTTTTCCACACCCATATCTAAACAATTTTGTCATTTTTACCATCATTATACCTACATTTTGAGCGTACCACTAGTCACAATGATATATTTTTCCTAAGTTACATCCTTCTATAATTTATTTCATTTTAGTGCATTTTGATAGTCTGGTTATAATGAATTAACTTTTTATGCTCACTCACACTGGGTTCATGAACCACTACCCCACGATGGAATGTGTAGGGTGTTCGATACCATTATTAGTCCCTGCCTTAGGGGACTGTAACGATCGCTAGAGAGTTGACCAACTATTAATTCATACTTTGACCAAAAATTTCCGTGCTCTATCCAAGTTTATCCAAACTTTCAGGTTGCAGTTTTTCTTCAAGATTATTTTATGCAAAGTTTACATTTCTACATCTTATTGAATCCATCACGTGTCCCTAGGCAACATTCGAAAACAAAGTTGACCAAAGTTTCACAAAACTCATGCAGGGTTTTCAACATTTTTAAGCAAAGTAGTTTGTAACTAATTTTAGACAAACTTTGAAAAGAAGTTTCACAAAACTCATGTTGTATACATTTCATATTATCTTTATACATTTAATATTATCTTTATTTGGCACGTGTTTCTTCTCCTGTCACACTGCACCCTAACAGTTAATCACTTGTTCGCTTGCTTGCACGCCATGTTTCACACGTAATTCTATAATTTAGGAGACCCAAAATAGTTGAACCTCTCATTTAACGCACTCATTCATCATGTTGCCGCAACTCTTTGTGATTGAAGCTTGCCCTGGGATGAATTATCATGGCTGGGATGAATTCTCATGGCGATTATAAGACGATACCTGGCCCTCTTTCTTCATCCCAGTGATTCCTATAGTGGCGAACAATCGAAGGTTGAGTGGAAACGTCTATTGCTGGTTTTATAAACCCAAACTCAAGGCTGGCAGAGAGAAATTAATCAATAGATATAGAGGGGAGGGGGAACAAACAAATTGGAAACATCGGGCTTGTAAAAGAAAAGGGTTGTGTATGCAGGACTAGACTTCTGAGAGATTCAAAAGATGAAGAATTAAGTAACAAAATCGTGAATTTCCAGCATTTAAGGTTCTTCCTTCAAATAAATCCAGGTGAGAGGGACGAAGTCTAAGCGGGTAAATGGAAAGGTTGGTAAGTAACAGGCAAAAGCTGAGAAAGACAAGCACAAACCAACGAAAATTTGAGGTAATCCAGTGACTGAATTATATACAACACAATTTTTTTTTATGAGTGTTTGATGCAAACCACCTACACATCTTTTTTATTTGAATTGCACTGCATGTCATGGAGGTTTTGGGGTTTTGTTGTATTATGAGAAATTGCCATCAGAGAATGAAGCAAGAAAGTGACAAATTGGGATTTGAACACTGAGAGTTCTAAAACTGAGGAAACACTCTCATGGAGATTTTGGGGTTTTGTTGTATTATGAGAAATTTCCATCATTGCCATCAGAGAATGAAGCAAGAAAGCCACAAATTGGAATTTGAACACTGAGGGTTCTAAAACTGAGGAAACGCTTGGAGAGAGACATTGTCGTGGACATGCTAATTACCTCAGGGAATCTTGTTGGGCATTCATAAAAGAACGAATGAGTCCTTTCATTCAGACAACTTGGAGCCGGCCTTCTCACCCGAACCTGGGCATCAATTCATTTCTTCCTTCTAACCAAGGCCCGACCATTGAATCATTTCTTCCTTTTGACCAATCGATTCATTTATTCCTTCTGACCAAGGCCCGACCATAAAGAAAGACTTCTTGGATGCTATCTCAAGTCTTTACAACTGGATTCCAAGTGCTCTGCCTTCAACATAATTGAAGAATCCGCAATTGTTGTTGCAACAGACCAGCAGAGCCAACATAATTGAAGAAACAACGAATACGAGAGTCAAATTTTTGTCCGGGAGACTGCGAAAGCATGGAATTCGACAAATGAGGCAAATGAGCTCATCTTCTTAAGCTAGTTCTCCCTTGTCAGATATTTCAATTATCAGACAAAGCTAGTTCTCCCTAGTCCGCTATTTCAATTATCATAAAAAAAAGGGGTTGACGGGCTTCCAATATCAGAAGGTGGCCACCAAAGTTTGGGATTGCATAAAATGGAATTTAGATCACGAGGTTGGGTGCATGGCTGAAACCAGAAACTACACTGCAAAAAAACTTCCTAGAAAATTAACCAGAGAAATAAAATGAAACCACTAAAAAAATATTACCAAAGCTGGTAAAACAAACCTTCCTAGAAAATTAACGAGAGATAAAATGAAACCACTAAAAAAATATTACCAAAGTTGGTAAAAAAATCTTACATATACCATTGTAATTACAGTAGCGATACATTTTCGTTGTTACACTATTGATCATCATTGTTGTTACACCTACAGGATGCTAACATTGTTATACCGATGGTCACCATTTCTATTACAATGATGGCCACATTTTTTTTAAATCAGTGTCATTCACCAAAGTTGTTAGGGATGACGTTGTTGTTGATGACATTACATTGTTGTTCGGTAAAAGATAGTTGCACAACTAGGGACCCTTACTTTTTGGTACAAGTGAAAGGAAACAAATACATGCATTTGATGAATATTAAAGCCATGATATATTGAATATGGAAGTATTTTCATTTTTATGAGTGGTTGAAAGGATGACATGGATTCCTAGTAATAAATTGTGACCTCATTATATTTTAAGGAAATTGTTGGAAGCGGGTGCCTATTTTGAGTCGAGAAATTAGGGACAACATGAGAATCATATATTATTATGGTCATAAGTATCCCACCCGATGTAAGATGGAGGAATAGAATTTGGTATTGTAACGTCAATACATTGTGACCCATATACTATTTAATAAAAGAGTTGTTTAATTTCTGTAGACTTTGTTTCTTATGGTGAATGAAGAGTTAAAATAGAGATTCTACTATTTCTCTTTCCTCGTACCTCCTACTTTCCTAGTACCTCCTCTATGTAGGTAAGGCCCCTTCCATATCCAATTACTATTGTTATTTATTAAGATTTAATTATGTTATAATTGATTTCTATCTTTTGGGTGTGCAAATTTAGGAACTAAGAATTATGTCACAACAATCTACCTAGCTACTTTGGTATATGATAGTTTTATTTATTTTTATGGTTTAATCATTTATTGAATTACAAATTACAAATTGTGTTGATTGTATTAATATTTTAAGAGTTTAGTACATGATCTAGAACTAGTTTATTTTACTATGTTATGTTATGATTTCAAATGCCTATCTTATTACAATTTGAGAGTTTGAAAATGCATATTTTCAAGGCCATTCGTTAATTGGAAAAGAGTGGTTTCTTTCTATATCCATTTCCTTTTGAATAATAGTGTTTTAATTTTTTACAATTAGGTTTAATTAAGTATAAAATTTTCACTCAATTAGTATAATAATTATTTCATTTTATTGTAAGAAAGTTAATTTAATTTCCATTTACTTTAAAGAAAATAATTTGATTAAAAATATTAATTCCTTTCCAAATTGAAATAACTTGCTTCTTTCTATAATTATATTAATCTTCTTTATATTATAATTTTAATATTAATTAGTTATCATTTCAATATTACTTAGTTGAATTTAGTTCTCGTGGCTATGCTAAAAGTATTATGAGGCTCCTTATGTGTAATCATCTTCCATGCTCCTATACTTACAACATGATAAGTAGAAAAATGTTTGAATTAGTTGTTTAGCATATGTAATGCATGAGAATTATAACGTAAGATATGAATCTTTTCTGGATAATTAAATGCATAATTATCTACTTAAAGTTCTAACATAATTAGGAAAGTAATTAAAAGACCCATCATTTTTGGTCGGATTGTTGGGGAACTATCTATGTCACAACATCTTTTCACATTGTTTCTTTTTTCTTTGTGTTTATTTTCATATTTCCTTTTTAGTGAAGAGAGTTTAGGTTTTGGTTAGTGTATTTATATTTCTACTTAGAGCATTTCACATTTAGTGGTGATGTTTATTTCTGATGCAGGGGCATTAGACACTAGCCAACAATGTAGGAAGTTTTGTCGACATGTTGTGGCTAGGAGGGTTCAAAACATTTGAATTGTAACAGCTAGGTGTCAATACCTCAGCTGACTGTATCATTTAGATTAATTAGATTTGTAGAAGTCGAATAGTTCAGTTCGATCCATCTGTCACATTTCAGTTAGTTGAACAATTGTAATTAGGCTTTTGGTTTTCTAAAACGGTCCTCACAGAGGAACCGAAGAGTCACACTATAATGTATATAAATTGAATCCTCAGATGTATATGAGACAACAGAGAGGGAGGAAGAGAGATTTCTGCAATAAACTCTGTGTGTTAACAATTGTTTCTAGTTAAATGATTTCAGAGCCTATTTGCCATGGTATTTTCTCAAACCGTTAATTGTGAGACGATTGTATGTTGGTTCCGTGTGGAATCGTTGGATGTGGTGGTTGTATAAGTCCTCATTTCTCTGTCTATTTCCCTGTGATTGTTGGATAAACCCTGTAAAGAAATCCCATGTGTAGGCGAGGTCTGGTAATAATGGTGAAGCTGCTAAATAAAGATATGAATTCGTTTATTGTTAATTGAAGTTCAGAACCTGACCTGAGTTAATGAATTAAAGGGAAGAGCGTCACCCGAATTAACCTTGATTAATCAATGTACAGGAACTCCGAGTGGATTTGCAAGGAAGATTGCCCATATCACACCGCTTTTGGTGTATAAGCGGTATTTTCCGGTTGTGGAGTGATTCCATAGAATTATTGACACGTGGCGAAGTGGACCCCCGATAAACCACCATTTAAACAGCGCCATCGCACGTTATCGTTCGTACCAGGATGCCGAGCGATATTGCTGAGAGCTGTTGATCTGGGAAAGGGCCATCGGACGGTGGTCACTTGCTGTAGATGTGCGAACGATAAATGAGGTACGGTGCATGCGTTTGATTGGTCAATTGATCGTAGAGGTGGGGTCCAGAGCCAAAGGTTTGTTATAAGCCATTTATTCAAAAAGCGTGGAGGTATTGATATACAGTGCGAAGGGTTATAACTTTAGTCCTAAAGTTCGGAGATAATATATATAAGCCGAGAGATAGAATTAACGTTCGAAAGTTGTGAAAATATTTATTTGTCAATTTCTTTGAAATTGATAAATAAATTAAAAAGAAGATTAAGAGCCACGTGGGGTAAACCAAAGGGAAATGCTGATAGAGCCACACTATAGTTGACCAGCTCTCCTTGGGGCTGAATTTCAGTTTTGTTGCGTCATTTGTGGTATCAGAGCTTTTAAGGTTGTTTTTGCAGAAGAGCTGACATGGAAATCCGAGTTGGTAGAGGTGCTGGCAGAAGTAGACCTGTTGCCAACGCTGAGGTGTTGGGGAAGTTGCAGAGGGTCGAAGCCAGAATGGATGCCATGGAGCGAAGACAGCCTAGAGATCCGGAAGACATCAGTGAACCTGAAACAGAAGAAGCTAAAGAAAATGTTGAGATTCCTCCTGACATGAGGCTCCATAGAACTGTTCTGGGGTCTGCAGTTAAGCCCAGAATTGAAGTGTCGAGTTATGCAGGAGGACTGAATCCAGAAGAACTAGTAGACTGGATTAATGAAATGAACAAGTGCTTCGATTATGAAGAAATAAGTGAGGATAAAAAGGTCAAGTTTGCGGTGACAAAGCTGAAAGGACATGCTGCACTTTGGTGGGATGGAGTGTAGGCAGAAAGGAGGAGAGATGGCAAGCAACCTATCAAGAGCTGGACCAGAATGATGGCCAAATTAAAAGGTAAATTCTTGCCTAGTGATTATCAGCTGACATTGTATAAGAAAATGCAGAACCTGAGACAAAGGTTGTTGACAGTAAAGGAATACACAGAGGAATTCTACAGAGTGAGCATAAGAGCTGGGCAATTTCAAGACACACCAGAGAAGACTGCCAGATATGTGAATGGTCTCAAGCTGGAGATCCAAGATGAGATTGGTCTCTTGTCTCCTAAGACAGTGGAAGAGGCCTATCAGATGGCCTTGAAAGCAGAGGAGAAACTCCTGAGGAAACAGTCTGCCAAGAAGAGAGGTACTTTCTGTGGAAAGGGAAGTTAGGGTGGTAGAGGAAAGCCTACTACACCCAGGGATGGAGCTAATAGTAGCTCACCTCAGAATGCATCTACAGAGGATGATGCAAGGGGCAGAAGGGGTTCTTATATAGGAAAAGGAAGAGGAGGGAGAGACAGAGGCATAGGTAGAGAATTAAGGTGCTATAGATGTCAGCAAGTGGGACATAAGCACTATGAGTGTCCAGAGAATGTGGGTGCTAGTCCAAGGAATGCTGTTGTTTCCCAGGCTGGAGAAGAGGCAGAAATTGAAGAAGAAATTCTTCCAGAGAGGGGAGAATCCTTGGTGGTAAATAAGGTCCTGTTGAAGCAAGCCAAAGAGGTCACTGAGCCTGCACAAAGGAAGAATTTGTTTAGGAGCATATGCAAAGTCCAAGGGAAATGTTGCCAGCTAGTCATTGATAGTGGCAGCACAGACAATCTGGTTTCCACTGAGGTAATAGAAAAGCTGAAGTTGAAGACAAGGGAGCATCCAACTCCCTACAGGGTGTCCTGGCTGCATAAAGGGCACCAGCTGGTTGTAAAAGAGCAGTGTGAGATAGAGCTGCAAATGGGAAAATATAAAGATAAGGTCCTGTGTGATGTAATTCCCATGGATGTGTGTCATATACTGCTGGGTAGACCTTGGCAGTTTGACAGAGCAGCAGTGCATGATGGCAAGAAGAACACTTACAAGTTCTTCAAAGATGGGGTACATCATATATTGATTCCCATGGAAGAAGGAGAGCCATCCAGCAGAGTGATTGATCCAAAGACCTTGTTGCTGAGTGGGAAGGAATATCTGCAGTAGATAGAAGAAGAAGAGGTAAGCTTTGCTTTAGTTTGCAAACCAAAAGTAGTTCTTACTTCTACAAAGATTTCTAATTTGCCAATAGAAATCCAAGAGATGTTAGATGATTACTGTGACATTGTTGTGGATGATTTACCTGATGAGCTGCCACCTGTGAGAAAGATCAGCCATCAGATATATTTTATCCTTGGTTCAAATCTGCCAAACAAGGCAGCCTACAGATTGACTCCCAAAGAAAATGAAGAAATCAGGAGACAAGTACAGGAGTTGGTGGACAAAGGACTGATCAGAGAAAGTCTGAGTCCATGTGCAGTACCAGCAGTTTTGAGCCCAAAGAAAGATGGAGGTTGGAGGATGTGTACTGATTCCAGAGCAATTAATAAGATCACAATCAGGTACAGATTCCCTTTACCCAGAATTGAGGATTTGATGGACTGTTTGAGTGGTGCTAAATATTTTTCAAAGATAGATTTGAAAAGTGGATACCATCATATTAGAATAAGAGAGGGTGATGAGTGGAAAACTGCCTTTAAAACAAATGAAGGACTATATGAATGGATGGTAATGCCTTTTGGGTTGTCAAATGCACCTAGCACTTTTATGAGACTTATGAATGAAGTATTGAAAGAGTTCAATGGTAAATTTGTGATAGTGTATCTGGATGATATATTAGTTTTCAACAGAACTAAAGAAGAACATTTAAGGCATCTTAATCATGTCATAAAGAAGCTGCACCAAGAGAAACTGATGATAAATTTGAAGAGATGATCATTCATGAAGGAAGAGTTGGTGTCTTTGGGGTTTGTTATTTCTACAGAAGGATTGAAGATGGACCCATAAAAGGTTAAGGAAATTGTGGAGTGGCCTTCACCCAGGAATGTTTTTGAGGTAAGAAGTTTCCATGGACTTGCTAGTTTTTACAGAAAGTTTATAAGAAACTTCAGTAAGATCAATGCACCCATAATTGAGACAATAAAGAAGAGCAAATAGCCATTTAAGTGGACTGCTGAAGTAGAAAGAAAGTTTAAATTTTTGAAGAAAAAGATAACTGAGAAGCCTGTTTTGATCCTGCCTGATTTTGCTAAACCATTTCAAGTAAAGTGTGATGCCAGTGGAGAGGCCATTGGAGCTGTGTTGAGTCAGGATGATAGGCCTGTGACATATTTCAGTGAAAATCTGAATGACACCAGGAGAAATTATTCCTCTTATGAGAAGGAATTTTATGCAATTGTCCAGGCACTGAAGAAGTGGAGACATTATTTGATGTCCAGGAAATTTGTATTATATTTTGACAATCATGCTTTGCAGTATATTGTACAGCAGCCCAAGTTGAAACATAAGCACGCTAAATGGGTTGAGTATCTCCAAGGTTTTAATTTTGTTTTGAAACATATAAGTGGTCAAGCCAATAAAGTAGATGATGCTTTGAGTAGGAGGCACATGCTTGTTCAAGATACAAATTTTGAAGTTGTAGGATTTGGTTTTATGAAAGAATTGTATAAAATAGATCCAGATTTTAAAGAAGCATTTGAGGCATGTAGTAACCCTGTTTTAACAGATAGAAGCCAGTGGATGGATTATTTCCTACAGGAGGACTTGTTATTCAGAAGAAGCCAACTGTGTGTACCAAAATGTTCCATGAGAGAAAATTTGATCAAAGAGAAGCATAGTGGTGGACTTGCTAGACACTTTGGTACTGATAAGACTTATGAGCAGCTGAGTCACTTCTATATCTAGCCCAGGATAAGAACAGAAGTAGATAAGTTTGTGAATAATTGCAAGATATGTCAATATGCTAAGGGAAGGAGCCAGAATGCAGGATTGTACACTCCCTTGCCTATTCCAGACAGGCCTTGGGACATGGCGAGTATGGATTTTGTTCTAGGATTACCCAAGACTCAGAGAGGGAATGATGCAGTCTTTGTTGTAGTGGACAGATTCTCCAAAATGGCACATTTTATTCCATGCTATAAAACTAGTGATGCCACCCATGTTGCTAACTTGTTTTTCAAAGAAGTTGTTAGATTGCATGGGTTGCCCAGGAGCATTGTTTCAGACAGAGACACCAGATTTGTGGGTCACTTTTGGAGGACATTGTGGAAGAAACTTGGTACCAAACTAAGTTTCAGCTCAGCTTATCATCCTCAGACTGATGGAAAAACTGAGGTAGTGAATAGGAGTCTGGGAAATTTGTTGAGAAGTCTTGCAGGAGAGCATCCCAAGTAGTGGGATCATATTTTTCCCCGGGCAGAATATGCATATAATGACTCGCCAAACAGGAGCACAGGGCAGAGTCCATTTCATATTGTTTATGGAATGCACCCCAGAGGGATATCAGAGTTAAGAAATCTGGGAAGAGCAGAGCTAAGGAGTGCAGATGGTGAGGAATTTGCTTCAGAGATCCAGGCCATACATGAACAAGTGAAACAACAACTACAAAGGCGGCCAACATCAAATACAAGAGGTAGAGCGGACTTGAGCGAGAAGAAGTTCATTTTGAAGTAGGAAGTTGGGTATTATTGCTTTTGGCCGAAAGGAGAGATTCCCAAAAGAAGTAGTACCTTAACCATTGAAGTTCAAAAAGATTGGGCCACATGCAAGATACTTAGAATTTTTTCTTGCCAAATGCTTGTAGAGATTAGATTACCTCTTTGATGTTGGGAATATCTCCCATTTAATGTTACAGACGCTAAGTATGAAGATGATGGCGCAGAAGAAAGAGCAGCAGACAAGGAAAAAATTGAGTGGGGGGAACAACTACCTCCAGCACAACCATTACAACCAGAGAAGATATTGGATAAAAGACCATTCAGAAGGACCAGAGGACAAGAGTACTTTCAGTACTTGATCAAATGGAAGGAAAAGCCAAAGGAAGATGCCACTTGGATGACTGAAGGGATGTTGTAGAAGATAGGCAGATCAATGGAAGAGCTCATGGACAGGAGCCCATGAAGAAAATTTCCCTCGGGAGTCTAATTCAGGGGCATTAGACACTAGCCAGCAATGTAGGAAGTTTTTTCCACATGTTGTGGCTAGGAGGGTTCAAAACATTTGAATTGTAATAGCTAGGTGTCAATACCTCAGCTGACTGTATCATTTAGATTAGTTAGATTTGTAGAAGTCGAATAGTTCAGTTCGATCCATCTGTCACATTTCAGTTAGTTGAAAAATTGTAATTAGGCTTTTGGTTTTCTAAAATGGTCCTTGCAGAGGAACCGAAGAGTCACACTATAATGTATAGAAATTGAATCCTCAGATGTATATGAGAGAGTAGAGAGGGAGGAAGAGAGATTTCTGCAATAAACTCTGTGTGTTAACAATTTTTTCCAGTTAAATGATTTCAGAGCCTATTTTCCATGGTATTTTCTCGAACTGTTAATTGTGAAGAAATTGTTTAATTGTGAGATGATTTTACGTTGGTTCCGTGTGGAATCGTTGGATGTGGTGGTTGTATAAGTCTGCATTTCTCTGTCTATTTCCCTGTGATTGTTGGACAAAACCCTGTGAAGAAATCCCGTGTGTAGGCAAGGTCTAGTAATAATGGTGAAGTCGCTAAATAAAGAGATGAATTCGTTTATTGTTAATTGAAGTTCGAAACCTGACTTGAGTTAATGACTTAAAGGGAAGAGCATCACCGGATTTAACCTTGGTTAATCACTGTACAAAAACCGCGAGTGGATTTGCAAGGCAGATTTTCCATATCGCACCGCTTTTGGTGTATAAGCAGTATTTTCCGGTTGTGGAGCGATTCCATAGACCTGTTGACGCGTGGCGAAGTGGACCCCCGGAAAACCACCATTTAAACTGTGCCATCGCACATTATCGTTCATACCAGGATGCTGAGCGATATTGCTGAGAGCCGTTGATCTGGGAAAGGGCCATCGGATGGTGGTCGCTTGCTGTAGATGCACGAATGATAAACGAAGTGTGTGAATGATAAATGAGGTACGGTGCATGCGTTTGATTGGTCAATTGATCGTAGAGGTGGGGTCCAGAGCCAAAGGTTTGTTATAAGCCATTTATTCAAAAAGCGTGGAGGTATTGATATAAAGTGCGAAGGGTTATAACTTTAGTCCTAAAGTTCAGAGATAATATATATAAGCGAGGAGATAGAATTAATGTTCAAAAGTTGTGAAAATATTTATTTGTCAATTTCTTTGAAATTGATAAATAAATTAAAAAGAAGATTAAGAGCCACGTGGGGTAAACCAAAGGGAAATGCTGACAGAGCCACACTATAGTTGACCAGTTCTCCTTGGGGCTGAATTTCAGTTTTGTTGCGTCAATTTCCGTCGATATAATTTGTTTTATGTTAGCCTAAGCTTTTTATTTTCATTAGTGTGCCTTAAAATTATGGAAAATAGAAGAAGTAAGATAAGAGGTAAGAACCTAAACATCCACCACCGAGATTCTTTAATGTGTTTATATTTTTCTAAACTCTAACGCATGCTGATAATTCAACTTAGAAATATTTTTTTCTCAAATACCATGAGAGGAAATATGTAATATCCCAAAATAGGGAAAATCTACAACAATAAGAACACCTTAAGATGTTCCAAAGTTGGAGATTCAGTAATACATGAACACAATAATGGATATTAAATGATGAATAGACTCGTATGATGTGTTAAAAACACATAGCCATCAATTAAAGCTACAACAACAACTTATATTTCATTTTATGATCCAAAAGTTGGGGAAAAGTAGCAAAATAAGCCCCAAAAACGTTATTCCCAACTATTTGCATAATAACAGAGGAAAATAATGGTGGGATTCCTTGGATTATTCCATATGGGACTTACATAACAAATTGGAGCAGAAACAAATAACTCTAGCTAAGTTAAACAGATCTCCCGGTCCCAATATGGCTAAAGAAGGCCCAAATCCCATGAATTTTAGCATACAAAATGAATAAAGCAAGGGAAAACATGATTCAGTGAGGTTTCATACAAAAAATAACGGTCCTCAACAGATATGGAGTTTATATTATGAAAAAGTGAAGAAAAATGGGGATTCAACCCTTTTTATACATAAAAAGACAACCCGGCAAGGGCCTCCTGAAAGTACAATGTATAGAAGAGAAGATCTGCAGATCTAGATCTGGAAAATGCCGTTATACTATAGCTTTGTATCAATATAGCTGAAATGTACAAATAATAGAAGAATAATGATATACAAGGCCTTCTGGGAGAAGGATTGGCCCTTCCTCCAAGAAGCAAGCTCTGGACCAAGGGTCTTGACCCCGCTACTGCAACATTGGGAAAAATGACGTAGTTACTGCAGGGAAATACATAGTAGATGATGGATAATGCTTTGGCCACATGCCAATATGTCCAATATGCTCAGAAACCTCCTGTACAGATCTTGCAAATAAAGGGAAGCTCCCTCCTCTGAAAGATAAGCTCAAAAAGTGGTATTGTGATCTCTCCACTGCAACACCCTGCAACAAATCATTTCTTGCTACAAGAATAATGTTGTATCTAAAGGGGGATGCTTGGCCTCTAGCTTGAATGTGGAAAAATGAAGTACAATGCTCCTCCAAGAGGCCTCTCAAGGAAGGAGAAGGAATTCCTAAGCAGGAATTCCTTGTGCTAAACAACACTACATACTCAACTCAACAGCTAAAGAATGCTCAATAGTCTAAGAAAACCAAAATCAATAATCAATAAGATAACCCCAAATTTCTGCCATCCTCCTCCTTATAAGTTTTGTGAGCCTCCTCACCTTGGGTCCCATCCATTAGGGTTTCCAACATCATATGATCACTTTCCCTCCAAAACTGTGTTGTAGCTCCATCAAGGCTACTCCTCCATACTGCGTTGTTGACTTAGTCAATCCTGACTGAATCAACATGATTCTCTTCCTATTCATACATGGGAAGTACAAAATCTAGCTACTAGAATGTCCCCTTTTCATACCAAGAGGGATTTTATGCTAATACAACATAATTATGGGTCTCTTGCCCCCATTTATTCATATACTAAGTGCAAAAATAAATAAATTAATATTCCTATTAGCTGCATGCTAATTTAGGAATATTACAGTCCTCCCCTCCCAAATGTCGCTTGTCCTCAAGCAACTACAAGGATAGAACTGGAAAGTCTCCTTCCCTCTTCATGTAGCATCCTCATATGATGAGCTCTCCCAAAGAATAAGATGTTGTCTAAACAATGAAACTCCATAGTGCCTCTCCAAAGCATACAAGCTAGCATTTGGTGTACATCCCAAATGGCTATCATCATGCAAAGTGAAATACTCAAGGAGACAAATACATGTTGTCTAGAGGTCCTCTTAAGGCATGGAGTTTGAAGTTCATGGGGAACTATCATTCCCAGGTGAAACCTCCAACCCCAAGCTATCATCCATATGAAATGAGTCACCCTCCAACATGGCAACTCACGAAATATCCCCTCCACCTTTGGCTCATGAACTGTAGGTGGTATGAATAGATGAACATGATAGGAAAGAGGGCCTATCCCATGCTGTCCTCCTCTCCACTTATGATAAGTGTAGAGTGCATGTTGATCTTGGGCTGCAATAAGGTTTCCCTCAAGTGGTAAGAAGAAGATTTTATCTTCAAGGATCGTTTCTCCAATGTCACGAGCCATGCTAACCCAAACCATTCCATACAAGATGAATGGCACATCATCACCATATGGCATCCAAATCAAAAAAATGCTGAAGGTTGTGTGCAAGTTTGGATGGTACAAATGGTTTCTCAAGTGGATACTATGCAGTCTTTCCAACTGCTGTTTGAGAATATCATATGGCAAGTGGTTCTCCAATAAGTTACAAGTTGTGCATGTTTGCTCCTCCACCATGGGGTAGTAAGCAGCAATGTATATCAGCTGAAACACTGGGAAAAATGACGTAGTTCCTGTAGGTAACTATGTATTAGATGATGGATAATGCTTTGGCCACATGCCAAGATGTTCAATATGCTCAAAAACCTCCTGTACAGATATTGCAAAGAAAGGGAATCTCCCTCCTTTGAAAGATAAGCTCAGAAAGTGGTGTTGTGATCTCTCCACTGCAACACCTTACAACACAACGTTTCCTGCTACAAGAATAACATTGTAGCTAAAGGAGGATTCTTGGCCTCAAGCCTAAATGTGGAAAAATGAAGTACAATGCTCCTCCAAGAGGCCTCTTAAGGAAGGAGAAGGTAGTGCAGGATAATATGATATAATGGATGGATAAATCGAGTCTAGAGGTAGGCTAAGTTTTGGATTAAGCTTGGATACAAATTTGTGGTTCTTTTGTGTGGATTGTCTGGGTAAGGGCTCCTGCTGGCTATGTGCGTGGAGAACCTGAGTCCTGTTGCTGATGGTTGTGTGTGAGAGCTAGTAAATAGAGTCTGTAATTTGGATCTGAATATAAATGAATGAGAAGAATATTTTGTGATAGCTCAGTATTTCTGCATTATGGTTATTGGCTGTGCTTTATGTTATTTTTGTGATTATATATGTTCACTGAATACTGCTGATTTATGAATACGCACATGGATTCGATACTGTAAGAAGGAATGAATGCATAGATCTAGTTATGATTGGTCACCTTGCTTCTGTTAACTTGTTATCTAATGATTGATGAGATTTTCCTAAGTTACCCCGTCGATATATCCATGTGTTAGGGCTTCTCCAGCGCAAGTGTGTTAGGGCTGGAGGGACCTACTTTAATTAAATTTCTCTCTCTCAGGGTGTAGAAACCTGGTTTCAACACCCTCCCATACCACTTTGGGTGAGACCTTGACCTGCGTAAGCAGGCCATTTCCGAAAGGGTCAGTAGTACAAGGTTTTTTTGGTCAACCTTAAAACCGAACCTGGGTCAAGACTGCTCAAACAAACAAATGGTTCCATTTCTAGGACTGGGATAATTTTGAGAGAGAGATTGGGTAATTCCATGGGGCCATTGGCAGCCACTAAAGCCTGAACTTGAGGACTGGTTTGAAAAGAAGATTCAATGGTTTTCCCTAAAAGAGAATAGAAGTAAGAAGCTGACTGCTAAAGAGTGGAAGAACAAGTACATTTTTATAGAAGTACATGAGATATTCTTCGTAACCTTCTCACACGAACTATAGGAGTAGTTAGCAAGGTTGGCAGAGTTCCAGACATATTGGAAGGATGAACAAGTCACAGAGTGGACCCTTGAATTGATTCAACAATTGGAGAAGGCTCATAACAAGATCACTCAGACTGTATATCAATGGGTTGATAGTGTTTTGGGAGGATTTGCAACTAAGTTTGCAGTCGATCAATTTGTATCCTATTCTAAAGTTGAGCGAAGGTTTTTCAAGGGGTTTAGAGGTAAGTTATTGCAAACATTGCCGCTTCTTATTAAGATTATATTGTGTGAAAAGGGTGTCCTGTGTAGTCACATCAAGTGAATTACCTCCGACCACAGTGGAAGCATGACACAAAGCGGTAAATACTACCAAGTTAATCAAGAAGGGGATAGATCAGTATACATTCCTCTAAGGTATTGGGTTGAATTCAACCAGGGTGGGGCTGTGCACGTAGAGACCAGTCCTACCGCTACACCACCATCGAACTCAAGGAAGGGTAAGAATTCTCCTACCCCACCTCTGCCACCACTTGCAGACGATATGGATGTGCACATGAAGCTGCCTATATTTAAATGTGTGGGGGATGAGGATGGATCGATTCTAGTTTGTAGCAGAGTCAGTATGGACCACGCAAAATATTAATAATGATGACATAAAAAGAGCACAACTATCAATTGCCTTGGAAGGAAGAGCTCTGAACTAGTTCATGGGATATATTGGTTAGCATGCTAATTCCACAATATAGGAGATCACGGATGCCTTGAAGTAGCAGTTCTGAAAGCCTAAGTCCTATGCTGAATGTGTCGTAGAGCTAAAAGACATTAAGCAAGGACCTATGGAGTCAGTTTGGGAAGCTAATCAACGGCTAAAGAAAGTCATCAATGATGGAGGATTTGTATATGAGGAAAAAAAACATAAAGAATGGTTCATAGCCATGCTATTACCACATCTGCGTGGACCTATGGGTCAGTGGAAGATCGATTCATAGGAAGAGACCTTGGAGATCGCCATGAAACTAGAAATGGTGCCCAGGGATGATGCTCAATTTGGGGCACTGCAGATCCAAAACCATCTAGAAGCAATGTAATTGGAAATTAAAAATCTAAGAAGGGACTGGGGAAAAGAAGCCAAGACGGATGTATGGTGCTTACGTTAAAAGATATCAGGTGACACTAAGGACCAGTGCCCTCTGTTGTCAGATTATATGCAGGATGGGGGACCAAGTCCACTACACCCTAGAGATATGGATGGACCAAGTACCCCCATGATGTGGTGTGTTGACTGTCAGGTAGAAGGAAGACATGAGACATATCACTACCCGCGACTTGGAGCCTATGTCCCAAAATGAAAGCAACAATGGTGCAGATTCTTCTCGTCAATGGGTGATGACGAGCACAACTGCCGAACATTCGACCTAATGATAGATAGAGGAAATCTATATAGAGTATAAGATGACCCTTCATCACCGGTATCTCCCTCTGGGCAAGGTGGATCCCCTGCAAGAGAACGAGGAGGAGGGAGAGGCGGAGGCACAGGTCAAAGACGAGGAAAATTGATTTGCTACAACTACGGGGATGTGGGACATTATGAAAGAGACTGCCTGAACCCTGCGCGCCAATCCTGCAGATATTGCAGACATTTTTACCATGTGATTTAAGATTTCCTAGTACTTATAGCGAAGATGCATGAGAAACAATAGACACTAATGTAGAACATACAACGGGTCAAGGCAGAGCCTTGAGATGATGGGCCAAGTATCAATCTAATTACACACAGTGGTATTGCCACTAGAGGAGCTAAGGAAAAATATGAGAATGAACCACTGATCAAGAAAGCTGCTGATAAAAAGGAAAGCCTAGATCTAGAAAAGGAGAAAGAAGTTTTCATTGAAGCTCAGAAGGAGATGGCCAAAGATGAAGCATCTACCTCAAGGACTTTGGTAGATCCGAAAGCAGATGAAGTAGTTAAGTCATTCCTTCAGGCATGTATGAAGATGCTGTGCAATTAGAAGGCAGTGGAGAATCTCCAAGCATTAATATACATCTGCTTAGAAAAGGTTGCCCCACAGACAGAGGTCAAAACCATAAACAATATTTATAAGAACAAAAGAATGACCAGTGAGGAGACGCGTATGACTGTGCAGATTGTAGATTATGAAATGGATCAAGTCATCCTCAACTTAGGATCAGATACCAATGTCCTACCCAAGAAAACCTGGAAAAGGATGGGAGAATCCAAGCTAGAATGGTCCACTATTAAATTAGCAATGGATAACCAATAGAAGATCATTCCACTAGGTAGGCTATTGAAGGTTGTGGTAGACATTGCAAGAGTTAAAGCCCATGCAAATTTTGAAGTAATCTAGATTGTGGATGATGCAGGCCCTTATCCTGCGCTCTTAGGTCTGGACTGGGCCATTGACATGGGGGTATCATCAATCTGAAAAGACTGGTCTTTGAGAATGAGGTTACCCGGGTAATAGTCTTCCTGGATCCAGCATAAGGTGAATGATATAAAGAGCCAGTGTGTGAGGAGGAGGATGTTGATTGCATTTAGAAGCTGACTGCCCAGGAGGATGATTGGATCAACCCCATGGCTGATGGCATGTTGTGTTGGGAGAAATACAACGAATTCCTCTCAGACTTAGATGGTGAGATAGAAAATTGGCAGAACCGACTGCATGATGAATCTACGCTGTGGTGTCTTAAGATCACAAAGAGCTTCCTATGCATCTCCTCATAGGTAAGAGAACTGCCATACTTTGATGGTTCTAGTAGTGTTAAGGACTTTCTTAAAGGATTCAAAGCAGATGTCCCTGAAGAGCAGAGGTTTTTGGCACTTGACTTGGCTATGCGCATGACCCCTGTGTGGTGGTGGGAAACCCATAAGGAGGCTTTCCAGGACTAGGAGGAATGCCGAAAAATGATGATCCTATTATTCAACCCTCTAGTTAACCTACCCATGGAACTCTTCTCTAGTCGTGGGGACCTGCGCAAGCACCTAGATATGTGGATGGAGGGATGGAATGAAAAGACTTGGAACAAGTGGGTCCATATGTTTATTCATTCTTTGGGACCAATCCTCACTACCTGGTATTTAGATGTAGAGCTACACCAACGCACTCGCCACTGGGGTACAATGACAGAGGATTTCCTGGTGACATTTGGGTTAGTAGGAGGAAAGGAGAAACCGAATGAAGCCCTACAAGCTATAGATGCTCTAGTATTTGATGAGTCCTTATCTAAGAAAGAATGTGTTGTGCCAGCATGGGATGCGTAGATGCAGGATATTTTCAACTACAAAAATTTGTCAGTAGAATACTGTGAGGAGGATCCCAGAAATATCACCATCGCAGTGTTGGAAGGGGAGCACACAGTCGTTGGACCCCTATTGCGGATAGTAGATGTGACCAAGCCATTAAATTTTAAGGAATTAAATATTTGAATGGAAGAGCAACCCAAGATGGCCAAAATTGGCGATTATTGGGATGATGATATAGTTGGCAAGATCGTGGAGCTCCTGACTGAATATCAGGACATGTTCCCTACAAATTTCTCTGAGCTAAAGGGAATTGTGGGAGATATGGGTGTCATGAGAATCAACTTGAAGCCAGATGCACATCTTGTCAAATAACGACCCTATCGGTTGAATCCCAAATATAAACAGAAAGTCAAGGAGGAAATTGACAATATTTTGGCTGTAGGTGTTAGTGCTAATTCTAATCGCAATCATACGAAAAAAGTTCACTTTAGCTGTGTATAAAAAAACATCCCTAACATCAAATGTGGTTGTCAATTTCCTTAGATCTATTGTAAGTTATCAGAATAAATGCTACAAAAATCTAGATCTATGCATTTAAATACATTAAACAACAAAAATAAACAAGAGTTGCTCCATTCATCCAATAGACAATACAAGAATTTATAAAGATTTTTTTGTATTATGACACCTTCGAAGGGAACACAGAAATATCTTACCAGTCCCCCTCAATGGGATGGGTTCTTATATGTCCTCAGTGCTTCAAATCCAAGATCTCTCTCTCTTGAGGGTGAAGAAAACCCAGAAAAAATAGAACTCAAAGGGAGCTCACAAGAAAAAGTAGAAAAAATATGACAATGATGGAGTATCAAAGTCAGACAAAAAATATAGATCAAAATGTGATAAAAAAGAAGTAGTGAATGAATGGAAAACCCTTGTATTTATAACAAAATATTGATTTAGTCTAGATATTGTTGCATAATTGAAATATTATTAACCAAATCTAGATCCAATTTACTTGGAATATTTATTATTTTTTGTGGAGGGAAAAGGAATTTAGAATTGGACAAATCCCTTTATTTAGAAATAATAAATAAATAAATGATTTATTTATTATTTCAAGGATGAGGTTAAGGAATAATTAAAAAAATAATGATTTATTCAATTATTTATAAATGATTTAATCAAATTTAACAAGGAATATTATTAAATAATGATTTAAATAATTATTCCTAGAGAATAATAAGATAAATAATAATCTATCTAATTAATTCTCATGTTTTGGGATAAATATGACTAGGAATATTAATTAAACAGTGGTTTAGTTAATTATCCCTAGAGGAAAATAAAAAAATCAAGGATTTATTTAATTATTCCTCATGGGGTTTCTTGTTTAGACCAGAAATAATTTAATAAACTATGGTTTATTAAATTATTTCTCATAGTGAAAGCAATTTTACCATGGTAAAATTGGTCTTACATGGTGTACTTTAGTCCATCTAATATTAACAGGTTAGATGACCAAAAAATTGTGTAACAACAGGTATCATTGAGCCAGTAGAGCAATCGGATTGGGTAAGTCCTATGGTGGTCCAAGAAAATAAAACCAAAGGAGAGATAAGGATCTGCGTAGACCTGCGCAAACTAAATGATGCTTGTGTGCATGATCCTTTCCCTACGTCATTCTATGATGAAATTTTGGATAATCTGGGAGGTTCGGAAACATACTCATTCACTGATGGATTTTCAGGGTACCATTAGATCAGAATAGCACCTGAAGACTGCAGCAAGACAACCTTCGCAATTGAGTGGGGATATTTCTAGTACACTGTTATGCCTTTTGGGCTGAAGAATGCCCCTGCCATTTTCTCATGCGTAGCCATAGAAATATTAAAAGAGTTCATTTACAAGTTTCTGGAGTTCTATTTTTATGATTGGACAGTTTTTGGATTAGTAAAGAAGCATGTGTCAAACCTACGCATGATGTTGGATGCTTGCAGGAAACACCAGATTTCGCTAAAAATCAAGAAATGCATATTCTGCATGCCATTTGGGATTTTTTTGGGGCACATTGTATGTCAGTAGGGATTGATGGCTGACCCAGTCAAGATTGCAGCTATCATCAATTTGGCAGTCCCCACCACTAAGAAACAACTACACTCCATATTAGGGCACACCAGTTATTTAAAGTAGTTTATTCAAGGGTACGCCCTGATCACTGCGCCAATGGAGAAGCTGCTCTAGAAGGATGTATCCTTTTTATTGGATGAGGAGTGTCAGAAGAGTTTTGGGCTACTAAAGGAGAAGATTTTCACTGTGCATATCCTCATATTTCCAGATTGGGTGAAGGTCTTTCATGTGCATGTGGATGCATCAGGGATAGCCCTGGGCGCTGTCTTAGTGCAGCTAGGAGAAGGATACATTGATCACCCAGTTGCATTTGCTAGTAGGAAACTCTCTATCATAGAGCATAACTATTCTATTACTGAGTGAGAAGGATTTACAATGGTGTATGCCCTGCAGAAATAAAGGCACTATCTATTGGGCGGAGACACTTCAAGATGTTCACAGATCATTCCACCTTAAAATACTTGGTCAATAAGCCTATGTTGGGGGGGAAGATTTTTAGGTGGTTACTGCTATTCTAGGAGTATGATTTTGAAATAATTGTGACGCCCAGGAGATTGAATGCCGGACCTGATCACTATCTCGGATTGAGAATGGGGAAGAGCCAACTAATCTAGATGAAGGGTTACCCGATGCACAATGGTTTGTTATCAAGGTATTTGACTAACACTTTGCATACATTATTCATTTCTTGACCACACGGATGGCACCTACATACTATTTAGTACAACAGAAAAAGGATTTGGTGGCCCGTGCAGCTATTTTCACGATAATTGCTGGCAAATTATACAAGTTGGGGGCAGATGAGGTATTGCAGAGGTATGTATTAGAACATGAGAGGAAATCTATCTTGGCTGAAGCCCATGGAGGGGTAGTAGGAGGTCATTATAAAAGAAAATAAACTGCACAGAAGGTGCTGAGGGTTGGGTTGTGGTGGCCCACATTGCATAACAACATCCACACATATTTTCGAGCCTACGACACATGTCAACAGACAGGGAAACCTTCACATAGTGATGAGATGCCCCTACAACCACAGATGGCTTTGTAGGCATTTGAAAAATGGGCCATAGACTTTGTAGGACGCATCAATCCCCGAGGAAATAAGGCAGGTGCATGCTACATCATTACTGCAACTGATTACGTCTCTAGATGTGTAGAAGCAAAGGATGTGAAGGATTGTACTACAGATACCACTGCACACTTCATCCTTGAGCATATTCTAACCAGGTTTGGCTGCCTGAAGATGTTAATGAGCGATATAGGTATGCATTTTGTTAATGAAACTATTGAAGCTTTGACCAAAAAATTTTAGATCCACCATCCAAAGAGTACACTATATCACCCACAGGCGAATGGGCCTTCAAAAAAATCTTGGAACATTCGCTAACTAAGGTCTGTAATGCTGATCGAAGTGATTGGGACGTGCACATCCCCTATGTGATCTAGGCCTATAGGACCACATGCAATAAACTGATTGGAAAAATTCCTTTTAGGATGGTCTACGGGAAGGAGGCCACCATTCCCATGGAGTACATCGTCCCCAGCCTGAGCATTGCAACTTTTAAAAACATGGAAGAACATAAAATCATGGATGAATGCTTGGTGTAGCTGGTTTCCTTGGAAGAGGATTAGTTCATTGCTAATTTTCACCAGAAAGTTCAGAAGGCTCGGGAAAAATCTTGGCATGATTGACATATCCGATAGAAGGTATTCAAGGAAGATCAATTGGTGTTTCTTTATGACAACCAATTTGCTCGCCACCCAGGAAAATTCTGTAAGCACTGGTTGGGCCCATATATAGTAAAAGAGATTACAAATGGTGATGCGGTTAGGTTGGCTACATTGCACGTAGACTACCTACCTGGGTACGTTAATGGAAGCCATCTGAAACCTTATAGGGACAACCCAACTCCTACCAAATGACTATATGGCTGAAGTATCTGTCTCAGTAGTACTTCATGCACGAGGAGGAAAATGTGAAGGACAGTTTGATAGGCACAAAGGGGTAGTGTGCAAGCAAGGAGGCATGGAAGGGTACACCAGAGGTGCAGGGATAGTGTGTAGCTAGAAAAACTAGCCATTGGAACAATAAAACTGGGTGAAAAAGCGATTTTACTGTTGAATGGAGCGGGCATTTGGAAATTAATGCAGTAATCTAGGAGGATTTTTTACCGTTTCCTTGATGGTAAGTTGCATTTAAGACGAATCTGGTCATTTTACTCATAGGAGGTTATAAAAATAGGGGTGCAAGTCATAATCATTTCCTTTGCTTTCCAAAATTATTGCGCCTTGTTCTCCACTTTGAACTCTATGTATTGTGTGAATTTACCATCTGTATGTCTGGGCGAGCTACCCCCTCTTACAACATCAACCCTAAATTCATCTTCTAATCAAGAATATCTTCTTCTAACCCAGCTGAGTCATCCCCTATGACAGCCTCCATCGAAATGGGGTTTGAAGATGTTTTAGAAGTAACCCCCGACGTTGAAGAGGTTGTTTCCATGCTAGCCAAAGATAAGGTGAAGGGGAAGGAAAAAGGAAAGGAGCTAGGAAAATAGAAGGGGAAGGGGAAATTCGGGAAGTGGGCTGTGGTGAAGTTGTGCACATCTCCTTGGATGGTGCATTCCTCCCGGCAGGTGCCCCAAGAACACTCGTCCAATCCATCAAAGTGCCCCATGACAGTCTAGGAGGAATCTCTGCTGGTGGCTCCATTCTCCTAGTTGCTAACATATGTCAAGGCATGAAAACAAATGGTTCACACTCCCAATAATGTTGATGTGGTCCGAGAATACCTGCAAATGCCACTGGACCTGAAAGAGGTCCCCTTGATTGGTGACATGTTCAAGAGCCTCCCCTCCATTAAATTTGATGATCACGATTTAGCAAATGCAGATGCCTTCCCAAACCTGGCCCCAGAATTATATCTTGAGAGGGTACTATATGATAACGTGCCGAAGGTGGAGCTGATGGCATGGGTTCATGGATTAGAAGCCTCAGGGATATTGAATTTGCTACACATCCGACACTTTGGCCAATATTCCATCACCAGCCTGGTTGTGCGCCAGTTGCTGGCGCTGATCCACAATGAGTGCTTGTGGATCCAAGGCTGTATCCTGATTGAAGCCACATTAATTCACCAAATCAGTAGCCTACCCATGCAAGGAACCTATCCCATGAAGGGCTTCAGCAAGAAATATGAGTAGAAGGTCGTCGACGAAGTGCGAGAGAAGTATAAAGTGATCACGATAAGAGATGAGTCCTTGTAGAAACCATAGCTTACCCAAGAGTGCACATGGGTACTCTACTACTCACTTGTAAAATAATGTGCAAGTGTCGGGCATTGGATATCCCTGGTTATGTGATTCAGCTAGTCGGACATTGCAAGAAAAGGGTATGCTACAACTGGTCACAATACCTCTGCAAAAAAATTTTAGACAATTTGCGCGAGGAGCAGGACTAGGGGAAGGTATTTTCTATTCCTGGTTGTTGATGCTGATCGCCTTGATTACATGGGAGAAATGTGATGATGTGGTGCTCTCTGAGCTCGAGTCAGATGTTTGTGAAGGTGCGCGGTATGCAAACCTCTGGGATTCAAAGGATCCAAAGTGCACTAAGGAGAAAAAGGTGTTTTGGGTGTTGTTCGACCATGCGCTGGCAGTAGCAATTCACTACCGATCACGCTTGTTGCCTGCGGTTTAAGAAAAATACAAATGCATTGTCGAATTCCATATCACCATGCACAATGTGCAGATCTAGACCCACAAATATCAAGCATGGTATTACCTTCCGTATATGGCCACAAAAGCAGAGATCAATCAGCTTGTCACAAATTGGCCACTGACATGGAAGGTTGGCTTCAAATCATCTGCCTCGATCATAGCAGACACTTCTGGTAAAGATGCAACCTCGAAGGATACGACCTCGCCAAGTACAGTGAAGGAGACTGAGGTGTGCGCCATGGAGAAAACCACGACCAAGGAAACCCCCAAGGATGCCACCAACGGGGCAGAGCAGCAGTCGCAGTGGGACACGGGGGTTGAAGGGCTTGGCGGGGAGGGCACGGAGTCCCCACGCGGAACAAAGCGCACATGCGAGCCCCCCAAGGGGCAGAGGAAGAAGCGCAAGGTCACTACGACTGGTAGGGAAGCAGAGGTCATTTTAACAGAGGTGGACTTGGAGAAGATCACGAATGATGTCACTATTACCTCTGAAGACCGATGGGTTGCCCTAAAAAATCAGTAGAAGGTCATGGTGGAAGCATTGCAGTCTGTGTTTCACGCCCTTTAGTTAAAAGAATATATGCTTCAAGAGAGCGTGAACTAGGCGAGGATGATCCAAGCGAGCCATCCAGCCACAGTTACAACCTTGAACACAGTGACATAGAGTAGGATCTGCCCCCTCCCAGGCATGACATTCACTTTAGTACCTCTGATCCTGTGCGAGAAAGTCTGCATTTTTTTTTGCGATCGATCTCGATGTTGTGAGGCTGACAGGTGAGCAGCTGCACGCCCTCTACGTATTCATCTTTGGCAATCTCCAGAATAGAGAAATGTGGGTGCAACAATAGCTAAATGAGTCTAAGCAAACCATTGTTACCAAAGCTGCCAAAACTTCCCAAGCTCAGGCAGCACAAATCACAACAATTGCGCAACAGGCTGAATTAGAGTATATGATAGACTGGCTCTGTGAGGATATGCCAGAATTATTTCCTGCCTCCGCTACGCCGCGGTCAAAGTTTGATGGCTTGGTAGCTACATTAAAGGCATCCAGGACTAAAGTGCAGGCTATTAAAGCAGACCTAGAGAAAAAAATAGCTGCACTGCAAGCCAAACTACAGCCCGAGAGCCCTCATGAGGTGCGTGCCCAGTGAGCCGCGCTAGTCAAGGAAGCCACCAAAAACATTACAACACAGATTGCCAAGGGCACAGAATTGTTAGACACTGCTATGGGTTTATGGTCCATGGTGCAGCGTGATCCCCTCCTCTGCCAATTCAATTAGGAGCTACGTTAGTAGGAGCAGGTTTTTGAATAGATGGAAGCTACCATGCCCACCCTTGTAGCAGCACAACACCTAACACGTATTCAGACCAGCCACATGCTCCGAGATGAAATTGAGGAGCTCTACCAGAAGAAACAGGTCCTCAATGACCACCTGAAGCCATGGGATGATGAATCTCTTTAAATTTTGTAGGATTTAGATGTGGTAGTCAAGCAATTGAACCAGACCCTAGAGAGCGTCACTACAACTACTAAAGGACCGACTTCACAAAAATTGGTCGACATCACGCAGAATGAAGCCGCACAGAGTGAAGGCATCCTGAGCCCCATTTTCCAACGCTGTTGAGCAACTCCAAGCTAAGATGAAGGTGCCACTGCCATTGTGACTCGGGACGAGTCACAATATTATTTCGGGGGCCTGTTGGAGAAATCTCCCCTAGCGACAATTTTGGAACAATTTTGTAATATTTTGTAATAATTAAGTATAGTGCATGGGGTTTGGGGCGGCTCAAAGCCCCCAATGAATAGTAATGATTCAGAGGGTAGACCAAGAGTCCGCAAACCATAGTTTGTGGACCATAGAGTAGCATAGGCTAATATGATATAAATAGATGGATAAATCGAGTCTATAGGTAGGCTAAATTTTGGATTAAGCTTGGTTGCAAATCTGTGAATCTTTTGTGTGGGTTGTTTAGGTAAGGGCTCTTGTTGGTTGTGTGCATGGAAACTCTTATTCCTACTGCGTGCGGACCTCGCTGGCTGTGTGCACGCACTGGTAAATAGATTCTGTAAGCTGGATCTGAATATAAATGAATGAGAATACTATTTTTTGATAGCTAAGTGTTTCTGTGTTATGGTTATTGGCTGCACTTTATGTTATTTTTGTGATTATATCTTTTCACTGAATACTGCTGATTTATGAAGGCACACGTGGATGCGATACTGGAAGAAGGAATGAATGCATATATATGGTTATGATTGGTTACCTTACTTCTGTTAACTTGTTATCTGATGATTGATGAGCTTCACCTAAGTTACCCCGCCAATATACTATTAAGGATTCCTGTGTTAGGGCTTCTCTAGCACAGGTCTATTAGGGCTGATGGGACCCACTTTAATTAATTTTCTCTCTCTCAAGGTATGGAAAGAGAGAAAATTATTAACTTCTCTTTAGCTTTACTGAACTCACTACCATATCATATATTCACACTGCCCCTATGATCCATTTTGCATAGTTAGCTTTCCCTGTGAAAACCCTTGAAAATTTGATGTACAATTCAACCCTTTTATGACTCCATAGCCCAATGGAGTAAGCTTCCCACTTTCTATCTATCCAACCAAACAAACAAAAAACCCTAATATTTATAACTAGCCTAAAATCATAAAATATAATCTTAAATCTAAATCAGTTAATCATAAATACAGAGAGAGCCCCCTCTGAGCCTAGGAAGGCTAGGTCTTGGACTACAAAGAGGTTTGATGTTGTTATCTGCTACTTGTTCTTGCCAATCTTACAAATACAGGGAGCTAACAGACCAAAGGCATGTCCTATTGTTTGTTGTATGGTTAATTTTTTAATTGGGCCACTGTTGTACTATATAAAACACATGTCCAACAATTGAGGCATATCGTTGTCAAGGATCCACAAGGGTCGATATTTTTGTTATATTTTTGGTATAAATTATTGTTATTTAATTATAGCATATGTGTTTTTTATAGCGTATAGTATGTTTGTTGAAAAAAATATGCCATTTATATATATGTGTTGGGTTGTATACTTTGGGGGTTCGATCCTAAGGTTGTGGACCCATAACATTATATATGAAAAATGAATTTCCACTATGCGACAAAGTTGTGGTTGTGTAAAATGGTCAAGCCCTTTCCATTTTGTAGTGTGATTATCACTATTTATGTGGTAAGTATTAATTCCTATTCCCTTTTGGAGAATTTTGAAAGGAGAGTTTTTTTGGGGGATTCTTAGAGTCCTTTTGTGAAGCTACAGAATAGAGAGTTTTATCACTCCATAATTTCTTAAGGTCATGAAAGTGTTGAAAATGCAGCAAGATGATGGAGCTTAGTGAAATGAAGTCGCCTTCACTAAGTGGGCCTGCAGGCGAATTCTGGCGCAAAGTATATTTTTAGACTATGTCTATTTTTAGACATATGGAGCATGGTCCAGGGGTTGCAGTATGTCATTCTTGGAGTATTGGTCATGTTGGTAAAAATAGATGGACCTCTATTTTTGGACCTATAGGTCGAAGTCTATTTTTAGACTGCTTATCCTAAAAATAGGGAAGTCAAATATTATTTACCCTTAATAATATTTGGACTCTAAACTTCAGTTTACTCTCTTGGAGCACTTCAGTTCGAGCTACATAAGTGGCTCATGCATCTGACAGAGGAATTACGCTATTCCTAAGGGTTTGGTGAGCTCATGCATGGTTGAATTCAGTTAGGACTTCAGTGGCAGAAGTTTGGTGGAGTTGATGAGACAGTTGGTGGAGTTGTGTTCGGTTTAACTTAGTTGAACTAGTTGAGATTGGTTTAACTAGCTAATCAACTAGTAATGAGTGGAGTGAATTAAATATTATTTAATTCATTAATTAGTAACTCATTATTCAACTCAAGAACACATCAGTTCACTACAGTGCATGGACAGTTCAGTGGAGACTAGTGAACGAGGTAGATGAAAGGGTGGGAGTTAGCTATCAGTGGCGACATCAGTTGTGCATGAGATTTGCACCACACTTGGAGGAATTTCCCATGATGATTGCGCTCTCAAGCCAAGGAGATTCGAACCTTGGATCTCTATATAGACAGGCCATGATTGCGCAATAGAGGCAAGGCAATTGGCGGTGAGTTTTGAACCAGTAACCTGTTCAAAACTGAGCTAGTTTGTGTGTAACTTCATGAGAAAGTACTGAGTACTTGTGAGGAGTATTGTACTGATTTTGTTACATGATTTCTCCTTTATAATATACAAAATAGCTGCGGGGTTTTCAGCTATAAGCTTTCCCCATACATACTGTGTTAATGTGTATGATGATTTGATGTGTTATCGCTTGATTTTATTTTCCGCATGTTTGATGATCTGAGTGGAAGAGATTATGTGTTGCATATGAATTCGAATTGTATGTGATCAGGATAGTCTCGGTGGATAATTAATCATTATTCAGCAAATTTCTACATGGTATCGGAGATATTGAAGCAGAGATTGATCATCACAGTGATTACAAACTTATTTCGGTAGACAGAGTCTGCATGCGGGCCAGGTAGCCTCCGGATTCATCTTTCTTCGGAAAGTGAAAGGTCTGGTAAATGCCCCTTGCAGTCAATCTCCGTGCTAGAAATAATTTGTTCTCACAGATCTAGAGCGGCTGAGCTTTGAGGTGGAATTCGAAATTTTGCAGCAGTTTTGTTTTCTTGGTGCCAGTGTTGAAAATGTCTTTCAACGGTTTGCGACTCGAATATGCTCTTGAAGGAAGTTCGAATTATGTTGCATGGAAGGATCGCATGGAAGCAGTATTAGAAGATAATGGTCTGAAGGAGTTCGTAGATACGGATGTCCAAAAGCCCACTGATCCTGCTGAAGTCGAAGCATGGCAAAAGAAGATGGCAAAATGTCGAAGGATCCTGTTGGAGGGTGTCAAGGATCATATTGTATCCAGCCTGCATGGAAAGGCTTCTCCATATTTAATGTGGAAAGCTTTGACGGATCTATTCCAGAGTAAGAGCGACCAAAGGAAGTTGGCGCTCAAAGATAAGCTCAGGAACATCAAGATGGAGAAAGGCGACAATATCGCCAAATACCTCACGAAGTTCACTCAATGTAGAGATGAGCTGGGAAGTGTGGGGGTGATTGTCGAAGACGAGGACATGGTCGACCTGGCTCTCCTTGGTCTTCCGAAGGCTTGGTATCAAGATAGTGTCAATGGTCGGGAGAAGCTGCCGGGATGGGAGCGCCTTTGGGCGGATCTCATGCAGGAGGAGATAAGGAGGACTACTCGAGATGGATCTTCATCAAAGGGAGCTGATGAAGAAAACTGCACTTTGGTTGCCAAAGAAAAGAAGGGGAAGGGTAAGAAAACCTCTCATTCTCGTGCAAAGGGCAAGAAGCAGGATATGGCGAAAGTGAAGTGTTTTCACTGCCATGATCACGGACATTATGCTACCAATTGTCCAAAGAAGAAGAAGAACAAGCAAGCGGGAAGATCTGCAGATGGAGAAGCTTTGGCTTCACAGTTCGAGCTTGAATTTTCACCGATCGCATGCTTGGTTTCAAGTGTGATGGGATCGGTTTGGTTCTTGGACAGCGGTGCGTCATTTCATATGACGGGAGATCGGGATTTGTTCTCAGATCTGGAGGACAAAGATTTGGGTGTGCACATCAAGATGGGCGATGATGGTAGATACAGTGCGACTGGTATCGGTACCATATCCTTTCAGAGGGAGTCTGGTAAACCCTTTGTGTTGAAGGATGTCATGCATGTACCTGGATTGAAGAAGAACTTGATCTCTATGGCGATTTTGGAGGATAAGGGGTATGATGTGGTCTTCAGCGAAGGAAAAGCCTTCCTGCGTAGTAAGACTACTGGAGAGACTCTGAAGATAGGGGTTCGGACCAAGAACCTTTATCAGTTGCAGGTAGATGGCTGCGCAGATATGGCATGCAAGGCGGGAGAAGTGGTGAGCTGAGATGATGAGGGCGAACTATGGCACAGGAGATTGGGCCACCTTCACCATGGAGCCTTGAAGATTCTGCAACAGATTTCTACTGGGCTTCCTAAGGGCACCCTTGCGCAGTCAGATCAGTGCAAGGGGTGTACTTTAGGAAAGTATGTGAAAGCCACCTTTCACGAGAAGGATAGTCGTGCCATGACAATCCTTGAGAGAGTTCACACAGACGTGTGTGGTCCTTTCTCAGTTGCTTCGACAGCAAAGCACAAGTATTATGTGATCTTTGTTGATGATTTCTCTTGAAATTACTGGATCTTCTTCATGCAGAAGAAGAGTGATACATTCGCGAAGTTCTGTTATTTTAAAGCACTGTTCGAGAAGGAGTCGGGGAAGAAGGTGATTTCTCTAAGGAGTGATAACGGTGGTGAATTCATCTCGGCTGAATTCAAGGAGTTCTGTAGCGCAGAAGGGATTCAAAGAGAGCTCATTGCACCCCATAACCCACAGTAGAATGCGGTGGCTGAGCGGAAGAACAGAACGATCGTGGGTGCTGCACGGGCGATGTTGCATGATTAGGGCCTACCCCTTCACTTATGGGATGAGGCATGCAATACAGCAGTGTATGTGCAAAACCGTTGTCCTCACAAGGTTCTTGGCATGAGTACACCGGAGGAGGCTTATTCTGGCAAGAGGCCTGATATTTCCCATTTGCGGATCTTTGGTTCTCCTGTCTACATGCATGTGACGAAGGATGTGAGAAGGAAGCTGGATCCAACTGCTGAGGTTGGAATATTTGTGGGGTACACTGATACACCTCACAAATATCAGGTGTATTTGTCAGACAGTCGAAAGACTGTTGTGCGACGGGATATAAAATTTCAGGAGGAGAAAGCCATGCAGTGTTCGCTTGAGAGGGAGCTACACTTGCATGCAGATGAGGAGCCGTTAGTTCCTAAGGAGGAGCTTCCGGATGTGGATCAGCCACAAGAGGAGGTTCAGGAGGTGGAAGAAACCACCCATGCAGCGCCAACCATCATAGGGCGCATGCGCACTACAGAAGCTGAGCGACTGGCTCGGGATGCAGAGAAGGTTGTAGGACCACCTACAGCACAGCGCAGACAGAGACAGTCACCGGATCGGTACACTGGATACATGGCTCTTGTGAGTCAATGTGTTGTGACGGAGCCATCCTCTTTTGAGGAAGCTGTGGAGGAACCCGCATGGGTTGATGCCATGATCGAAGAATATGATTCTATCATCAGGAACAGTGCATGGGAGATTGTCCCAAGACCGGTTGGGAAATCAGTTGTAGGTTCGCGATGGATCTACAAGGTGAAGCAGGCGGATGACGGGAGTGTGGAGAAGTACAAGGCGAGATTTGTCGCCCGTGGCTTCTCACAGATCGAGGGGATTGACTATGAGGAGACTTTTGCACCTGTCGCAAGGTACTCTTCCATATGGACGATCCTTGCTCTCTCAGCGCAGATGGGGTGGCACATTCATCAGATGGATGTGAAGACTGCGTTCCTCAACGGAGTTATTGAGGAGGAGGTGTACATAGAGCAGCCTGAAGGTTTCGAGATCTTCAGCAGTGAGTCGCATGTGTGCCGACTCAAGAGAGCACTGTACGGGCTGAAGCAAGCACCTCGTGCTTGGTACACTCGTATAGACAGCTACTTCACCGGGCTTGGATTCTCCAAGAGTGAGGCGGATCCAAACCTGTACCAGATTGTGGTGGAGGGGAAGCTGTTGATCATCGTACTATATGTAGATGATCTGATTTTGACTGGCGATGAGCAGTTGATACTTTCATGCAAGGAGGATCTTTCACGAGAGTTTGAGATGAAGGACCTGGGCATCCTTCATTATTTCCTGGGATTGGAGATTTGGCAGCGCAGTGGAGGACTGTTTGTTTCTCAGGGCAAGTATGCCCGGGAGATTCTGGAGAGGTTCAACATGCAAGGCCGCAAGCCTGTTGATACCCCTCTTCCTGGAGGTTGGAGGAAGGGAGATGCTACTTCGGAGGAGGTAGTGGATGCCACTGTCTATCGACAGTTGGTGGGGTCGTTGATGTATCCGGTCAATACTCGACCCGATATATGCTATGCAGTTAACCAGCTTTCGCAAGCTATGGTTAAGCCTACCAAGCTCTTTTGGAAGGCGGGCAAGCATGTATTGCGCTATATCAGAGGCACATCTGGATATGGTCTATGGTACAGACAGGAGGATGGAGTGAAGTCGTTTCATCGATGCGCATTAAAGTGTGGAGCCCAACGCGCACGAAGAGCACTTTGGAGGAGTTTTCAAAGATTGGGTCGACAAAGCATTTCGGTACAAAGAGAAGCAGAGATCCGTGGCACTCAGTTCAGCAGAGGCCGAGTACATGGCAGCTAGCTTGGCTGCATGTGGGGCTATTTGGATGAGGAAGATCCTCGCAGGTTTGTTCAGGTTGCATTTGGAGCCTCCAGTGATCTACTGTGATAACCAGAGCTGCATCAAGCTCTCGGCTAATCCAGTATTTCATGATAGGTCCAAACATATCGACATCAGGTACCATCACATCAGAGATTGTGTTCAGCGGAGAATCATGATGCTTTCATATGTTCCCACTGAGGATCAGGATGCCGACATCCTGACGAAGGCGCTCACCAGGAGCAAGTTCGAATTCCACAGAGGCAGGATAGGGGTTGCAGATAATCCATATCTTGCTGACAGGGAGTGTTGAAAATGTATAAATATGATGGAGCTTAGTGAAATGAAGTCGCCTTCACTAAGTGGGCCCGCAAGCGAATTCTGGCGCAAAGTCTATTTTTAGACTATGTCTATTTTTAGACATATGGAGCATGGTCCAGGGGTTGCAGTATGTTATTCTTGGAGTATTGGTCATGTTGGTAAAAATAGATGGATCTCTATTTTTTGACCTATAGGTCGAAGTCTATATTTAGACTGCCTATCCTAAAATTAGGGAAGTCAAATATTATTTACCCTTAATAATATTTGGACTATAAACTTCAGTTTACTCTCTTGGAGCACTTCAGTTCGAGCCTTGGAAGTGGCTCATGCATCTGACAGAGTAATTACGATATTCCTAAGGGTTTGGTGAGCACATGCATGGTTGACTTCAGTTAGGACTTCAGTGGCAGAAGTTTGGTGGAGTTAATGAGATAGCTAGTGGAGTTGTGTTCGGTTTAACTTAGTTGGACTAGTTGAGATTAGTTTAACTAGCTAATCAACTAGTAATGAGTGGAGTGAATTAAATATTATTTAATTCATTAATTAGTAACTCATTATTCAACTCAAGAACACATCAGTTCACTACAGTGCATGATCAGTTCAGTGGAGACCATTGAAAGAGGTAGATGAAAGGGTGGAGTTAGCTATCAGTGGCGACATCAGTTGTGCATGAGATTTGCACCACACTTGGAGGAATTTCCCATGATGATTGCGCTGTCAAACCAAGGAGATTCGAACCTTGGATCTCTATTTAGATAGGCCTGGATTGTGCAATAGAGGCAAGGCAATTAGTGGTGAGTTTTGAACCAGTAACCTGTTCAAAACTGAGCTAGTTTGTGTGTAACTTCATGAGATAGTACTGAGTAATTGTGAGGAGTATTGTACTGAGTTTGTTACATGTTTTCTCCATTATAATATACACAATAGCTGTGGGTTTTTCAGCTATAAGCTTTCCCCATACATATTGTGTTAATGTGTATGATGATTTGATGTGTTATCGCTTGATTTTATTTCCCCATGTTTGATGATCTGAGTGGAAGAGATTATGTGTTGCATATAAATTCGAATTGCATGTGATCAGGATAGTATCGGTGGATAATTAATCATTATTCAGCAAATTTCTACAGAAAGAAACCTAGAGGTAACAACATAATTTCTTTTACATTTAGAAGCTGACCCTTCTAAACTCTGAGAGGGATCTCTCTGTGAGATTGAGCTTTGTTTGCTTTGTAGGATTTTAGGCTAGACATGAAAGTTCATATTTTTGTTTTTAAAATGGTTTGGTTGGAACAAAAAGGGAAAGCCATTGGGCAGTGGAGTCAATTAAGTTTCAAGTTGATCAATTGTAGTAGTGAAAAATAAGTTTAATAGGGAAAGGTAGGAAGACTTATTAGATCTTATGAGCTTAGTGATATGGTAAATATGGGAAGTTTAAGGATCCATTAAACATAGAGAAATTAAGAGTTCTAGTGTTTAATTTCAGTTGAAAACATTAACTTTGTTCAAAAGACAAAATTTAGTGTACTTAAACAAATTCATATTCTTATTTTTCTTTGAACAAAATAGATAAGAAAAACATATGAATTGATCGAGAAGAACAAATTAACAAGAGAATATAACTTCACCAATAAGTCTGACACAAGAATCCTGAAAAAAGATTTCTGTATTACTGAAAATTTTCCCACTTGAGCTTAGGGAACAACTTTACATCAGTAGTCTATTTCTTCATACAATCCCAACAACAATACTTCAAATTGTGAAGTATTTATGAAAAATTATCAAAAAATATCTCGAGTGAAAATATTAATATTTTTTACAAAATATCCAAAATTGTTTTACAAATATAGAACAAAACTAGAGGAGATAAGAAATAGTTGTAGCTGCTCACTCTATTCTCTAGGATGGTTGTTGATGTCTGGACCCAAAAAAGTGTTGCCTTGTTGTTTTTCTATTGGAGGTGAAACTGTTTTAACAAAGAAATTCACATAACTTATCCCATCAGTCTTCACTTGGTATAGAAAATTTTATCATTTTTCTCTATGTCTCATCTACATCAGTATATTTCTGGAAAGTAGGCTTGATGACAAATAGGTGATCAATATCATATCTGGAAATTCACACCCATATACCCTGACCTAAATACAATTTTTGTATAGATACCAATCCCGTGTTTTAGTATGGTCACTGAGATGTAGAATTCTTTGAATTTCGGATCCTATCCTAGGTTCTACATCACTGTCTAGTAAAAAAAACATTGTGTAAAGGAAATGATCAACATAATCTGCAAAATTAAATGGAGTACAATTTTTTCTTACCAAGGAGGTGAAATGAATGACTAATTCTGGATTACCCTATTCATCTAACTTTTGCAAAGGGAATGCAAACCTATTTGATTGATGATAAATGAATAAATAAACTAATACTGAGGTATAAATGAAAGCTCCCTAAGTATAAAACTTTAGAAACTGGTCATGCATTACTTCTGCAATGAAATCAATGTAATTTAAAACAATATGTTTTTCACCAGATGTAAAAACTGATAAGAAGCCCACAATGGCCTCATCGATCTATTGGCCAGAATAGTAGGCAAGTATGCATGAAATAATGACAATTACATGTTTAGTCATCTCAGGGAATATAGAAGATGAGTATGGGAGGTTCTTCTTGGGTAATTATGCATGCCCAGGGAGAAAACCCTCAAATATCTTTTCTCTCTGAGGGAAGGTCATGTTTTTGTAGAATTCCATTAGGGAATATACTCAAAGTGACTTCAGGGAGTTAGGATTTTAGAATTGTAGCATCTGGGAAATATATTTAGTAGTTATGGTGAGTATAATTTCACAATGTTAGCTGACAATTTATCTTTGGCTAGGGACATATCAATTTTTGCACCAAGATATAAGTTCTAGAAAGTGTGAGTATGTGGGAACATTAATTGGGGTATGGAGGGTTTCCATAGGCCCAATTCATCGCTAAGGTTCAAATATTTCTGCGCCAACCAATTGTGAAGTTCGTACATGTCAGATTCACAGATGGTTTCAACAACCTTATATTGCTGGTCAACTAATGGCTGATGGTCAAGGTAGATGGTAGGGGGCATCATCAGATTTTCCTCGGGGACTTTATATTTGTTCTTGGGGGTCCTTCCTTTGGGTTCCAATATCAAAATAGAAATAATGGTGAACTTAGGATTACCTAGAATAAATAGGTGAAGACTTAAATGCTAAAGTGGGGTCGATGGCGACAGTTTGATTTTAGTGGATAAATAGTTGACTGGGTGTTGGGACAGCGAGGAGTGTTGGAAATTCTGTTTGATTGTAAAATAACAAAAGAAGAGTTGAACAAGGTTTTAGTGAATTTATAAAAGAAGTATGAATTACTGTTGTTTTTACCATTTGGAGTACATCTTTTATTTGGAGTGGTAAGTTTAATTACCATAATGTTTGTCTGACATGGCAGGGAGAGTATCAGGTGGTATTATTTTATCAGGAGAGAAATGATGGCAAGTAATCATTTGATGGAATCAAAGTGGGTTTCGTAGAGGTGAGGTGGTAGATAAATAGTGGAGGAGGAGGGACTGTGGTGGAAGCGATGGAGGGTAAGTGGTAGTTGGTGAGTAGATGGGATGAAGGTACATGGTAGGGAAAGCCTGGATGGGATGGGTGTCGTGAGAGTCAACATGATAATGCTTTTCGAAGGGGGTGGGGTGACGGGATGAGTGGAAAAGGAGGGGGGGTGAAAAATCCTATGGCACTGCCATGTTACCTGGTAGGTCCCACATTTTCAAAACCACCCCCCGCATAAATAAAGCATGAAGGAGCTTGGGGGGGTGGGTGTTGGGGGGGGGGGGGTGAAAACGATCCCCTGTCGTTGATCCGGGCAAGGTGGATCGTGGTCGTTGAAACTGTTTCAATGTTATTACATGGCATAAAACATTATGCCGAAAATTTCTTACAATTACGATAATCAAACTTTAAATGTTGTGATTAATCTAATCTAACACACATTTAATTATCCTCTAAAACTACTTAATTATCCACTACTGTTGCTTTTTTATTTGTAAGCAATTTTTTCTTTTCTTTTGATTTGTCAATTAACCACATTTAAACAACATGGTTAAATTATCTTTATTTTGACTAGCTTAATTAAATCATGATTATATTATGCGACTGATTATTCACTAACCTAAACTAAGTTTATTTACTTAGGCCTAATCACGCTTAAACAGTGTGATAAAACTAAATGATCTACTTCTTGTATTACAATGTGGTATTTTAACTAGCAACACACTTATTCAAAATTTATAAGTATTTATTGATGCATTTTTCCTTTTATGAGTGGAATTTAGGCTTTGTCACTTCTATAAACTTGATTTTGTATCGGGTATTGTATTCTTTTTCTTTTTCTCATGTTTTTTGTTTTTTTGTTATTTTCATATATATATATATATATATATATATATATATATATATATATATATATATATATATATATATATATATATATATATATATATATATATATATATATATATATTATCCCCTTTTTGTTTTTGTTTTTCTTTTCTTTCTTTTTATTTTGGAAATAAATTTTCACAATGGAACATTATTTACAACATATCATATACAAAATTATCGCTACAATCAAGTCATCCTACAAAATATAGGACCCTAATAGTGGCTCCAATGGGGATGGCACTCTTCTTGTGAGGTGCCAAGAATGTTGTAGATCAGTAGCCTTGATCCATTGGGCATGTTGTATTTATTATGTAACTGAATCTAATACACCTATTTTTATTCATAAATGTGGGCATCCAATCATCATAAGCTTAGGTCCTTCTCTTCGGGCTACAACTTGTGATGTGAACTACCCTCACTTTTGCAATATAAAGGTAAAATGAATTATATAAAATGAATCTACATGAAACTAATTTATTCTAGAAGAAAGTAATGTTTAATAAGTATGTCCTTAACATGTCCACCAGGAAGTGCCTACTCATTTAATTCCTTAAAAAAAAATACATTATTGCCTCCAACAACTTAAATTTTATATGGCCCTTTCCACAAAATATCAGACTTCCCATGCTTGCCTTTATCTTCATTCCTTGAATCCCATTTAAGCACCAAATATTCCATTTAGAAATCATCATATTTTTCCCTTCTATCATAAATCTTCTTGAAATTTTCCTGAATTAGTTGAGTATTATTGTAGGCCTCTTCTCTAGATTGTTACAGTTGGATGGTTTGGTTGATTCTTGTCCGTAAATCATTTATTTCCACCTAGTTCTTCCTGTAGTAATTTTAGTACAAGGATTCCTAATGAAGTAGGGAAAATTGCATCAAACCCATATAATATTTGAAATGGAGACATTCCAATAGATATTTTGGTAGTAATTCAGTCATCACATAGGGAATTAATCAACTTTCTATGCCATGACATTTTATTTCCTGGAACTATTTTTTGATAATGTTGACTAGAATTTCATTTTAGGATTCAAATAATCCATTTCCTTGTGGGTATTAGGAAGTGGAGTGTACTAATTTGACATGGTTTTTATCACAAAATTCCACCATTTTCTTTGATTTAAAGGCTGCATCATTTTCAATGGCAAGTTTGTGGGGGCAATGAAACCTGGACAAAATGTTTCCATCTATAAATTGGATGATGACAGTATTTGTGGCTTCTTTAGTTGGGATAGCTTCAATCCACTGTGTAAATTAATCAGTGACTGTCAAGATCCATTTATGTTTGCCTAAGGAGGTGGGATTAATTTCATCATTGAAATCTAGACCCCACTGTTGGAAAGGGACTTCAACTGAAATAGTTTTTAGTGGTAAATGTAAAATATTTTCCTTGAATTCAAACATTTGGAATTGGTGGCATGAGGTGAATTTCTTATGCACATCAGTAAAAAAAAGTGGGCCAAAAAAAACCAGCTCTTAAAACTTTGTTGGTTGTGGTTTTCCAATATAAGTGTCTTGCACAATCTCCTTCATGAAATTATTACATGAATTTATCTACTTCATCTTTCAACAAAAAATTTGGAAAGATACCTCAAACATATTTCCAATATAAACTTTGATCTAAAAGACATAATTTTATGGATTTTAACTTAAGGAATCTAGCTTGAGTCTTTGTTAAAATAGGAGGAGCTTGTAAATTCTGTAGTACAAAAATGATGTCTACATACCATGGTGAGGTAGAAAAGGATTTCAATGCTTTTGGAGTCGCCAGATCTTTCTATTCATCAAAACCAGCAATAATGTTGATATCAAGAGCATTAAAATTGGATTCGACCATGAGTTTGGCCAATCCTTGACCCTTTATGAGTATGGTTCGTTTTATTTCAATTTAATACTATAGGATCACAACAATCCATTTCCCTCTCCTACCATCTGGGTCAGCTTGTGTTAGAATATCCTTTACCACAACATTTGGGACAAATTCAACGGCATGAGAATGTAAAATATAAACTCTAAATCCATTTAATGCTTTCACCAAAGAAAAGGCTTTCTTCTCCATTATGTTGTACTTTAGTGATGCACCCCTTAAAGCTCTACTAAAAAGGCTATGGGTCATTCATGTCCTTCACTGTTTTTTTGCAATAAAACAACTGCAATTGTATGTTGATAAGAAAATGAAAAAATGAAAAAATCTTTAGTAAATTTAGGGCTTATCAAAACAAGAGCATTAGTTAAAGATAATTTGACCTCACTAAAAGATTTATTGGCTTTAGTATTCCATTTAATATCAATATCATTTTTCAAAATGTTTGTAATTAATCTTAGTATTTCGGCCAAATTGGAAATGAATCTCCTAAGAAAGTTTATTCTGCCAATGAAAGATTGAAATTCTTTATTGTTTCTAGGAGTATCAATTTTTTGTATGGCCTCAACTCTACTAGGATCAATTCTAATGCCTTCTTTTCAAATTATATGACCTAAAAATTTTCCCTCCTCTAAAGCAAAATAATTTTTCTTAGGGTTTAAGGAGATGCCAAATTTTCTACACTTTTCAAAAACTGTTCTTAAATGTAGTAATTGTTCTTTAGCTGTTTTTGAAAATAAAGTAATATCATCTAGGTAGATCACAATGAATCTATCAATTTCATCAGCAAAAGAAATATCCATTTCCCTTTGGAAAGTGGCCCCAAAATTTATAAGGCCAAAAGGCATTTTTACATACGTAAAAGTGCCCCATGGTGTAGTAAATGTTGTTTTGTGTTGCTCATTAGGATGGACCAGGACCTGGTTGTATCCTGAATATCCATCTAACAAAGAGATTCTACTGGAGCCAACTACCTTTTGTAATATGTAATCCATTTTGTGCATGGGATAGTTTTCTTTGAGTGATACTTTGTTTAAATTCATAAAGTCTACATAGAGTCTAATTTCACTTGTTTTATTCCTGGTTGGCACTAAATTTGAAACCCATTTTTGGAACCTCAAGGGTACTATGACTTTGGCATCATATATTTTCTTCACTTCTTTCTAAATCATAGGTAGTAATGTTGGATTCACTCTTCTTAGTTTTTGTTTGAAGGGAGTTTTATATTCTTTAACTAGAATGGTGTGCTTAGTGATAGAAGTTTAATAAATTTGAAGTCCTTATAACTCCATGAAAACACATAAAATAATTCCTTAAGAAGCTCAATGTATTTATTCTTTTCTTCAAGAGGCAAGGCTTTAGATAGTTTTACAATTTTTGGGTTATCTTGCATTCTAATGTTAGAGTCTTCTACATCAAAACCCATAGGTTCAATTTTTGGTTTCTTGGCCACATCATTAAAGTCAAAAATCTCTTCCAATGGTACCAATCCTCTTGGACACACATTTTATTTTAATTGAAAAACCTCTAGCTCTTCTTAGTTATCATCTGTTTCATTTAATTCAATTTCAATTTTTTTTCTATTTACATCAATATCAATTTCATTCTTCATGAAAATATTCACACATTCAAAATCATATTTCATCTGTAGAAAATTTTCAATTTTCTCATCATTACTGAAAACTCGCCAATATCTTACATTCTTAGGGAAAAATGGCCTATGTTTTACTTCCACCACATATTCCATATTGGAGTGAAAATGAATTTTACAAGTATTGGATGAAATAGCCAAGGCATCAGCTAAAATATTTTGTCTTCTAGGGATAACAAAAAAATCATATTCAGTAAAACATTGTAGAAAATCTAAATTTCATTCTTATAGGCTCTTAAACTAGGTTGTTTAGTAGAATCTCCATGTACATAAATTCATTTTGTTCCCAGTCTCTTTAAAATTTTCAGCCCTAATCTTAAAGCTTCATATTATGCTATGTTATTGGTGCACTGAAAACTTAGTTTATAACCATGTCCCTTTTACATATTGGTTTATGAGTTCATAATAAAAACACCAAGTCCTACACCATCCTTACACACAACTCCATCGAAATCTGCATTCGAAATAGCTTCTCCCTCTACATATTGTTTTTTAGTTTCTACTATTTTGTTCGTTTTGTTTGGTTTAATATCTGGCTGTGACACTTCCTCTTGAGTTGGTTTTTCATTGTACAAAATGAAGGAATCCAAGTAAGAGTGCACAGAGTACAGGGGGTAATTATTTGGTTTATCTTGGCTACTGACCATGTATTTCATCAAAGTTTCTCTATATAACCTTCTTTGTTGGCCGAAGATAGGAATGATGGCATAGGCCATATCAATTTGCAAAGTACCTTGTAAATTTTCACCCATGATCTTAACAGTAGCATCCCATACTTGGTTGGTATGTCTACTACTACAATTTCCATCACCATACTCTTAGCTGGTATTTGAACTAAAGTGATACACAGTTATTTAATCAAACCTAAACATCTGACTTTTCTAGAATCAAAAGAATATAAATATTTATAAGGACTTGTGATGTCTAGTCCTTTTTTTTCCATGATAGCTTTGGGCGTCAAGTTATGGGAAGCACAAGAATCAAGCATTGAGTTATGTAAGATTTTGTCATGAATATTCAAGCTAATGTAAAAATATGGAACACTTCCATCTTAGGACTTTCCTTTGACCTCAGGTCAAAAAACTAACTCAAGTCGGTCATCATTTAAATTAATCGTGTATGTCCTTTCTAATATCTTCAAAGCTTTCATGACTTGGGTCTTATATACATCTTTAGTCACCAATTCAGTCAGAGGAATGTGAATTTTTAATTTGGCCAATTTAGTTTCAATGCTAAAATATTTTTTTGCTTTGTCAACTTCTATGACATTTGCATCTGGTTTTTTAGCAATTTCCTTTTGAGCATTAGTTTTTGTTCGACTAGTTGAAGTAACCTCTATTTTTTTTTAGAGATTTATTTTTGAGGATATATGTTTGGCTGACTAGTTAAGGGAGAATTTTTTTAAGTTTTGTTAGGAATATTTTTAACACCTTTATTGCTCCTTAAGTTGTATTTCCTGTGTAATTCCATCATGCCATTTTGATATCCTTGATGTTATTCCTCTGATTCTAAAATATTTTTCTCTCATTGTGACAACAAAAACTGATCGTCTTCTTCTTTGGTCAAGAATATTTGATCCATATCATTTATTCCAAATATATTTTTATGGTTTTCTTCATGTTCTTCTATTAAATCACTTTCTTCATCAGCATAATTTTCTTGAAATGGATGCATAATTTTTTGTTGATCAGTTGGGCCTCTATGTTCTTTTTGTTTGATTTGAGGGGGATTTATTATAAAATTAGGATTTATAATAGGAGGAGCCCCTTCATTTTCTCTTGGGGTAGTTCTATCAGCTAAGATTATTCTATCCATCATTCTCTCAATAGTTTTCACTAAGGTATCCAACTTAGCATCTCAAGAAGAAGAATTTGGTTCTTCTTTGATTTGTAATTTCTTTATGTTTTCAATCTAGCTGTCTTTGCTAACAATTTTTCTTCTACACTAAATACATTCCTATACATTTATTCTAAGGTGGAAGGGTTTATTTACCTAAGTTGGTAGGCCATATCAGGATCAAAACCATCAGAAAAAAATTAGAGAAGGGCTGGTCTAGGAGGAGGTTGTATTTTAGTTGGAATAGAATTATAAACACTATTGAACCTAGTAGAGTAATCTTGGATGGATTCTCCTAGAGATATTTTGATACTCTCATATTTAGCTAAGATTTGGAGAGGGTTTTTCTTAACTTCCCACCTTCTAAGAAAAAATTCATGAAATTTAGTTAGATATGGGATAGAGGCAGCTCGTAATGATTTAATCCATTTTTTAACTTCTCATATGGGACTTTGGGAAAATAACCTAATTCTAAAATCATCTTAAAAAAAATATTTTAAATAAAAATAATCGTTCATTAGATCTATGTGTTGCTGAGAAGTAGTTGATCCAGTGCTATCAAGCTGAGGTATTTGAGTTTGATAACCTTGTGGAAAAATATTAAGTTTCCTAGGTAAAATCAGAATAGCATAACGAGCAACCATGATGGGAATATGGGGATGATAGGAAGATATAATAGTAACAGGTGTGGGTATATTTGGTATGAAAGGAGGAGTTATAACACTATGATATGCTGTATTTGAAGTGGTAGGAATAGTAGATGGACTGGCGGTGGAACTGATTGAACTGACTGTAGAGTTATTGGGAGGAACTAATGGAGGAACATGATTAACAGGTGAACGTATTTGTGGAATGGGAGATGATGTGGTGGAAGAATGAATTGAGGACTTAGGTGATTGATGGCTGAAAAGGTGCATGCACAGTCTGATCTAACTTATAAGGTTTTAGCAGGCTTTCATCGATAATTGTTTTAGGCACAAAACTATCTGATTTTATTCTAAAAAGAGTATATTTAAAAGCCAAATCAAACTCTATATATTCTAAGGTGGCAAAACTCTCAGGAAGGGAATTAACCTTTGGTAGGGGACTTTCACTTAATTCACTCTCGGTTACACTCATTTTTCTGATTATTTTTTCTGGATTATCTACAATTTCTGGAGGGTTTAGATCTGGATGTGCTCTAGTGTGAATTATATTAGGATCCATATCTACTTATTTTATATTTACAGATGTAGAATGTAATATTCATAAATTAGCATGCAGCTAATAGGAATATTAATTTTTTCTTTTCTCATTTAGATAGATGAATAAGTGGGTAGGGAGACCCATAAATCTCTTTAATATGAATAAAACCCCTCTTAATATGAAAAGGGGTCATCTTAATAGCTGGATAAATCACCCTCATGTGTGAAAAGGGGCTAATGCATGTGGAAAAGGTCAATTTTGACCAAATCAACAGTGCTGGTATGGAAAGAGTGGATCATCAATGAGAGACAATGCAGTGTGAATGGGAGGAAGTCTCCATGGTGGTAGTGAATTTAATTAGTGGGACCCAAGGTGAGACGGCTAACATTGTTTATAAGGAGGGAAAGGCAGCCATAGGTGGGTATGTTATTGATTATTGATTTTGTGGTCTGTATGAATTTTGGCATTCTTTAGCTATTTAGTTGAGTTTGTAGTGTTGTTTAGCACGAGGTGTTCCCGAGAGGGAATACCACCTCTTTCCTTGAAGAGCCTATAGGAAGAGAATTGCACTATCATTCCAAATTTGGGCTTTAGGTAGAGCTTCATTCTTCAACTATAGTGCGGTATCTGTTCAGAGTTGTGTTCTGTTGCAGGGTGTTGCAATGGAGGGTTGGAAAACCCATTTTCTGAGCTAGTTTTCAATGGAGGAAGCATTCTTACCATTGGAAGATAAAAAAGGGAGTTTATTGAGTTTTCTTTCATATATTGGCACCAGGCCAACCTATTTCCATCATCTACAATGAATATTCCCTCTTTGACTATGTTATTACAGTGAGCATTTGCAGTGGAGGTTTCAGTGCTTGATTTGGAGGGTGAGACCTTCAGTGTTGGGATCAACCTTTCACTTGAAGGATCTATTGGAGGAGTTATATTCATTTATTTATCAGTTCAGCCACCTCATTTTAGTATTCATTTGGTAGCTGCTATTCAACCCTAGGGCTACATTCCGGCATTTTTGTGCTTTTGGTATTTCTAGAAACCCTTCCCGGGTTGTCTTGGAGTGTGTTTGGGAGCCTAGATATTCACTCCCAGTATTGTTTGAGCCATATAACAACATATCCATATTTTTATATATTTTTGTAGTATTGTATGCCCTAAAACTACGCTTTCATGGCTCATGGAATTTTTATAGCAGTGTATTTCCCATGTATTGGCATATTTGCTTAGAGGAGGCTTGTTTTGTATTGATTGAGTGGCTTGATCCTCAAGATATTGTGCCTATGATTTGTTGATATGTTTAATAAGATGGTTGTACATTTTTCTCATATCATGGTGTGTTGATTTATCACTGATATTTCCAGTTTTATGCACTATATTCTTGCTTTTCCCATTTGGGAATACTAGAGTGGTATCAGAGCATAATCTTGGCTGAGCCTGTGGATCTCAGCCATTATGCTATCAGGAGAATAAGAATAAGGATAAAGAGATTAGAATGATGGAAGGAATGAGTTTCATCTCATCTCCTTTAAAATCTAAGAGGGACCTCACCAAGGAGGTCAAGCAAAGAAAAGTGGAGAAAAGAAATGAAACCACAGTAGGGTTTCAATATCAGGAAGTTCCATGTACTTCCTATCAGCAAAAGAAAGAATCGATATTGCGTAGAGCTCCAAAGAAACATACTATGCCCTTTCCTTCTGAAGAAGAAGACAAAAGGAATGGATATGGAGGACCCTTATATCATGATATTATAAGTGAGTATCTTGCATAATATATGTTGATATTCAACAATATGATGAGCTTAGTGAAAAGTAAGCACCTTCACTAAGTGGGGCCCGCAAGCTATTTTTAGGTGTATGTCTATTTTTAGACATGGTGAGCATATTCTATAAATTGCAGGATGTTATTTGTAGATGGTTGATCAAATGTGAAAAATAGATGAAATTCTATTTTTAAAATATTGGGTGAAGTCTATTTATAGATCGTCAATCTAAAAATAGGTGCATGTCGATTATTATTAGCCCTTGATAATAATCTGACAATAAATATCAACTTATTCTCTTGGAGCACTTTATTTCAGTGAACAGATTTGGAAAATCAGTGGGTTGAAGGAATTACACAATTATTAGGGTCGTTGGTGACTCATGCATGGAGGAATCAGTTAGAACTAAAGTGGAAAAGTTATGACAGAGTTGGAAGAGTAGTTAATGGAGTTGTTATTCAGTTTAACTCAGTTAAGTGAGTTAAACTCAGTTGAGCTAGTTGTATCTAGTATAACTAAAAGATACACTAGTGATATTTTAGAGAATTAATTAGTTAATTAATTTTCAACTAATAACTCACTAATAACTGAACAAATATGGTAGTTAACTACTTGCATGTCAGTTCCAATGGAGACCCAGTGGAGAGATAGGTGAAAGGGTGAGATGGACTATCTGTTGTGACTATAGTGATGCATTCAATGCATATGACACACATTGGAGTTGCCAATGAGTATTGCGTAGTCATGAAAAGGCCAATTCGAATTCATTCGGGGGTCTTCTTCAGAAGGGATTGTGTAGTGGAGGTAGGCTGTCAAGAAGCAAGAAATTGGTGCATAGATATGCAAATTTCTGCATGACAGTGTGTAATGATTGTTGATTGTACTAAGAGCTTGAAGTACTAAGCTTTGTATGAGATTATTACATAATCCATTGATATAAATAATATATTATATTTGGGGTTTTTATATTTAAGCTTTCTTGTTAAAAAACTATGTTTATGTGCGATTGATTTTCTTCACAAGTGTTTGTAATTGGCGATTTAATTTCCGCAAAATTAACAATGGAAGGTTTTTGTATTTAACATAAAATTAATTTTCTAGATCAGGAGAATCTAGTAATAATATTAGTATTAATAAATTTCTACATGGTATTAGAGTAGTTTTAATCACTGGAGATTGCAATTGTGAAGCGGTGTTGAGTTTTGTTCTCATGGAAAATTTGAATTTGCTGCAGAAATTTCTTGGTGCGACAGTTGAGTATTCATTGAAATGTATTTCAATGGGTTGCGATTGGAGTATGCCCTTGAGGGTAGCTCGAATTACATATCTTGGAAGGATAGGATGGAGGCAGTGCTTGAAGATAATGGACTGAAGGAGTTCATCGATAGCAATGTTCCTAAGCCTACTTCTAACGATGCTACAGTACTTGACACATGGAAAAAGAAGGTAGTGAAGACAAGAAGAATTCTGTTGGAAGGTGTGAAAGACCATATTGTGTCAAGACTTCACAAGAAATCCACTCCATTTGCAATTTGGAAGGCTTTGACAGATCTTTTCCAAAGTAGCAGTGACCATAGGAAGTTGGCGTTGAAAGATAAGCTCAGAAAAATCAAAATAGAGAAGGGGACAGTATTCCAAAATATCTCACAAAGTTTTCCCAATGTATGGATGAGTTGGGGAGTGTGGGAATTATAGTTGCGGATGATGACTTGGTGAGCTTGGCTCTCCTTGGGCTTCCGAAGAGTTAGCACAGATACGAAGAATCTGTTAATGGATGGGAGAAACTGTCGGATTGGTAGTGACTTTGGTCGGATCTTGTGCAGGAGGAGATAAGGAGAAATACTAGGGATGGCTCTTCATCGAAGAATTATGATGAAGATAATTGTGCTTTCGCTTCCAAAGCAAGGAGAGGGAAGGGGAATAAATCCCATCCAAAATCTGAGGCTAAAGGAAAGAAGCTAGATTTGTCCAAAGTGAAGTGTTTTCACTGTCACGAACATGGGCATCTTGCCACTAACTGCCCACAGAAAAATAAGAACAAGAAGGCTGTTGGAGCTGTAGTGGGTGAGGACTTAGCCTCGCAATTTGAACTCAATTTCTCCCTGATCGCATGATTGGTTTCAAGAGAAATGGGATCGGTGTGGTATCTTGATAGTGGTGCTTCCTTCCATATGATGGGAGACAAGGAGTTGTTTAGTGACTTGGAGGAGAAGGATCTCCAAATGCATATAGAGATGGGCAACAATGGTAGATACAATGTGACTAGAATTGGAACCATTACCTTTGAGAGGAGTCAGGTAAACCATTTCTGTTGAAAGATGTTATGCATGTTCCAGGTCTGAAGAAGGACTTGGTCTCGGTTGCTAAGTTGGAGGACAAAGGTTATGACGTTGTTTTCAGCGAGGGAAAATCATTCCTGTGACATAAAACAACAGGTCAAACCAAGAGGATAGGGATTTGAGTTAAGAATATCTACAAGCTGGAGGTAGATGGTTGTGCTGCAATGATGGGAAAAGCAAAAGAAGTGGTGAGCCGTGATGAGGGCGAATGATGGCACAGGATATTGGGCTATTTTCACCATGGTGCCTTGAATATTTTGCAGTAGATTTATACTAGACTTCCAAAGGGTACTCTTGCGTAGTCAGACTAGTGCAAGGGATGTACTATGGGTAAGTTTGTGAAGACCACCTTTCATGAGAAGGAGAACTGTGCTTTTGTGATCCTAGAGATAATTCACACAGACGTGTGTGGACCTTTCTCAGTTACTTCAATGGAAAAACATAGGTATTATGTTATATTTGTTGATGAATATTCTCCTATATGATGGATCTTCTTCATGCAGAAGAAGAGTGAAGCATTCTCAAAGTTCTATAAGTTTAAAGCATTGGCGGAGAAGGAGTCAAGGGAAGCAAGTGAAGGCTCTGCGGAGTGATAATGGTGGTGAATATATCTCGAATGAATTCAAAGACTTCTATGCAAAGAAGGAATTCAAAGAGAAATCATAGTGCCTCATAACCCACAGTAGAATGGGTTCATAGAGAGGAAGAACAAAACGATCGTGGGTGCTACACAAGCTGTGCTGCATGACCAGGGCCTACCAATTCACTTGTGGGAGGAAGCATGCAACACTACGGGTTATGTAAAAAATCGTTGTCCTCATAGAGTACTTGGCATGAGTACATGAAGAAGCTTTTACTGGTAAGAAGCATGATAGTTCTCATTTGAAGATTTTTGGCTCATTTGTTTACATCCATGGGAAACAGGATTCCAGGAAGGAGCTAGAGCCAACTGCAGAATTTAAGATATTTGTGGGGTACACAGAAACGCCCCATAATTATCGTGTGTATTTGCCAAATAGTCGAATGAATGTGGTGTGAAGGAATATAAAATTCAACGTGGTGAAAGCCATGAAGTTGTTGCTTGAGAGGGAGCTACACTTGCATGCAGAGGAGGAGCTACTTGTTCCCAAAGATGAGCCTCTAGATTTGGATTAGCCACAGGAGGAGATTCATGGAGTGGAGGAGTCCAATCATACATAACCAAACATAAAAGTAGGCAGAAAGCGTACCACAGAAGCTGAGAGACTGAAGCTTGATGCCACAAAGAATGTAGGAGTCCCTACATCATAGTGCATATAGAGACAGTCACCTGACTGATTTACTGGATACATGGCTCTTATGAGCAAGTATATCGTGATAGAGCCATATTATTTTTAAGAATAAGCACAAGAGCCCACATGGGTAGATGCCATGGTGGAGGAGTATGACTCCATTGTTAGAAACAATGCTTGGGATATTGTTCCAAGGCCAGTGGGTAAATCAGTGGTAGGTTCAAGATGGATCTACAAGGTAAAGAAAGCTACTGATGGGAGCTGTTGTAGTTCCTAGAGATAGCCTCGAGTTGTTAGAGACCAGTGCCTAGGACATCTTAGCTAGTAAAGAGTGGAAGGTGTATCCTAAGATCATTATTCAGCTCAGGGCTCTTTACCATGTCAACTTTCTGATGGGTTCCAAGTTTTGATGGGACCAGACAACTTTCAGATCAGCAACATATAGAAACATGCAGAGGCAGGAGTAGAATTACTTACACAGATGCATCAGACAGCTTAGAAACAACTTTCATCAAGGAGGGCCAGTTTCCGAAGGTTGTATGGAGATTGTTAGACCAAGGAGTTTGCGGTGTAGAATGTGAAAGAGGTGCACTACTTACTAATGGAAATGTATTCGGAAAACATATTCTGCTATAGTATGGGCTTAAGAACTAAGAATCCATATATACCAATCAGTTCTGAACGAATAATATTCCACGATATTCAATACAGAGGAAATCTGAATGAAGTGTAAAACGAAACATCATACCATGTATGAGCCATATTTAAAGCAACTAGGCTAGCCTCATATAAGTACCACATAAAGATAAATTCATATCAGAACTGGAGAGTCACTCGCATTCCAAAACACGGTATACAGAACATGGAGTCAGTGAAATAGACAATGAAACAATACTACAAAGAAAGAGTCACAGACCATACAACATCTGGACCGGAATCCTCACATAAAATAGAACTTCTCTTCACTGAGACCCTATGGGCTCTGTGCATTTGCATTTATAATTCAACCGCAAGCATACAAAATGTTCTTACACAACAAGTTTCTTCCGGAAATCTGGAACCCTTTTTCCTCATTAGATCTTACTTATATAGACCTCTTCCTATCTCAGCGAGAAGACATTTTTGGGAAAAATTTCTTCTTTGCATAACCAAAATTTGTTTAAGGTCATTTTAAAAACAACAAAATTCACGATGAGGTATAAGGCCTCTCATCATGGGTGATCAGGCACTTGGCCATTTTCAAAAACAGAAAATTAGATAGTAGTTTGATGAAAAGTAAAATACTGGAGTGGAGCAAACAACCCACTTGAAACTTAAAAGAAACTAATTCAGTAAAAAGTAAATAGGCCGTTGAGGCCGAATCATGAGTTGACAAGATTTCATAGGTGTGGAAGAGTTGAAGAAGTTGCCGATGCTGGAGGTGGGACGTTCGCTGATGAGCTAGCAATCTGGTTCGCAAACTGCGTGCATCTCTGTTGGCACTCAGCTGAAGGTTCTGGCATCGCGGCGAATCCCTCCACTTTGAAATAGGCTGCTGTGAGGGCATTGAAGCCCGCCTCTGTAGGCAACTTGTGTCTGATCAAGTGGAGGAGGAGGAACTCCTGGTTGAGAGATGAAACAATGTTTTCACCCTTTAACCGAGCAATCTTATCTGTCAGGACATCTATCCAGTCTTTTTGTTCCTGCAGACGTGTCTTATATTCTGTTAACGATTGTAGGATAGACGGAGTAGTTGGGTCCCAACAGGATGGGAGTCCAGCTGCTGTAATCTCGTTCCACACTACATCGAACCGGTCCACATTTTATATCACCAGTTGCAAGGCTTTCAAAGCTGCATCTCGGGCTGCCTCTTTGTCGATGATTTTCTGACATTCGAAGGCCTCCATGAACCGACTCGGTATGCCGTGCTTTTCCACTTCGTCTGATTCTAACCCCTGCAAGAAAGAAATATAGCCTTTAGCGTGCTGATTTTTGCCGGACACATTGAGATCTGCCTCTTGGAATTTCCTGTTGAGATAAAGTATAGCAACTTTGTTTTCCCCTATCATTTTCAGGAAAGCCCATTGTCCTATCACTGCTAAGATTATATCTGACCAGATTATACTCCTCGCTTCCCTGAGAGTGATGTTTCCCTTCACATGATTTTTGAGTTCGGCGATTGTTTTCTGCTGGTCAGCCTTTGTCTTCTTCTCCTGCTCGATCTCTTTTTGTAGTGTTTCTATCCTCTTGCCATTTTCAGCTGTCAAACCTTCTAGATTGGTAATTCTCTACCTTGCGGTGATTGCCTGTTTCTCTAGCACCTCATTAGCGGCTTTTGTTGTGTTCAGCTGCTCTGCAAGCGAGCTTCTCTCTGATGGGGCTGTAGCAGCCAGACAGCTGTGATTGTCCCAGGTGTTTTGCAGCTATGTCAACCTGCTCTGGAGGGTGGTGATTTTCTCAGCCAATTTTTCCCTGTCTTCTCTCTCTCTGGCTAGCGAGTGAGCCAATTCTACTTTTTCCTTTTCCACTTGCACCAGCTCGGCCATCTGGACATGGTGGGAGGCTAGTATGCTAGACTTGCCTTTCATTGATGCGAGCTCCTTCCACAGCTGGTCTATTAAAGCGCCCTGTGGGTCTGTTTCTCCCGTGTCTTTTCCTTTGATTTGGTCTGGGAGGAAACGTACTTGATTTGCTCGGGCACGACATTTTGCTTGTTCATTTTTCAAAGTAGCCCTTACCTGTTCATGTTTTTCCTCCAGCTTCTTCAGCGCAAGGGTGACCCGCATCATTTTGTCCTTTAGCATATCACATACAGTCTGAAACAGGTTACATAGATCGGTAGCAGGCACCTTTTTCATGTCGATTGCATGCTCGAGCACCCGATAGCTAGTGACACCTGAATTGGGATCCAAGAGGGTCTCTGCCATGGATAATACCATATGTTCTGTGTCCACATTCATGGAGGCAGAGACCCTGGTGTGGTATTTCTTAACGTACCTCTCCAGGTCAGCTTTATACTTATCTCGAATCGCTCTATTTGCTCGGTCCCTTTCCACTGCCCTTGGTGAAGTATGTTCCATGATGGCCTGTGTGACTTTCATGAAGTCAGAAAAGGTGGTACTGTCCCTTAGCACCTTTATCCCTGCCTTACTTGTATCCAATTTTCCATACGTTGTGAATGGTTCAAGCAGTTGCTCCTCTCCTATGACTTCCGCCTCACTGGAGGCTGTTTTTTGCTTTTTGTGAGGGGGATCTTCTCCTGAAGTGCCTGCTTCGTCTCCACCCGTGTCTTTATTGACGTCCTCTCCCTCCCCTGTGGCAGATGAATCTGTCTCCATCTGTGAAACCAAAGGCCAAATTTCGAGATTAGCCCTCCATTCCATGAACGGCCTTGGCTCATGCATATAAGGTGCGGACTTGTTCCTTTTTCTTTTTTTCGAGATAATTTCTTGAGGATCATAAGCCCAACCCTTTCCCAGCCTCAGGTCCATACCCTGCAACATTTTCTCAACAATTGGGAGAGCAAGTCTCGAATTCATGACAAAAGGGCCGATCGTGGTGGGGAGCCTCAGTATGTAACCCTTCTTGGTGGGGACAAAATGGAGCTGATCGGCCTTGAGGGTCTGCCGGATATATTCGAGCGCATAAACTCGACGCACAGGAAACACTGGTAGCCGGTAAGGGGAAACTTCGGCTCCATAGACCCGAATTTCCGTGTAATCATCGAATAGGAACCAATCTCCAGTGCTCTGGGATTTTCCGGCTTGCAACCAGCTCTTCATTTCTGGAAAGACCCTAGGTGAAGGTGCGTCATGAATAATAGAATACGAAATAGACATGAAACTATTCAAAAAACTAGAATAACCCTCCCCCTTGGGCAGTTGGTGTACAGAGATATTCCAGTTGAAGACTGGTCGGGGTTGGGAATTCTCCCGACATACCTTGTCTAAACCCAAGCCCTCAAATTTATCAGCGTGCTAGTACAAGAAAAGATAGAAAACCATTGAACAAAAGTGGAACCGGCTGGTTTCTTGAAGCTCCTGGAACTGGGTTCAAATGGCCATGGCAAGGAAACCAGGAATATCTAACACTACCCCCTTTTGAGACATGAGCCATAAAAAATGGACGCACATCGTGGAAATTTCTTCCAGACTTTCTACCCCGAAAAGACCAGTGATGACAGAAAGGATGGGCCGGAATTCCTCTCCGAACAAACTTAATGGAAAATGCTCTAAGGCCGGGAGAGAAGTAATCTGATTTCTTGTTATAGAGGAGATGAAAGCTTTGTGGTTCTCCCATGGCTGTCTGGTGAGCTGGGCGGCTAAAGCTGCTTTGCTGAAACTGATATATGTGGCACTGGTGGGAAAGCGAAGGGCTTGCTTGATAATATCGGGCAAAAGGGAAAAAACTGTGTTCCCTTGAGGGGAAGTGAAAGTGCCCCGATGTTCGTCGAAAACGTCTTTGAGCCAGGAAATAAAATCAACTACAGAATGAACCTGAGGGGTAATTTGGTGATACAGGCCAGACACGACCACCCGATATCGGTCTTTATTCCCAATATGACGTCTGAAAAGCTCAGGTTTAATGGTGCTGATATGAAATGGGTATTGAGGGTCACGGATTCTAGCTTGCAGGTCGATGAAGGGGTCGAACCTGGGAGGGTGTCTAACTTCTCTGACCTGAGGGGTTTCTGGTTCGGCTTTCTTGGGTGTGCCCCTCCCCATGACTGACATAACAAATTTTTTTTTTTTAAAATGAAAGGGAAAACAGAAAGCAATTAAAGGATGGAATACCTGTGCTCAGGGAACTATTCTCGGGAAAACAACGTGGGGGGGGGCTGAAAGCGACTAGGTGGACCTTGGCGCTGGTTTCCAATTAGGATGTACTGTAGCTGGAACCCTGAGACCTCTACTAGAGTAAACAAAAACAAAAAACCGGAAACTGTTATCTTTTGACTGAAGGGTTTGAGGTAAAAAGGTGGATAGGTAAATTGAGTGAGGAAGAGAGCCGTAAGGGCTTTGACAGTGGAGCACATGGCGTGTGAGGATTGGGTGTTGGTTGAAGACAGGTGAACGCTGCGTGTCGGGTTCAACACTAGTATGGGCCTCAGTACCGGTTTACCTAAATACTTACCTTACATTAGTGCTGCAGTGAACCATACGATCCGTGAAATATTTCGTTCATGGGGCGTGTTAAATACACGGCGTACCGATCTTTAAAACCCATTTTTAGTTCTGCCACGTCGCCGAAACTCCGTACTTCGCATTGCCACGTGACCGCTTACCTTGGACCCACCCCATGACTCTTAAATACAATTTCATGGGGGTATAATTATGTTCCTCCTCTCGTCTCTCGACCCCCGCGGAATTTCCTGTTTGTAGAATTCCCTCACGTGCTTGTTTTGGGGGTTTTTATCCTTTTGGCTCCTCCCGCTTTACACCTTTCCTGTCATATATTTGCACCTTTTAACCTTTCAATTGCACATGCTTTATTTTAAGCACAACATTTGTCACATCCTCATATCTCTTTTTGGTCCATCTTTTAAATGTCTCAATGCCTGCCATAACATTTAACATACCTCTGTCCCAAAGTCCTTCTGTAAAAATGACTGGTGCTACTTTATGACCAACATTGGCTCCACCTGGGGACGGCATGTTTTAATCATGATCGTGTCGAGAAATATGCAGACCGCTTGTTTATCTTCCATGTGCACCATCCATTGTCCTTCATCTGCATCTTTAATTTCCTTGGTCACAACTCAACCCGAATCATGCATTATTCAATTCAGAAAAGAAAACAACTACTAATATACAATATGATACAATTAGGCCCACTCGACCTAGCTTAGAACTGAAAGTAGGGTTTTAGGAAGTGACCATTTATAGGGGCATTGAGCAGATCTCCCTGTAAATTCTCCAGCCTGAAAGTGTTGTTACCGCCCTGCTCTGCGATTTTGAAGGGACCGAACCAGAGGGGGTCGAATTTACCGTGCTTTCCTTTATCAGCCCTTCGTACGTCCCACCTGAGTACTAAGTCCCTTGTCTGTAACTTCCTGTCTTTGGCGTGTTGATCAAACATTTCTTTCATTTTCTCCTGGTATGCCTCCAGCCTCTGATTTACCTGGCTACGCATTTCTTCGAGTTCCACAAGCTGGTTAATTCTTCTAGTCATGTCATCAGGTTCTTCTTGACTCTCTTGCATGAACCGAGCCACAGGTAGGGCTAATTGTATAGGAAACACAGCTGCTCGTCCATATACCAGTTCATATGGAGATTTCCCAGTTGCTCTTTTATTGGTGATTCTATTTTCCCACAGAGTGAATTTTAGTTGGGAATCCCAATTCCTTTGGTTTTCATTAATAGTCTTCTTTAAGGCCCTCACCAGGGTTTTATTCCAAGATTATGCCAAACCATTCCCCCGTGGATAGTAAGCTGTGGAGTGACTTAGTGAGATATTATACTGCTGGCAAAAACCCACAAATTTTGCAGATTTGAAAGCTTGCGCATTATCAGTCACTATTCTAGCAGGGCAGCCAAACCTAGATATGATGTTCTCTTCCATGAATTTTATTATCACTGTGTCTATAGCATTCCTTGCAGGTATGGCTTCCACCCACTTCGTGAAGTAATCTGTAGCAGTCAAGATCCATTTGTGCTGGCCACTTGAGGGTGGGTGAATTTCGCCTATGAAATCGATTCCCCACTGTTTGAAAGGTTCGTCTACATGTACAGGGATTAAGGGTAGGGCTGCTAACTTTTGCTTTTCGGTGAATTTTTGGCATTTATCACATGCTCTGACCCAGGCAAAGACATCTCTGAATAACTTAGGCCAGTAGAAGCCAACCTTCAAGATTTTATGAGCTGTGCCCCTCCAACTGTAATTTCCTCCGCAGATACCCTCATGAAATTCGTTCATTATGTTCTCCACTTCGTTCTCTGTGAGGCACAGGAGAAGGATACCTGAAGGGTCTCGCCAGTAAAGCTAGCCATTTGCAACTGTGTACTTCTGTTATTTCAGCCTCAGTATCCTGTATTTCGCTTTATCACAACTGGGTGGGCGGCTGAGTGTTAGGAGGTATTCTACAATCTCCTTGTACCATGGGCTGGTGAGGTACTTTAGACACATTTGCAGGCTGGCTATCTCCACAGCTTGCTGTTCCTCTTCCCCTGTAGACTCTCCACTTGCTATCATAGAAAGATTTATGCCTAAAGCCTAATAGTTTGATTCAGATAGAATTTTGGCTAGTCCCTGGCCCTTAATTAGTTTGGTAGGCCGAATATCCAGATCGTATTCCTGTATTTTGACAATCCATCTGCCTCTTTTTCCTTCACTGTCACCCTGAATGAGAATGTCTTTAATAGCTGTTAGAGGTCAAAATACCTCCTCATCAGCTCAGAGGGGAAGACAAATATGGAATAAGTACAAAGACCTAAATTAAACCTATTTCTGCTAGGGTAACGCATATATAGAACAGAACAAGAGCGTTATAACGCAGGCAAGCAATACATTGGCCGCGTTAGTGGCTAGGGAAATGCTCTTTTTACACTGGAGGGACGCGTTACCCGTGTTTTAAGTTTGAATTGGGAAAAGAGCGCAGAGAAATATTTGAATCTCCGACTTTCCCTCACAAAGGAGTCAGTTCACAAAGGAAACTGCAGAAGCACCAGTTCATTATTGGTCATTGCCATGGAAGACTGAACTCCAAGAGAGGAAAAAGCATGGAGATCAAGGAAACATCTAAGCCTTTTCCATTCCAAACTAGTGGAAAGAGAAGGGCAACAATGGCCTTCTCCCTCTCCTATAAGAAGGAGCTGAAGGCTCTTAATTGAAGGTCGAAGGATTGCTCAAGGTTCTTGTATACTTGTGGAATAGAGAATAGTGTGACATTGTGAAGGCCAAGAGTCAAAGAGGCTCCTAGAGAGCTTTTTGACTTGGAATTCTTCACTAGAGAGAGAAGAGAGATTGGGAGACTGAGGAGGGCTTGGTACAACCGATGGTTGTAATCCTCCTTCTTTCAAAATCAATAGAACTGTGTTTGTTTTGTCCATTCAATGCTTAATATTGTCATTATTGTTTGAACATTTATCTAGTATGATATGAATGGCTCAGATGTGTATAATCTAGATGTTTATTGTATTGATTTAATTGATAGGATACTTGTTATATTAGAAATTACGTGGGTGCTTTGACTGATTGCAGGACTCGGATTTGGAGCCGGCGAAGAAGGACTCTTGCTTTGCTACGCAGCGCTCTCCAAGGGATTCCAAGGTTGTCAAAGAGGTAATTCTCTATTGTATTCCTTCAAGTTATTTCAAGCTAATATGAACATTCTCATGCCATCTTTGTGAACAGCATAGCTAATCTTACTCTTTGCCTCGGGCACCGGAAAGCCCTGAGAGGGATATTCGAAAGCCAACCACCCAAGCAGTTTACCCTATAGCAGAATTGGCGACTCCGCTGGGGAGTTTTCCCTCATAGTTTCTGGACTATTTATTCCTTCCTTTCTTCTCTTCTTCTCTGTTCAAAGATCCTTCCGACCATTTTTGATGCCTAGTAGACATACCAAACGCTTGCAGAGTTCAATCATGTTCCTGTCTGGCCAATTGAAGAGCTTTTCCCTGGTTAATGTGACCTATGCAGGCTATCCAGTGTGTTATAACGCGGTCTAGGCTTAGATACAGTGCGTTATAACGCTGTATTTTCTCACAGACATAGCGTTACTCAGCCAAAAACCTTGTTGTTCACTGCTGTGACTGTGTTTTAGCTGTAGATTTTTTTGGCCATCAGTACCTTTCAGCGACTGAATCCCTGTGCTTGTCTGCTAAACTGGCATTGTTATTTGTTTCTCTTATTTAGTTAGTGTGCAAAACATTTACTTTTTAAAAGAGAAAAATTTTATTATTATTTTTCTGCATTTAGCTGAGTTTGTTCTGAAAGTTTTAGTTCACAAATTGTTAAAAGAGGTAGATAGAAGTCTGAATCTTAAAAAGTTGAGTTGTGTTATTTACATGTTGGTGCATGGATGATTGAAAAAGAAACCTCTCCCTGTAGAAACACTCTTCATTGAATTTAATATTTAGAGCATGTTTTGCATGGTTTCTTGAGTCAGAGTCTCACTATACTTCATACGTCCATTCCCCCTCCGCAAGACTAATAACAAAGTACACTAAAAATAAAGCGACACTAAAATCAATCTAATAACTTTTTTTTGAACGCACACAAATAGTAGTTCAAGCTAGGATCTTGGGTTAGGAAAGTGAGAAAACTACCCAAGATCTCAAAACTTGAAAACTAGAGTCATTAACGAGTGAAATCCTGCTGCACTGACATTATTGGGACCGTTCCTTTACCGGAGCTCAGCGCGAGACAACACTTGGGTGCACTAGAAGGTAGCCCACCTTCGACTGCATCCTGTGGGTGTGTTATATATTGGGGTTCCTTTCGGGGATGTCGAAACTAGATCGGGGATCTAGGTATTCTGCCCATATAGCACACTGTCCTTGACCGTGGACCCCCCTGATGATGTCTGTGATTTGAGGTATCCTTAGTGGCCATACTTTTTAGGGACTTACACAAGGTGACTGGGACGGGCTGTCTTGGTACCTGAAACAGACGGACCCACTCTGTCTTCGGTCTTTAGGAGGGTACTCGTCTTCATGAGAGTGCTTACACCTATCGTCTGAGGTTCGGGCGAAGCTCTAGAGTGACCGTAACTGTACTTTCGACCAACCCTCTCTGTATACTATTGCAAGACTAGATTTCATCACCAGTGAACGGTAGTACTCAGACAGGGCACCCTATTCTGGCTGCTTGTTGATTGATTTTAGAAAGTCCTTTTTCTTTTTGTTAAGTGTGTGGTTACTGTCATTTGAGACTTCATAATAGATCACAATTTAATAAAATTTGTTAAAATTAAACCAGTCATCATGGCGTCCCCTGACCCACACCGTCTGTCTCGACGACAGCAAGGTCTACCTCCTCTCAACCTTGAGGAAGAAATGAAACTTGGTGAACCCGGGCCTTCTACGGAAGGGCAGTCTCCTCTGACTAATCTTGATTATCACATAGACCCTTATCAGCCGGAACTCCTGGAGGAACCTTTCACTGAAGGCGTTGTACCTAATTACAATCCTTCGCTCACTGATCCGTTAGGACCTGTGATAATCCAAATTACACCATGCTAAGATATGTCTGCGGCAACACCAACATCTATTTCTCCACCGGCATCCATAGGGTCGATACCAATGGTGACCATTCCTGGTTCGCCACCATCCTCCCCGCCGGTGGTCAGTTCTATGCCATTACTGGGTAACCCCAGTAGTCAACATATGCCTACCCCCAATCCTATGGTTAACACAACTTTCAGTAGTTTACTGAACCCTTTGGCATCTACTCCTACCATAACCACATTGGGGACCACGGTAGCTCCTCCCACGAGCATGACTACTTCGGTTCCCTTTAGCAACCCTTTCGGTTGGAACCCTCTGTTGAGTTTAAACCCCCTGGCCACTATACGAGGGGGTAGTGTTATCAGTACACAGGTAGCAGGGAATATTTCTCTTCCTATGCAATCCTTAGGACAAATGGGACAACCCATTGTAAATACTATCCCCTTAAGTGGTTCAAACATAGGTGTAGGATCTATACCGTTGCCAAATTATGAAAGTACTAGTATGCCTCCGGGAAACTCTATTGCATCCATTTGGAATAACCAACCCCAACCTCCGTCTGGAGTGGGAGGGAACTTTTACGCTGGGGGAAACCAACCATTTTCCCATCAATACACTATGCCCTATGGACAGCAACCGTATGTTCCTACTCCTCCACCTATGGGAGGTTTTTATCAAAGTCCCACTTACCCTTCTGGTAACACATGGATGGGGGGACCCTATGGTCCAAGTAGTCAGCCCATACTGCCTTGGTTAGACTCGGGGGCAAATCCACAATTGCCATTCTTGGCAGCTTTGGACATACCCGACATCCATAAGCTGACGAACGACCCCATCAACCACAACCCGCTTTGGCCTCCAATACCGCATAAGATTCCTTCTGATATCCCAAAGTTCAACGGGAAACATGGGGACGACCCGACCGCACACATCACTACCTTCCATTTATGGTCCATATCCAATTCTATGGTAGATGATAGTGTCCGACTTCGACTGTTTCCCTGCACCCTTACAGGCAATGCCGCTAAGTGGTACATTGAATTACCACGCGCCGCCATCAATACGTTTGGCGCTTTAGCGACGGAGTTCTTAAAGAACTTCCAACTACCAATTAGAGTGGAAACCGGAACAAAATTATTAACATCATTGCGACAAGACACCGCCACCCACATCTCCGACCATATTCATGAATGGTGACGTAGGAGGAGGCTCGTCAAAGTGCCAATACCGGACCATCTCTTGGCCAATTGGTTTTGCAAGTCTCTTTTAGCCCACATCTCTAAAGACATTGGCCTTTCTGGTGCGGTGACAGAAGATCAATGTATTCATCGTGCCCAGCACCTGGATTTAATCTATTCACAATCCAGCACGCTTTACGATCTGCTCCCCCATGCCCCTGGTAACCCAAACCCTCCAGCTACTCAGAAAACTGGAGCTCATGCCGATGGTCTCGTTGGCGCGATCTCTGGTGTAGCCACCAATCAGTCTCGGGGGAAAACCTCCCAGCCATCCTCGGCTGCCACCGCCCCCCATCAAACGACTCCTCTTCCTCCCGCTGAGATAAACTCGGTGCAAATCTCGCAAAAACCTAGCGGGAAAAATAAGAAGAACAAGAAGAAAACATCTTCTTCGAAAGAGCAGTCGGATAATCAGAACAACCCTAATCAGAAAAATGCTGCCAGAAATGATAGAGGAAAGGATAAACCCATGAAATTTCCTTGCAAAATATATGCGGAGGATCACTTGACATACAAATGTCCTCGGCTGCAGGAATGCACCGATTTTATTGCTAACAAGGATTCTGGGCGAACACATGACGTTCTTCACAATCCTTTCCCCAATCAACCGCAACAACATCAACAAATGGTCGACAATCCGCCTCAACCCCATCAACGGGGCAACGGTGGTTCGTATCCTTCCAGCGAAGGACCATCTGCCATTTATGGCATCGAGAGTGTTGACCTTCAAACTCGCGCCAAGCTTTATGGAAATCCTACCATAGATGCTCAGGAATTTGGAACTAGTTCCAATCCACCGCCGCCCAACGATTTACATATCGAAAGGCCTACTGTTGAACCTGTAATTCGTGCCCCCAAAGGGACACTTCGACGCACGACTCATAATACCTCTGCACGTGCAGCCCAAAACTACAATATTGTAGAAGATTTGGCGCAGGCACCGTCAGCCATGTCTGTTCTTGAAGTATTACAAACCTGTCCAACACAAAGGAAAGCCTTGCTTTCGGCCATTGGTGGAATAGATCCCCAAGATTCCATGCTAGCAATCTTTGATATGGAAAAGGCTAAACCTCGCCTCTCACATCAACTCGCATTCCAGGTGCAGGTTGTGTCGAAAGGGAGACCAATCCATCGTACTGTCATAGACGAAGGTGCTTCGACCTACGTTATGTCACAAGCTTGCTGGATCCATTTAGGTTCTCCTACTCTAACCCCGCCATCGAATTCCATCAAAGCTTTCGATGGCCACATTTTCCTACCAAAAGGATACCTTGCTAGCTTTCCCATCACTTTGAGTGGGAAAACGGTAAACGTGGACGTTGAAGTCGTAGAGTGTCATCTCGACTATAATCTATTATTCGGTCGCAGTTGGTCTTATGCTATGACCACCATTGTGTCTTCGGTCTTCCGACTCATCCTATTTCCATTGGATGGGAAAATAGTCACGGTCGATCAGCTATCCTTCTGCACCCCTGATTATGCCACTTTACCAAGTAGCTCTGTACCCCTAATAGGAGGTGTCCCTGACTCTTACGTCAGTATCGGTACCGGTCTTCTGAAGGCATCTTTCCTACTGGGCTGTTTTCCTCTACCGCCGCCACAGATCCAAAACACGGTTGCAATGATATCCACCTTTTCAGATGGCTCTATCGACCCATCGATCATCCCAACACCTTCAGATATCGAATCTTATGGAGATCAGATGCCGCTTTTGCCGGTTGAATTGGCTTATCAAGCCATCCAAAGCACATCTGAACCCTCGACTAATATGGTTTCGACCATAGGTACAAGCCTCTCTCCCATAACAGTTCTCTCTAAGGATCTCCTCAATGAAGTCTGGCCTACAAACGAAGCTATTCGAGAGATCATGTCATTAGAAGAACGACCTTGGGGAGAGTTTCACCATCGCACTTCGACGATTGATTCAGAGGCGATAAAAACTGAAATCCTGTCTTCTGACCAATCCGAGATAGTTCGCTTCTCTTATACGACCGTTTACACTATCGATTCAGAAGGGAACATGGGTAATATTTCCAAGACACTGCTCATTGATATCTCGGTCAAGACAGGTATCATGGAAAATATTCCGTATTGCTTTTCAAATATCACACCTTTCCAAATTGCTTTCAGCCTGGAGGCAGTACTTCCAATCGAGTGCAAAATCCCATCACTCAAACTTGCCATTGAACTCCTGCCTGGCACCACCGCCATAGAAGAGCGCTTGCTCTCGCTCGATCATTTGGATGAAACTCGTCGAGATGCTACACTAGCACTCGAAGCTCACCAGCACCGAGTTAAAGCTCAATACGACAAATCTGTCAAGCCTTGTTCTTTCCAAGAGGGCGATCTCGTTCTATTATATGATCAAAAGCATGACCTCTTGGGGGCAGGAACACTCCAACCATTATGGTTCGGTCCTTACGTCGTTACTAAAGCCCTCTCAAAAGGAGCTTACGAATTACAGGACTGTAATGGAATTCCACTCGAGGAGCCCCGCAACAGGCTCTATCTGAAGAAGTATTTTGCATAGTTTCGCACTAGGCATATGCATTGTAGTTTTATGTATATAAGTTTTGCCTATTTTATTTTGATGCTTCTGGATTTTTTTTTTTTGGTTTAAAGGTGTTTTTCTCATGCAATATTTTTCTTTCGCACATATGTCATCGCATTCGTTATCATACTTCGGATATGCGGACGGTGCTAGTCGTCACACTAGACACATTTCTTTAGCTGCTTGGGTTCTCTATACTCCTGAGTCGGACCTTCTTGGTTCCGGGGGAATTTTCCTGGGTAACGCCACCAATAATGTTGCCGAGTACATGTCAGTGATCCAACTCCTCATGGAAGTGGCATCTCGTGACATCTCTGATTTAGTGGTCAGGTTAGATTCCCAACTCATCATTATGCAGTTAAACAATTATTACCGTGTCCGCCACCCGGTATTGCTGTGTTATTTTTTATGAGTGCGACTTTTAGAATGTCAATTTCAAACAATCACATTTGAACATGTTCCTAGAGAATTTAATGCATTAGCCGATTCTTTGGAAAATTACGTGTTGGATTGGCATTTATCGCATTTATTGTAAAAGATTTACTCATGAGTACATATATTTTTATCACATCAAAAATACATAAAAATTTAAAAACACAAATCACCAAATATATATATATATATATATATATATATATATATATATTTATATATGTCATGTCCAGTACATAGAAAACATCGAAAATAAAATCTCCCAAAACTTGGGGTGTTTTACAAAATTTGGCTACACTAAGCCATGCTCTGACACTAATACATCTACTCCACCAGCTAGGCCTGATGCTCATGATAGCATACAACTGCTCTAGCTATCCTCCTCAGAGGGACTAAGTATCTCTCTGACACACCCACAATATGCTGTTGCAGACGAACTAGAACCTCCTGCATAGGAAGCGGTGGTATACCCATACTCAGACCCTCCAGGTTCCTAGAGAGTTCATGTAAAATTTGGGTATCATCATCGTCGCCAGCTTCTGCATCCTCTACTGGTGCGCCAGCCCCGGGTAGCTGCAATCCTCGCCGCGCATAGCGAGGGGCCCCAACTGGGCAGACAGGTGCCACATCTGTGTCAAGCAAGCAAAAGCTTCATGTCAAAACTAAATTTTCACCCCTTTCTAAACAAAAATTTTTACATAAACATTCAAAAGCTAAAAACACAAAAAACTTCTTTGAAAAAACACTGATCATTTTTTCTTACCATCGGGCCCCCACTGGGTGCCAGGGGACAGGACTAACTCGGGATCGCCTGTGAAGTTCATCCCTGCATAGGGATAATCCTCAATCATGATGATCTGAGAGTCCAGCCAATCAAAAAACCCCTCATCAAAACAGTGACGGACGGGACCCTCTCCAGTCCGTGGAAGCAAAGTGGCCCACCGAGCCTACCTCGGCTCGCGTGGACCCAGTGGCGCTTTAGAGATCCTGGGCCTCATCAGTGGTATCCGCTCCAGTATGAAAGAAACAATCAGTGTACCGTACCCAAACTCCCTTTGAGTACGGGTCTTGCATGCAGTAAGCTCTGCTCGGACCCGACGGACCACACCGTCACACCAGTTGAAAACCTGAGGCTGCATACAATCCAAGGCTAGGAGCATCTGAGCCTTGGTTGCCACATGCTGACTCTTGGCACCTGCCAAGTGAAAAATCATCCATAATATAGCCCGCAGGGGTCTCAGAGTCACCTGTGCAATAAGTATCCGGTTACTCACAGCCAGGGTGCCACGTATGCAGTGCACATGGATCAAATCAGTAGTGGAGCGAGGGTCAGTTCTGGACCCTGTCAAATTGGGCCTCGCCCCACGACATGACAAGCCGGTCAAAAATTAAACATCATCCTTTTCGATGGCGAGCTCATTGCCACCAATCCGAAAGACATGATGCTGTTCGTCCCACTGTTGGATCAGCCACCTTAGGAGGTCCTCTTGACCCCTCATCAGTTCTAAACGGGCATACTTGAGCAATACGCACCTCCAGAGAGCCATTAAGCTCGTTGCATCCGTCACCATCTCTCGTTCTTCCCGCTCATGCTCTCTCTCTCGCCAGATACTCATGATTAACAGCTGAACACCTGCAAATGCAACATTTTCAACCGATTAAAACTTGCCTGGACCACTTCAAAAATGAAAAAAATGAGTTGTTAGAAAGCATGGTGTGCCTAATGCAGGCACTAGTACAAAACAGAGCATTCTAACGTGCAAGCCCCTCACGGGTTATGCGTTTAACGCAGCTGTCATACTCCTTACCCGCGTTAGGCGCAAATATTTTTCTAGGGCCTCAAAATTTCCTAAAATTGAACCAGCAAAACCTAACAAATCAGAAATTAAATGATAACAGGAGGTTCTAGCTCTTACCTGGATCTCGCGGAATAGAAAACTGTTGCCCGGATTGACCGTAATCGTCAGCTGAAATTTTCACCCCTTTTCCACTCCAGAGCTTCTTCACAGCACTCAAAACAATGAAAATGAAAGTCTTCTGACCTTCTTATAGCAAATTCTGGGGCATGACTCTCTTAAGTCAGTCAACAAAGTCGTGATTTCTCACTGTACACATGTCGCAACTTCGAGATTTGGTACTGATGTTCTAATTAGGGATCAAGATTTATGAGCAGGCATACTCGTGTTTTATCGAGCATTATTTTTACGATATTTTTCTTGCTCGTTAATCCGAAAAACCTCGAGTTCTCTTCTTTGGACTCGTTAAACTTATACAAAGTTGGCATCGAGCATTCTTTTCTTTGGTCTTTTCTTGCTCGTTAATCCGAAAAACCTAGAGTTTTCTTCTTCAGACTCATTAAAACTATGGAGAAGTATTGAGCGTTCTTTTTAGGAATCTTTTTCTCGCTTGTAAAACCGAAAAAATCCCGAGTTACCTTTGTCAGGCTCGTTAAACTATTGAGACAGAGAACAAGGAGCCATTCTTTTCCTCTTTTTCAAAGCTCTTTAAACTGAAAAAATAATCGAGTTTTCTCCGCGTGACTCGTTAAAATTTCACGGAGGTACCGAGTTTTTCTTTGTTGGACTCGTTAAACTTTCACAAAGAATATTGAGTTTACTTCGTCTCCTCGTAGTCATAACAAAAGGAGGTAGACGTCCATTGAACATAGATTTCTCACTTTTCCGGATTCGATGGACTAACTTACGGAAAATGAACTATTTCAGGCTTACTATTATCCCTTTGCCATGCCCGGTTATCAAGACATGACAAAGGTACCCCCATGGAGTCGTCTTTTACGACATTTTTCAGACTCTCTAAACATGAAAAATTCACCGAGTTTACTCGTCTGGACTCGTTAAACCTAATCAGACAGGACATGGAGTTGTCCTTTATGACATTTTTCAGACTCTCTAAACATGAAAAATTCACCGAGTTTACCCATCTGGACTCGTTAAATCTAATCAGATGGGGCACAGAGTTGTCTTTCCTGACATTTTTTGAGATTCTTTAAACATGAAAAATTCACCGAGTTTGCTCATCCGGACTCGTTAAAACTAATCAGATGGGGCACAGAGTTGTCTTTCCTGACATTTTTCAGACTCTCTAAACATGAAAAATTCACCGATTTTACTCGTCTGGACTCGTTAAACTTAATCAGACGGGGAAAAATTTGGACAAAATGGATACTACCTCTGTTACATTTCCAAAAAAGGTCGATTTGGCAGCAAAATTCTTGAACATGGCACTTCCTAGAAAACTCTTTCGCAGTTAGCCGAACCCTACCATCTATGAGTATTAGCCTTCAAATCCCAGTGTCCCTGCACCGGTAAAATCCTAACACACTCTTTGGTGTTCAAACACGCTTCAGCTGCCTAGTACCCTACTAGAGTGCCTTCTATTGTTCAAGCAGATCTCTCTATCTACTGCTGCTGTTATCAACCAAACTGTTCATTATTCCAGAAATTATTTGTCGTCTGACGTTCCCATTTACTCTTCATTATCTAAAATCATAAACAAAATCAGTTGGTTTCTGTTTCGTGTTGACTGATGTAGGACGCCTCAGTGCCTACCTTTCAACAGATCACTTCCTATCGACTTCAACATCTTATCTAGGAAGTTGATCCAGAAACCCATCAGTACCCGGATACTTGCAGACATCAGTGGCATGTAGTCTTGTGTTTGATCAGGGGTCTTAATCATTGGCTCCTGGTCGAATGATTCTACGAGTGTTCGACTTCAACTCATTTTATTCACACTCGCTAGATTGTACTGTGCATCTTAGGGACCATCATCATTATCGGTGGCCACCTTCGCGTCTGTTAACAGTTTTCATTATTGACTGGTAATCAGACGATTTCTCACATGTTCGACGACAACTCCCTCATTCACATGTTGAGAAATATGTAGTTTAAGTGAATCGGCAGTCAAGACCTTGGGGCAAAAGGCTACACCATTAAAGTTGTGTTCCCTTCCCCAAGCTGCGATATTGTTTATGGAGACAGCTTCTTCAACCTGATCCTGTTATGACAGACACTTCCACATTGTGTCTATTGGTGGACAGATTCTTCATATCTCTATTCTAGAGAAATCATGTTGTTTAAGCTACTGAGCATGGGACATGTCCGACTCTAGGCAAATACTATATTTTCTGACATATGTTGTTATTTTAGGTTTTCCTCAGTCTTTCAATCTCTCTCTATCTCTACAAATTATAAAGTATTTCGGCCATCGTCTTCATCTCTGACCTCACACTTTAGGGGGCATCTGTTACAGGTCAAAATACCTCCTCATCAGCTCAGAAGGGAAGACAAATATGGAAGAAGTACAAAGACCTAAATTAAACCTATTTCTGCCAGGGTAACGCATATATAGAACAGAACAAGAGCGTTATAACGCAGGCAAGCAATACATTGGCCGCGTTAGTGGCTAGGGCAACGCTCTGTTTACACTGGAGGGACGCGTTACCCGTGTTTTAAGTTTGAATTGGGAAAAGAGCGTGGAGAAAGATTTGAATCTCCGACTTTCCCTCACAAAGGAGTCAGTTCACAAAGGAAACTGCAGAAGCACCAGTTCATTATTGGTCATTTCCATGGAAGACTGAACTCCAAGAGAGGCAAAAGCATGGAGATCAAGGAAACATCTAAGCCTTTTCCATTCCAAACTAGTGGAAAGAGAAGGGCAACAATGGCCTTCTCCCTCTCTTATAAGAAGGAGCTGAAGGCTCTTAATTGAGGGTCGAAGGATTGCTCAAGGTTCTTGTATACTTGTGGAATAGAGAATAGTGTGACATTGTGAAGGCCAAGATTCAAAGAGGCTCCTAGAGAGCTTGTTGACTTGGACTTCTTCCCTAGAGAGAGAAGAGAGATTGGGAGACTGAGGAGGGCTTGGTACAACCGATGGTTGTAATCCTCCTTCTTTCAAAATTAATAGAACTGTGTTCGTTTTGTCCATTCAATGCTTAATATTGTCATTATTGTTTGAACATTTATCTAGTATGATATGAATGGCTCAGATGTGTATAATCTAGATGTTTATTGTATATTGATTTAATTGATAGGATACTTGTTATATTAGAAATTACGCGGGTGCTTTGACTGATTGCAGGACTCGGATTTGGGGCCGGCGAAGAAGGACTCTTGCTTTGCTGCGCAGCGCTCTCCAAGGGATTCCAAGACTGTCAAAGAGGTAATTCTCTATTGTATTCTTTCAAGTTATTTCAGGCTAATATGAACATGCTCATGCCATCTTTGTGAATAGCATAGCTAATCTTACTGTCTGCCTCGGGCACCAGAAATCCCTGAGAGGGATATTCGAAAACCAACCACCCAAGCAGTTTACCCTATAGCAACAGCTGCAGCGGGCACAAATGCCGTGATGTGAGACTGTAAAATAGACATGCGAAACACTTTGAGGGACTTTACTAGAGAATACGCCTGTTTCTCCAATATATTATACTTCAATTCTGCATCATGAAGGACCTAACTAAAGAAAGCTATGGGCTGCTCATACCCATCATCATTTTTTTGTAAGAGAACCCCAGCTATGGTGTGAGGTGAAGCAAAATAGAATATCATAAATGGTTTAGCGTAATCAGGCCCAGCCAACATAGGGGCTTCAGCGAATGCATGCTTTATTCTAGAAAAGGCCTCCCGTGATTCTTGTGACCATTTCACCTCCTTATCCTTCTTCAACATATCTGTTATATGCCTGACTATCTCAGCATAGTTAGGAATAAACCTCCTCAGGAAATTGATACGCCCTAGAAACACCTACACTTCTTTCTTATTCCTGGGGAGGGAGATACCATTTATAACCTCCACTCTTTTAGGATCAATCTTGACAACATCCCTAGTCACAATGTGCCCCAGGAGCTTACCCTCTTCTAATGCAAACAAAGATTTCTGAGGATTGAGGGAAAGACCATACCTCCTACATTTTTCAAAAGTTCTCTATAGGTGTTGAATATGCTCAGCATCACCTTTCGAAAACACTGTAATATCATCCAGATAAACCACCAGAAATTTATCTTTCTCTCCAACAAAAGCGATATCCATGGCCCTCTGAAAGGTGGCTCCTGCGTTAATCAGCCCAAAAGGCATCCTAGCGTACATGAATGTACCCCAAGGTGTGGTGAAAGCAGTTTTCTTTTGGTCCTCTGGGAGTATAGCCACCTGGTTATAACCTGAAAAACCATGCATCATAGACATTCTAGAGGCCCCCACCACTTTCTGGAGAATGTGGTCCATCTTCGGTAATGGGTAATTGTCTTTCAGGGAGGCTCTATTCAAATTTCTAAAATCAACGCATAACCTTATTTCTCCATTTTTCTTTCGGACAGGGACTAGATTTGCCACCCATTCAGAGTACTTTAATGACACAATTATTTTAGCCTTTAGCAGCTTCTTGATTTCTTTCTCAATGGATGGGAGCAGCAGAGGATTTATTTGTCTGAGCTTCTGCTTGTGAGGCTTTGCATCTGCCTTCAAGGGAATTTCATGCTGCAAAATGCTGGTATCAAACGTTTTCAGGTCTTGATAGGACCATGAAAATACATCCTTGTACGACTGAAATAGTTTCAAGTACCTCTCCTTATATTCATCCGGGACTCTTCTGGACAATCTTACGATTTTGGGCTCAGCAGCAGTACCCAAGTTCAGGTCCTCTAGCTGGTTTTCCTCTGTCATTTGGCCGGGCTGCCTGGGGAGGTCATTTTTGTCAAATAGTCTTTCTAGAGGCACCAGCCCTCTAGGGATGATGTTTCCCTTCAGCTGTAACACTTTACTTCCTGCCATTTTTTTCTTCCCACCTGTTTTCTAATTCGTTCTCAACATCATCTTTCTCATAACAGTCAATTTCCATATTAGAGAACTCCCCGATTGTCTCTAGGAACCTTCTCACTTGCTCATCATCTTCAAACACTTGCCAATGTTTGAAATTGTCTGGGATTGAAGGTCGATATCTTACCTCTATCTCATACCTCAAGAGGGGATTTTGGGGTGGATGGAAAGTACTGGCAGCTACTGCAAGTGAATCTGCAATCCAATTCTGCTCCTGGGGCATGAGCTGAATATTAAAATACGAGAAAAAATTTTCCACCATGTCCCATACTTTGTTCCTATATGCTCTGAGACGAGGATGCTTAGCTTGGCATTGATTCTTGATTTTTCAGACCACCAATTCCGAATCACCCAAGACCTTCAGACTCTGGATATTCATATTCCGGGCTGTATGCAATCCTAGCAAAAGCGCTTCATACTCAGCCACGTTGTTGGTGGCCTCGTACTCTAATTTGAAGGACAGCGGGACCCATTTTCCTGTAGGAGAAATCAGTAACACTCCAGCCCCGTTACATTCCTTAGAATTTGCTCCATCAAAATGTAGAGTCCATATCTCGGCTTCAAGGCTCTATGAGGATTTTTGGGTCCTTATTTGGCAGAAGGAGGGTTTGTGAGCATAACTGTGATCTTCTTCTAACATCAGGCATGAAAATTCTCCTTCCTTACTGTAAACAGGAGAATTTTCTGAGCTGTCAACCTTGGTGACCGTCTTGACAATTCTGGTCTCTCTGTATAGTCTCCTCTCTTGGCCACCGAAAATTGGGATAGTGGCATACGTTAGATCCAATTTGATTGACCCATCAATTTTTGTTCCCCAGGGCCTTGATAGTAACATACCAAAGCGGGATGGGATGTCGGCCACCACGATATCCATTACTACACTTTTGGCTGGGATTTGGGCCAAATTGACCACTAGATCCTTGATCATGCCCAGGCATTTAACTCTTTTGGAGTAAAATGAGTACAAATCCTTATATGGGCGAGTGATTTGGAGTCCTAATTGTTCCATGAAAGATAAAGGCATAATATTGTGGGAGGCTCCAGAGTCCAGCATACAATTGTGGAGCAATAGGTCATGGATTACCAAAGACACATAGAAGGGGGGTGTGGAAGGGTCTAACTCTTCAACATGTGGACCAAATACGACCATAGGCCTTTCTTCTTGCAGGTTGAGACTATCTGGAATGTCTATTACTTCTGGAGGAAACATGAAGGATGTGACTTGGGACTGATATGCTGTCTGTTTCAATAGCTCAGTCAAGGGGAATGGGATTTTAACTTTTTCAAGCTCTTTTTGTAAACTGAAGATAGATGAAGACCTATCTATTGACACTTCTTTTTCTTTTGAATCTTTGCTTTGGAGAGGAGGCTTGACTTCTTTTACGATGGGCTTGACATTAGGGGATGCAGTTACTTGAGAAGTAGAAGGCCTCTGAGTATAAGATTGTAAAGGTTGGTCCAGAGGTCTCTTACCTTCATCAGGGGTTCTCTGGGCCATCTCCTCCTGAGCAGGTGCTGATTTTTGGGGTGTGTCCTCCTCTTCATCTTGAGTGCGGGTTCTATTTCTAGAGGACCTGAGATCATATTTCTTGTTGAACTGAGCCTGCATGAAGTCGACAAACTGCTTGCAGTAGTCGTCAATCTCCGGATCATTGGTGCTTTCCTCAGATTTTTCTGGTGCTGACACTTCCCCTGCTTCCACTGCATGTAGGGGAAATTCTACTTCGTCACTGCTCACGTAAGCTAGATAGGCCTCCTCTCCTTCATAAGTGATCTCCTCAGTAGGACCATCGACTTGACCTTCCAAGTACAGGGGATGAGGTACTTGGTCGGGCTGCTCCTTTTGTTCACTTTGCAGGATTTGCAAGGGAGGTTTCCAATTTTGAGGATTGTACCCTCTGTTTGGAGTAGTTTGGAAGTTCTTCGGAGGTGAGTTCTTGGTTTCCATCTCAAGCTTAGTCAACTTACTCGAGAGATTCTTGATCATCTTGTTCATTTCCTCGAGCTTGTCACTGGCTGAATCTCTATCTTGGCTTGAAGTGGATACTTCCTCCTTTCCCCTTCTTCTAATATCCTGTTCATGTTTGCCTTTGGATTTTCCAGTAGAGGCAAAATTTGCTTCTATCTCCAATGCGTCAGTCTGTGCATCGTTCAGAGAGGTTGGATTCCTTTCTCTCAAAGAGAAACTGAACTCAGAATCAAATGCTACCACAAAAACGACCTTGGCAGTGGTCTGGTGAGGTTTCATGTCGGTGGGGAGACTCAGGTACAATTTGTTAAATCTTCTAATAAACTCTGACACCCCTTCATTGTGTTTGTTTTTCAGAGTGTTGAATTCGGTAATAATATTACCATGATATTTCTTTTCTCCCCATTTTTTGATGAAAGTATCCTCCATTCCCTCCCATGTATTGATAGAACGAGCTCCAAGTGTCTTGAACCACTTTCTAGCTTCCCCATCTAAGGACTGCACAAAAATCCTTAGGACTACGTCTAGATGTTCCACATTGAAATTCTCTGCAAAAGAACAAAAGACTTCGATATGTTTCTGGGCTTCAATCTCATTCTCACCACTGAATCTAGGCAAGATCTTTAAATAATCTTGCGGCATGTCATTTAATACTACAGGGAGCTCCAAAGGAGCATATTTGTTTTGCAGGAATCCAGGGACGCTAGCCATTGGAGGAGGAGGTGGAGGTAACAAGAGAGCTTGGTGAGTAAGTGGAGGGTTAGGTGGAAGCGCAATGATAATATGAATATAATGAACAACGGCTTGGGATGATGGAGGCAAGGGTGGAGTGGTAGCGGCAGATACTTCCGTGACCTCTTTAACTTCCTCGACCTTTGGAGTAGGATGAAATATGTAACGGGTGGTGTCTACTGACTTTGCCTCGTCCTTAACTCGGATATTTCTCACGGGTAAATAGTCTGAATGATAGCCGGTTTCACCTAGAGCAGATTTGGAATCTTGCCACTGAGCAACCTGAGAAGAGGAAGAAGGAAGGTCTTCTAGAGAGAGTGGTGGAATCTCAGTATGAGCAAATGGCCTCCCCCTCTAGCTTCTTCTATGTAAAATTCTTTTGGGGTCAGACACAGAGGGTGTCTTTGACTGAGAAGTATCTAACCTAAGGTGTGGCTTCTGAGGAGCCAGGACTGCAAAGAGATTTAGCAGGGGAAATCAATGTGGAGTCGCCAAGGTGAGGGATGTACAACTCTCAACTCTCCATGCTCACCTAACTGAAGAGTGAAGTGGGGTTTTGTTGAGGCCCAGGGATTTCTATCTTTCATCAACTTCGATCCCCGGCAACGGTGCAAAAAAGATGTTGTAGTTCCTAGAGACAACCTCGAGTTGTTAGAGACCACTGCCTAGGACATCTTAGCTAGTAAAGAGTGGAAGGTGTATCGTAAGATCATTATTCAGCTCAGGGCTCTTTACCATGTCAATTTTCTGATGGGTTACAAGTTTTGACGGGACTAGACAACTTTCAGATCAGCAACATATAGAAACATGCAGAGGCAGGAGTAGAATTACTTGCACAGATGCATCAGACAGCTTAGAAACAGCTTTCATCAAGGAGGGCCAGTTTCCGAAGGTTGTATGGAGATTGTTAGACCAAGGATTTTGCGGTGTAGAATGTGAAAGAGGTGCACTAATTACCAATGGAAATGTATTCGGAAAACATATTCTGCTATAGTATGGGCTTAAGAACTAAGAATCGATATATACCAATCAGTTCTGAACCAATAAGATTCCACGATATTAAATACAGAGGAAATCTGAATGAAATGTAAAACGAAACATCATACCATGTATGAGCCATATTTAAAGCAACTAGGCCAGCCTCATATAAGTACCACATAAAGATAAATTCATATCAGAACTGGCAAGTCACTCGCATTCCAAAACACGGTATACATAACATGGAGTCAGTGAAATAGACAATGAAACAATACTACAAAGAAAGAGTCACAGACCATACAACATCCGGACTGGAATCCTCACATAAAATAGAACTTCTCTTCACTGAGACCCTATGGGCTCTGTGCATTTGCATTTATAATTCAACCGCAAGCATACAAAATGTTCTTACACAACAAGTTTCTTCTGGAAATCTGGAACCCTTTTTCCTCATTAGATCTTACTTATATAGACCTCTTCCTATCTCAACGAGAAGATATTTTTGGGAAAAAATATCTTCTTCGCATAACCAAAATTTGTTTAAGGTCATTTTCAAAAAAAAAAAATTCATGATGAGGTATAAGGCCTCTCAACATGGGTGATCTAGCACTTGGCCATTTTCAAAAAGAGAAAATTAGATAGTGGTTTGATGAAAAGTAAAATACTGGAGTGGAGAAAACAACCCACTCGAAACTTAAAAGAAACTAATTCAGTAAAAAGTAAATAGGCCGTTGAGGCCGAATCATGAGTTGACAAGATTTCATAGGTGTGGAAGAGTTGAAGAAGTTTCCGATGCTGGAGGTGGGACGTTCGCTGATGAGCTGGCAATCTGGTTCACAAACTGCGTGCATCTCTGTTGGCAGTCAACTGAAGGTTCTGGCATCGCGGCAAATCCCTCCACTTTGACATAGGCTACTGTGAGGGCGTTGAAGCCCGCCTCTGTAGGCAACTTGTGTCTGATCAAGTGGAGGAGGAGGAACTCCTAGCCAAGAGATGAAACAATGTTTTTGCCCTTTAACCGAGCACTCTTATCTGTCAGGACATCTATCCGGTCTTTTTCTTCCTGCAGACATGTATTATATTCTGTTAATGGTTGTAGGACAGACGGATTAGTTGGGTCCCAGCAGGATGGGAGTCCAGCTGCTATAATCGCGTTCCACACTACATTGAACCAGTCCATGTTTGATATCACCTGTTGCAAGGCTTTCAAAGCTGCATCTAGGGCTGCCTCTTTGTCGATGATTTTCTGACATTCTAAGGCCTCCATGAACCGACTCGGTATGCCATGCTTTTCCACTTCGTTTGATTCTAACCCCTGTAAGAAAGAAATATATATTTTAGCGTGCTAAGTTCTGCCAGACACATTGAGATCTTCCTCTTGGAATTTCCTGTTGAGATAAAGTATAGCAACTTTTTTTTCCCCTATCATTTTCAGGAAAGCCCATTATCCTGTCACTGCTAAGATTATATTTCACCAGATTATACTCCTCGCTTCCCTGAGAGTGATGTTTCCCTTCACGCGATTTTTGAGTTCGGCGATTGTTTTCTGCTGGTCAGCCTTTGTCTTCTTCTCCTGCTCGATCTCTTTTTGTAGTGTTTCTATCCTCTTGCCATTTTCAGCTGTCAAACCTTCTAGATTGGTAATTCTCAGCCTTGCGGTGATTTCCTGTTTCTCTAGCACCTCATTAGCGGCTTTCTTTGTGTTCAGCTACTCTGCAAGTGAGCTTGTCTCTGATGGGGCTGTAGGAGGCAGACAACTGTGATTGTCCCAGGTGTTTTGCAGCTCTGTCAACCTGCTCTGGAGGGTGGTGATTTTCTCAGCCAATTTTTCCCTGTCTTCTCTCTCCCTGGCTAGTGAGTGAGCCAATTCTACTTTTTCTTTTTCCACTTGCACCAGATCAGCCGTCTGGACATGGTGGGAGGCTGGTATGCTGGCCTTGCCTTTCATTGATGCGAGCTCCTTCTGCAGCTGATCTATTAAAGCGCCCTGTGGGTCTGCTTCTCCCGTGTCTTTTCCTCTGATTTGGTCTTGGAGGAAACGTACTTGATTTTCTTGGGCGTGACAGTTTGGTTGTTCATTTTTCAAAGTAGCCCTTACCTATTCATGTTTTTCCTCCAGCTTCTTCAGCGCAAGGCTGACTTGCATCATTTCCTCTAGCATATCACATACAGTTTGAAATAGGTTACATAGATCGGTAGCAGGCACCTTTTTCATGTCGATTGCATGCTCGAGCACCTGATAGCTAGTGACACCTGCATTGGGATCCAAGAGGGTCTCTGCCATGGATAATACCAGATGTTATGTGTCCACATTCATGGAGGCAGAGACCCTGGTGTGGTATTTCTCAACGTACCCCTCCAGGTCAGCTTTATACTTATCTCGGATCGCTCTATTTGCTCGGTCCCTTTCCACTGCCCTTGGTGAAGTATGTTCCATGATGGCCTGTGTGACTTCCTTGAAGTCAGAAGAGGTGGTACTATCCCTTAGCACCTTTATCCTTGCCTTAATTGTCTCCAATTTGCCATACGTTGTGAATGGTTCAAGCAGTTGCTCCTCTCCTATGACTTCCCCCTCACTGGAGGCTGTTTTTTGATTTTTGTGAGGGGGAACTGCTCCTGAAGTTCCTACTTCTTCTCCACCTGTGCCTTTATTGACGTCCTCTCCCTCCCCCGTGGCAGATGAATCTGTCTCCATCTGCGAAACCAAAGGCCAAATTTCGAGATTAGCCCTCCATTCCATGAACGGCCTTAGCTCATGCATATAAGGTGTGGACTTTTTCCTTTTTCTTTTGTTCGAGATAATTTCTTGAGGATCATAAGCCCAACCCTTTCCCAACCTCAGGTCCAGACCCTGCAACATTTTCTCAACAATTGGGAGAGCAAGTCTCGAATTCATGACAAAAGGGCCGATCGTGGTGGGGAGCCTCAGGATGTAACCATTCTTGGCAGGGACAAAATGGAGCTGATCGGAATTGAGGGTCTACTGGATATATTCGAGTGCATAAACTCGACACACAGGAAACACTGGTAGCCGGTAAGGGGAAAATTCGGCTCGATAGACCCGAATTTCCGTGTAATCATCGAATAGGAACCAATTTCCAGTGCTCTGGGATTTTCCGGCTTGCTACCAGTTCTTCATTTCTTGAAAGACCCTAGGTGAAGGTGCGTTGTGAATAATAGAAGAGGCAATAGACATGAAACTATTCACAAAACTGGAATAACCCTCCCCCTTGGGCAGTTGGCATATAGAGATATTCCAGTCGAAGACGGGTCAGGGTTGGGAATTCTCCCGATATACCTTGTCTTAACCCAAGCCCTCAAATTTATCAGCATGTTGGTACAAGAAAATATAGAAAACCATTGAACAAAAGAAGAACCGGCTGGTTTCTTGAAGCTCCTGGAACTGGGTTCAAATGGCCGTGGCAAGGAAACCAGGAATATCTAACACTACCCCCTTTTGAGACATGAGCCATAAAAAATGGACGCACACCGTGGAAATTTCTTCCAGAATTTCTACCCCTAAAAGACCAGCGATGAGAGAAAGGATGGGCCGGACTTCCTCTCTGAGCAAACTTAAGGGAAAAGGCTCTAAGGCCGGGAGAAAAGTAATCTGATTTCCGGTTATAGAGGAGATGAAGGATTTCTAGTTCTCCCATGTAAACATGCGGTGAGCTGAGCGACTGAGCATATTTGAAAGCGATATATGTAACATGGTGGGAAAGCGAGAGAACTGCTTGATAATGATGAGTGAAAGGGGAAACTTGTGTTCCTTGGGGGAAGTGAAAGTTCCGATGTTCGTGAACGTCTTTGAGCAGAGGCAAATGATACGAATGAACTTTTGAGGGTAATTTGGTTATCTGAAGCCGGACATGACACCGATATCGGTCTTTATTCAGCCTGTGGAATGCCGGGGTTTGTAGATGCTGATATGAAATGGGTATTGAGGGTCACAGATTCCAGCTTGCAGGTCGATGAAGGGGTCGAACCCGGGAAGGTGTCTAACTTCTCTGACCTGAGGGGTTTTTGGTTTGGCTTTCTTGGGTGTGCCCCTCCCCATGACTGACATAACAAAAAAAAATTTTCAAAACGAGAGGGAAAATAGAAAGAAAATAAAGGACAGAATACCTGTGCTCAGGGAACTATTCTCGGGAAAACGACGCGGGGGGTGCGGAAAGCGACTGGGTGGACGTTGGCACTGGTTTCCAATTAGGATGTACCGTAGCTGGAACCTTGAGACCTCTACTGGAGTAAAAAAAAAAAAAAACGGGAAACTGTTATCTTTTGACTGAAGGGTTTGAGGTAAAAAGGTGGATAGGTAAACTAAGTGAGAAAGAGAGTCGTAAGGGCTCTGACAGTGGAGCACGCGGCATGTGAGGATTGGGTGTTGGTTGAAGATAGGTGAATGCTGTATTCCGGGTTCAACACTCGTACGGGCCTCAGTACCAGTTTACCTAAAGACTTACCTTACATTAGCACTGCAGTGAACCATACGATCCATGAAATATTTCGTTCGTGGGGCGTGTTAAATACACGGCGTACCGGTCATTAAAACCCATTTTTAGTTCTGCCACGTCACCGCTTACCTTGGACCCACCCCATGACTGTTAAATACAATTCCATGGGGGTATAAGTCTGTTCCTCCTCTCGTCTCTCAACCCCCGCGGAATTTCCCGTTTGTAGAATTCCCTCACGTGCTTGTTTTGGGGGTGTTTATCCTTTTGGCTCCTCCCGCTTTACACCTTTCGTGTCATATATTTGCACCTTTTAGCCTTTCAATTGCACATGCTTTATTTTAAGCACAACATTTGTCACATCCTCATATCTATTTTTGGTCCATATTTTAAATGTCTCGATGCCTGCCATAACATTTAACATACCTCTGTCCCAAAGTCCTTCTGTAAAAATGACTGGTGCTACTTTATGACCAACAGGAGCATTGAGAAGTATAAGGCAAGATTTGTTGCCCGGGGCTTCTCACAGATCGAGGGGATTGATTATGAAGAAACCTTTGCACCTATTGCACAATATTCTTCCATGAGGAACATCCTTGCTCTCTCAGCGCAGATGTGTTGGCACATTCATCAGATGGATGTGATGACTGCATTCCTTAATGGGATCATTGAGGAAGAAGTGTACATTGAGTAGCCTGAAGGGTTTGAGATCTTCAACAGTGAGTCGCATGTGTGCATAATCAAAATAACATTGTATGGGTTGAAGCAAGCACCACGTGCTTGCTACACACGGATCAATCGCTATTTCACTGGACTTGACTTCACCAAGAGTGAGGCGGATGCAAACCTATACAAAATTGTGGTAAAGCGTAAGCTTTTAATATTTATTCTTTATGTTGATGATTTAATACTAACAGGTGATGAGTAGTTGATACACTCATGCAAGGCATATCTTGCAAAGGAGTTTGAGATGAAGGATTTGGGCCTCCTTCATTATTTCCTTGGATTGGAAATATGGCAGCGAGAAGGTGAACTATTTGTGTCTCAATGTAAGTATGCTCGGGAGATACTTGGTAAGTTTCAAATGGAGGAATGCAAGCCCATGGACGCTCCTCTTCTAGGAAATTGGAGGAAAGAGGATGCTACATCGACAGAGGTAGTGGATTCCATTGTTTATCCACAGTTGGTGGGTTCACTCATGTATTTATTTAATACAAGACCGGATATATGCTATGTGGTCAAATAGGTTAGTCAAGAAATGGTTAAGCCTACCAATCTCTTTTAGAAGGCATGCAAGCATGTCCTAAGGTATCTCAGGTGCACATTTGAGTATGGATTATGGTACAAACAGATGGATGAGGTGAAGTTGCATGGCTTCACGGATGCAGATTGGGCAGGTAGCCCAACAGAAAGAAAGAGCACATCAAGAGGGGTTTTCAGTATCAGATCAACACTAATTTCTTGGTACAACAAGAAACAAAGATCTGTGGCACTTAGTTCAGTGGAAGCAGAATACATGGCAGCAAGTCAAGAGACATGTGAGGCTATCTGGATGAGGAAGATCCTGGTCGGTTTGTTCGATTCTCATTTAGATCCTACAATGATACATTGTGATAGTCAGAGTTTCATTAAACTCTCGATTAATCCTGTGTTTCATGATAGATCTAAACATATTGATATCCAATATCATCATATCAGAGATTGTGTGCAGTGGAAGATCATGATGCTTCAGTACATTCCTATGGAAGATCGGGATGCAGATATTCTGATGAAGGCACTCAGTAGGAGAAAATTCGAATACCATATATGTAGGATCGGGGTGAAGGATAATCCCTATCTTGTTGAGAGGGAGTGTTGAGATTCAACAAGATGATGAGCTTAGTGAAAAGTAAGCACCGTCACTAAGTAGGGCCCGTAGGCTATTTTTAGGTGTATGTCTATTTTTAGACATGGTGAGCATATTCTATAAGTTTCAAGATGTTATTTGTATATGGTTGATAAAATATGAAAAATAGATGAAATTAAATTCTTAGAATATTGGGCAAAGTCTATTTATAGATCGTCAATCTAAAAATAGGTGCATGTCGATTATTATTATCCCTTAATAATAATCTGACAATAAATATCAACTTATTCTCTTGGAGCACTTTATTTCAGTGAATAGATTTGGCAAATCAGTGGGATGAAGGAATTACAAAATTCCTAGGGTGGTTGGTAACTCATGCATGGAGACTCAGTTAGAATTCAAGTGGCAAAGTTATGACAGAGTTGGAAGAGTAGTTAATGGAGTTGTTATTCAGTTTAACTTAGTGAAGTGAGTTAAACTCAGTTGAGCTAGTTGTATATAGTCTAACTGAAAGATACACTAGTGAGAGTTTAGTGAATTAATTAGTTAATTAATTCACAACTAATAACTCACTAACAACTGAAAAAATACAACAGTTAACTACTTGCATGTCAGTTCCAGTGGAGACCCAGTGGAGATATAGGTGAAAGGGTGAGATGGACTATCTGTTGTGAATATAGTGATGCATTCAATGCATCTGACACACATTGGAGATGCCATTGAGGATTGTGCAGTCAAGGCAAGGCCAATTCAAATTCATTCAGGGGTCTTCTTCAGCAGGGATTGCGCAGTGGAGGCAGGCTGTCAAGAGGCAAGAAATTGGTGCATAGATATGCAAATTTCTGCATGACAGTGTGTAATGATTGTTTATTGTATTGAGAGCTTGATGTACTAAGCCTTGTATGAGATTATTACATGATCCATTGATATACATAATATATGATAATTAAGTTTTTTAGCTTTAATCTTTCCCATTAAAAAACTATGTTTATGTGCGATTAATTTTCTTCACAAGTGTTTGCAATTGGCGATTTAATTTCTGCAAAAATAACAATGGAAGGATTATGTATTTAACATAAGATTAATTTTTCAAATAAGGAGAATTCGGTAATACTATCAGTATTAATAAATTTCTACAATATAAGTCTCAACTTAGAGCTTTCAAGGAGAATCTAACTCTCCCACAGTTCATCCAACTCAAAGAGGAAATAAGACCTTGCAGCAATAGATTTCTATTGTCTACATTCGATGGGTCATCCACAGGCACAGTAAGAGCTTGGGGAATAAAGTTGGATGAATTCTTCCTACTACATCCAGTGGTATAAAGAGAAGCTATTGAGATTGCAACGCTGCACCTTGAGGGTGAAGCAAACATTTGGTGGTTCAGCCATTTGAGTCATGCAAGAGTGACTTCATATGCCGATTTTACTCAAAGGATTATCAAGAAGTTTAACAAGAAAAAATCAGAGGAGAAGAAACCTCCACCACCACTTTCTATAGAAGCACTTGCATCAGGAGAAAGAACACTTGCACCTTTGCAAAGTGGCCTTGATTTCTTGACATTTAGAGTCCCATGCACTATTTTTGAGATGCATGAGGAGGAGGAGACTTATACCAGTGCCAATGCAGCTATAGAGGAACAACCATCATCATCAATAGTTGGGGAAGTCATCACACCAGTGAGAGGAACCCTTGTAGCAGTAAAATATGTTCCCAAGCTTTGCTGAGGTATGCACATGTTTACACTTTCTGTTATTTTAGTACATCTTATGGAGGATTGTGGGAATATACCATTGCATGACCAAGGGTCAAAGAACATTGCTGATTTGGAGCAAAAAAATATCACTGTGCAAAGGACCCTTGATTTTTTCAAGGAGGAGATATACATTCATCCTAGTATGTCATTTTTGAGCTACACACAACTTTTGGGGTTGGAGTGTAGATTGTTGGATGATAGGATGAACATTTTCCTAAATAATCCAATGCAAAACTATATGTTCAAAATTGAACATGATTATGAGACAACAGATGCACCATCATGGAGATAAACAATGATGTCATGGAGAAATAGTGATGGGTTGGGGGCCCAACCATTATTGGAGCATTCCAATCACCATTCTACATGTGTAGCAGGGGATAGACAGATGGTTGATGGAGGACATATTATGATGGATGAAATCTTCCATTATTATGATGGATACTTCTTGATGAGCACTTCACATCTTAATGAGAATTTTTTTCCTACATCTTATTTGGATCCTTATGGGGTCAACTTGGTCATTGATGAGTGGTATTCATTTGGAGATATCCAGGAGATTTAATTTCAACATCCCATGAAATGCAAAGATAGAAATCTGATTTGGGAGGATGTTATTTTCCATTGGAGAAATACCTATTGGGAACATGATAGTAAACACTCACCATTGGTTGGATGGGTGATGTTGATGAGCATGAGGATGGTGAGCCACTTGCATATATATGAAACAGGGCAGCAGGAGGCATGGCTGCACGGGATAATCTTGAAAGAGTTTGGCCATCATGTAACATATCCTATCTTTGAGGGTGTGTTAGTAGTCGAGACTTGGCATGAAATTTTTATTATATGTCAGCAAGGAGTTTGGTTGCATTGGGGTGATGTGACAACCTTTTTTTCAATAATCATGTTTGGACTCCATAGTCCATGTAATGGAGATGTGGGGAGGCAACAAGAGTTGTTATTGCTTTGAATACTCTTGGGGGATTATGGGCTGATTTTCTCCCATACTTTGCATGATGTTGTAGGAATAGATGGTGGAATAATCATGGTGCAAAGGGGCTAATCCATAGCTTTGGAGAATCAGGAGGTACTTCCACTTTGGAAGGAATATCCTATGTATAGAAGCATTATGGCAGATGAATTTGACATTTGGTATGTCAAATAATGGAGCTATGAGATGTCAAGAGCCTTATTACAAGGGCCAACATCGCTGTCACTTGGGAGCTTGGGTTTGTTGATGGAGTGTTCCTAGGATCACTTCACATATGATGCACTTGAAGGACAAGTAGGAGATCAAGGTGATGGAGTGGTGGATGGAGACATCTATTACCATTATATGATCTTCTTGACTTGGATCTCCAAGCATAAGAAGAAGGTTTTTCATGCAGCACATGGTTCATTCCTTTTCATGGATAAATTTCATACCATTATGGAGGTCTCATTCACGAATCTTATTATCAACCCACTCTCATTACATGGTAAGAATTATGTTTTTTCACTTATTGATTATCTAACACAGTATTTGCATTCTCTTACCATCTCTATACAGTACATTGCTCCACAAGAGGGCAAGCCTCTGTTTGGGCTTCATGGTCATTTTGGGACCAACATCAGTGATGGAGATAGCCATCTATTATATGGCTTGGGGCAAGTATTGTACTATTTTTTGTATGCTAAGTTTATACATAATTCCATTTTCTATTTACTAGTAGATGAGATGATATGCACAACTAGCAATTTGTTCGGAGACAACTTGCCACATCATGTTCTGAAACTGCAGTTAGTAAAAATGCACTGTGACCACTTGGGAAACTGTTGGTACCTTCTAGCACCACATGAAACCTTCATCATATTTCTCATTGGATGCCATATGGTGATGATGTTCTATTCATCATATATGGGGTGGTTTGGGCCAGCATGATTCATGACTCTAGAGAGAGGATCTTTGAAGATCCAGTTTTCTTCTTGCCTCTTGAAGGCAACATTATTGCAGCCCAAAATCAACAGCTACTCTACACTTATCATAAGTGGAGAGAGAGACAGCATGGGATGGACAATTTGTTCTATCAATTTTAGTAATGCAGCCCACCTTCTTTGCAGGAGCCTGAGGTGGAGGAGTATTTCTATGAGTTACCATTTTGGAGGGTGACTCATTTTGTATGGATGATAGCTTGGGTATGGAAGATTCACATGGGAATGATGGTTCCCACTATATTTTAGATCCTATGCCTCAAGAAGGCCTCTAGACAACATATTTCTACCTCCATGGGTATTTCACCTTTTTATGATGATAGCTATTTCGAATTGTCACCAAACGCTAACCTGCATACTTTGGAGGAGCAACTTGGAGATTTATTGATAAGACAACATATTGTTCATTGGAGGAGCTTATCATATGAGGATTATACAGGAGGAGGAGAGGATGCTCTTCAGTTATATACTTGCAATTTCTTGAGGACAAGCAACATGTGGGAGGGGAGGACTCTAATATTCCTAAATTAGCATGTAGCTAATAGGAATATTAATTTTTTCTTTTGTCATTTAGATAGATGCATAAGTGGGTAGGGAGACCCATAAATCTCTTTAATATGAATAAAACCCCTCTTAATATGAAAAGGAATCATCTTAATAGTTGGATAAAGCACCCTCATGTGTGAACAGGGGCTAATAAATGTGGACAAGGTCAAGTTTGACCAAATCAACAACGCTGGTATGGAAGGAGTGGATCATCAATGAGAGACAAGGCAGTGTGAATGCGAGGAAGTCTCCATGATAGTAGTTACTTTAATGAGTGGGACCCAAGGTGAGAAGGCTCATATTTTTTATAAGGAGTGCAAGGCAACCATAGATGGGTATGTTATTGATTATTGATTTTTTCATCTGTATGACTTCTTGCATTCTTCAGTTGTTTAGTTGAGCTTGCAATGTTGTTTAGCACAAGGTGTTCCCGAGCAGGAATCCCACCTCTTTACTTGAGAAGCCTCTAGGAATAGTATTTCACTATAATTCCACATTCAGGCTTTAGGCCAAGCTTCATTCTTCAGCTACAATGCAATATCTGTTTAGTTTTGTGTTGTGTTGCAGGGTGTTGCAATGGAGGGTTGGAAAACCCACTTTCTAGGCTAGTTTTTTAGTGGAGGAAGCATTATTCCCAATTGGAGATAAAAATGGAGGTTATTGATCTTTCTTTCATATATTCGCACCATGCAAACCTATTTCCATCATCTACAACACAAATTCCCTCTTTGACTGTGTTATTCTAGTGAGCATTTGCAGTGGAGGCTTCAGTGCTTGATTTGGAGGGTGAGACCTTCAGTGTTGGGATCAACATTTCACTTGAAGGATCTATTGGAGGAGTTCTATTCATTTCTTTATCAGTTCAACCACCTCCTTTCATTATTCAATTTGCAGCTGCTATTTAGCCCTAGGGCTACATTCTGACATTTTTGTGTTTTGGGTATTTCCTGAAACGCTTCCTGGGTTGTCTTGGAAATGTGTTTGGGAGCCTAGATCTTCACTCTCGACATTGTTGAGCTATATAATAGTATATCCATATTGTTATATGTTGCTGTAGTAGTGTATGCCCTAAAAATTTTGTGTCATGGCTCATGGCATTTGTATAGCAGTGTGTTTCCCATGTATTGGCATATTTTCTTAAAGGAGGCTTGTTTTGTATTGCTTTAGTGACTTGATCCTCAAGATATTGTGCCTATAATTTGTTGATATGTTTAATAAGATGGCTGTACATTTGTCTCATATCATGGTGTGTTTATTTATCACTGCTATTTCCACTTTTATGCACTATATTCCCGCTTTTCCCATTTGGGAATACTACATAAAATATGTGCAATTTATAAGTGGAAAACAACCTTAATCAAATCTATTTCTTAGCCACAAACCTAGAAATAGTTTTAAGCACTGAAATAAAAATTTCACCAGGGAAAATAAATTTTAACTGAAATTTGTTCGGTCCCAAGTATGGTCACTAGAATGCTATCACTCCGTAATTTCTTAAGGTTGTGAAGTAAACTGAGAGGTAACCACAGGAATGCTTTTAAGTTTAGAAGCTAGCCCTTCTAAACTCATAGAGCTATCTCTCTGTTAGATTTAGTTTTTTTTGCTTTGTAGTATTTTAGGCTAGATGTGAAAGTTCAGATTTTGGCTTTTAAAAAATGGTTTTGTTGGAACAACAAGGGAAAGCCATTGGGAAATGGAGTCAATTAAGTTTCAAGTTGATCAATTGTAGTAGTGATGGATACTTTTAATAGGGAATGGTAGACAAACATATTAGATCTTATGAGCTTAGTGAGATGGTAAAGATGGAAAGTTTAAGGATCCATTAAACATATAGCAATTAAGAATTCTAGTGTTTAATTTCAGTTAAAAACATTAAATTTTTTTAGAAGCTAGGATTGGTATACTTAAAAAAATTCAGATTCTTATTTTTCTTTGAACAAAATAGATAAGAGAAACATATGAATTAACAGAGAAGAACACATTAATAAGAGAAGATAACTTCACCAATAAATCTGACACAAGAATCCTGAGAAATTTTTTTGTATTAATGAAAATTTTCTCACTTGAGCTTACAGAATAGATTTACATCAGTAGTTTATTTCTTGATACAAGTCCCAACAACAATAATTTGAATTGTGAAGTATTTATGCAAAATTATCAAAAAAATTCTTGAGTGAAAATATCGAGATTTTTTACAAAATATCCAAAACTATTTTACAAAGGTAGAACAAAAATATAGGAGATAAGAAACTAGTGTAGCTGTTGGCTCTATTATTAAGGATATTTGTTGATGAATGGACCCCAAAAAGTGTTTCCCTGTTGTCTGTTTGTTGGAGGAATTTTTTTTTTACCGAAGCCATTCACATAGCTTATCCCATTGGTCTCTACTAGGGATAGAAAATTTTATCAATTTTCTATATGTCTCATCTACATCGGTATATTTCTGGAAAGTAGGCTTGGTTAAAAATAGGGTTTCGATCTCATTTCTGGTGAACAATTCAAAATCTATGGCCTTTACAAAATCCTTCGTTGTGATGTTCCCACTTATACCTACAAAATTTTATTTATCTCGTGCAATAGTAAATATTTTATGCTGATATTCTTTTAAGCTAATCAGCTTGTCTTCTGTCCCAATTAATCCCAGTAGCCCTTTCCTTTTTAGCACATGAAATTTTTTATGGAACATTTGAATGTTGGATTCCAGGTTGTGACAATTATTCTTGAGTTGTAGCATAAGGTTCCATTTAATATGGATCATTTTTACCTCCAATATGGATTTTGTTATATATTCAATTCCAAGTTCTTCTAATTCTTCTTTAGTTTTGGAATTCAATATTTTTATTAGAGTTGTTGCTTCACCAGGTTCCTGCCCCAAAGCTGCTTTTATTTATTTCACCACTTCTTTGGATCTATGTATCAACTCTTCCTGCTAAAAATTGATTTGGGTTGAGGGTCATATTTCAGTAATGGCCTCATTTGTCTCTATCCATATATTTTCTTTTTCCTGTGCCAGAGTCTATTCCATCGCCGATTCACTTTCCAATTTCTGAATACTTTGAGTGATCTTGTGAGTTTTTTGCAATTCTACTACATAATAATTTTCTATTTTTTATTTCTGCTCATGTAATGTATTAAGTTGGGTCTTTAAATTTTCAATTTATTTCCCTTGAATGGAAACATTTTCCATGGCTTTAATCAGATCACTTAAATAATTAGTGGTTTGTGCTTGTGCCGATGTCAATGTAGATGCTCTTGGTGTTGCTACAACTAAAATGGGGACTGTTGTTAGTGGAAATATAGCCAACTGTGATGACTTCTCCTTTTCCTTGAGAATTTTCTCAATTTCCACTTCCATGTCTCTAATATGGCTATTTTGTTCAATTATTTTTATGAACATCTCTTCTTTCTGTTTTTCTATCTCCCCAACTTCTTTGGCCCATGGATACTCTGTAGAGGGAACCTTGATTTATTTACTCAATGATGCTATATCAACATTATTCCTTCTAATGATCTCTTCTGTTGTCGTTACATCACTAGGATTGTGACCCACCTTGACTACCAATTCTTCTAGTGATTTGATTTTGGTGTCCTTGGCCAAAGATGAAATATTTTCTAGGTTTAGTTGTAACTGTATATTGCTGACTCGGGCCTAAAGCTTGGAGGATGACATGGAAGCATTGGTCAAAGTAGTGTACATTATTTAACTTGTCTACTTATACATGTCCATCTGATCAATAGGATGGATCTGGTCCATATCAAAGGAGAATGTGGTCTTTTTATAGTCATATGGTGTCTTTGGGGCTAGAAATTGTGCTTCAAGAATTGCAATCTGCATTTTTCCTATCTTTGTATCAAAGGCCGAATGAAGCCTGTGCTCTAAGGTAGTTGTTTTCTTCTAGAATTGGGTGTATGTTGTCACTTTTAGCATTTCATTTTTATATTTGATTTTTTATATTTAGAAAAAAAAATTGGTCTAGCTATGTACAGAGCTTTTTTTTTATTGATCTACATCTCAGGAAATTGGGAGGTTGAAGAAAAGGGAGACCCTGTAAAAATATATTCTTTCCTTGTGGAAACATGAGGGCCTGTTAGGATTATGGTAGATTGTTCTTCATTTCCCTGCTGAAATACTGGTCGTGAGTTAGTCTTTTGCTTCTTTTTATATATTAGAAACTCTTTGGCTCCAATATTTGTCATTGGAGAAGACTCCTCTTCCATTACCCTTTCCTCTTGTTTCTCTTGAGGTACAAGGGTCTAAGAGGTAGTTGTAGATATGGCCTATTCCTCATCTTCCTGTAGTTTATTCTCTTCCCACTGACTCTGGTTCATGAATTTTTCTATCATTGGCCTAGGAATGTAGGTGTAAGGAGTGGTCTTCTGCTCCACTGTCAACTTGGAAATGAGTTTGAAAGGATCATAAGACCATGTGAAATTTAATTTTAAATTCATTTACTTTAGGAATAAATATTCCTCTTTACCTTCTGCTTTGGTATTGCAAATGAATGGTCCAATGTGAACCTTGATCTTGAGCGGAGTTTTCTTCTTAGCTGCAACAAAGTGTAAATCATTCATGTGTATAATTTTCCTTATATATTACAATGAGAAAATTCTGATTGGAACAAATTTTGGGAGCCTGTAGGTTGGAAATTCACACCCATAAACCTTGCCATCACTATAATTTTGGTATAGATACCAATCCCTTGTTTTAGTCTGGTCTCTGAGATGCAGAATTATTTGAATTTTTAATCCTATCCTAGGTTATACATCCCTTTTTAATAAAAAAATCATTGTATAAAGTAACTTATCAACATAATCTTCAAAAGTAAACTCAATAGAGTTTTTCCTTACCAAGGAGTTCAAATGAATGACTAATTTTGGATTACCCTGCTCATCTAACTTCTGTAAAGAGAATGGAAACCTATCTGCTTGATGATAAATGAAAAAAAAAACTAATACTGCGGTATACTTCAAAGTTTCCTCAATAGAAAACTTTAGAAACTGGTCATGAATTTCTTCTACAATGAACTCACTGTAATTGAAAACAATAGGTTTTTCACTAGATGTAAAAACTAATAAGAAGCCCACAATGGCCTCATCGATCCATTGGTTAGAAAAGTAGGCAATTCTGCATGAAATAATGGTAGTTACCTATTTATTCATCTTAGGGAACATAGAAGATGAGTATGGGGGGTTCTTCTTGTGTAATTTTGCATCCTCACGGAGAAAACCTCGAATATCTTGGCTCTCTATGGGAAGGTCAGGTTTTTGTAGAATTCCATGAGGGAATCTACTGAAAGCAGCTTCAGGGAGTTGGGATTTTGTAATTGTAGCATATGTGAAATAGATTTAGCAGATATGGTGAGAGTAATTTTACCATTTTGGCTGGAAATTTCTCTCTGGCTGGGGACATATCGGTTTTGGCACCATGATACAAATTCTGGAAAGTGGTGGGTCTATGGGAACATGAATTGGGGTAGGGAGGATTCCCACATGCCCAATTAATAACAAAGGTACAAATATTTATGCTTCAACCAATTATGAAGTTCGTAAATGTCGAATTCATAGATGGTTTCAGTAGCCTTATATTGTTGGTCAACTAATGGTCGATGTTCAAGGTTTATGGCAGGGGGAAACATCAAATTTTCTTCAGGGAATTTAGTTTTGTTCTTGGGGTTATTTCCTTTGGGTTCCATTATCGAAATATAAAGAATGAGTAACTTAGGATTACATGGAATATTAAGGTGAATACTTGGATGTTGAAGTGGGGTCGATGGTGACAATCTGATTGTAGTGGATAAACAATTGACTGGGTGCTGGGACATCATGCAGTGATAGAAACTCTGTTTCATCGTAAAATAGCAAAAGAAGAGTCGAACAAGGTTTCATTGAATTAATAAAATAAATATGAATTATCATTGTTTTTACTATTTGGAGAAGATCTATTATTTGGAGTGGTAATATTAATTACTATAACAGTTTTTTGATGTGGTAGGGAGAGTGCCAGGTGGTAATATTTTATTGCAACGGAAATAATGGCTGGAAATCGTTTGATGGAAGGGAAGTGGGGTTTGTAGTGGTGAGGTGGTAAAAAAACAATGGAGGATGAGGGACTGCGGTGGAAGTGATGGATGGTACGTGGGAGTTGGTGAGTGGATGGGATGAAGGTACGTGGCGGGGGAAGATTGGATGGGATGGGTGTTGTGAGATTCAACGGGATAATGATTTTCAGAGGGGGGGTGGCAAGGGGGGGGGGGAATGAATGGAAAATTAGGGCGGTGAAAAATCATGTGGCTTTTCCACATTACTTGGTAGGTCATGCCTTTTTGGAGCACCCCATAAATAAAGCATGAAGGAGCTCGGGGGGGGGTGGCGGAGAGGGGGGCGAGATGAGTGGAAATGTAGGGGGTGCGAAATCATGTGGCATTGCCACGTTACCTGGTAGGTCTTGCCTGTTTGGATCCCCCCATAAATAAAGCATGAAGGAGCTCGGGGGGGGGGGGGGCGAAAGTGATCCCTCGCCGTTGATCCAGGTAGGTTGGATCGTGATCGTTGAAACTATTTCAATGTTATTACATGCCATAAAACAATATGATGAAAATTTATTACAATTATAATAATTGCACTTTAAATGTTGTCATTAAACTAATCTAACACACATTTAATTATCCTCTAAAACTACTTAATTATCCACTAGTGCTGCATTTTGATTTGCAAGCAATTTTTTATCTTTTGTTTTGATTTGTCAATTAAGCATGTTTAAACAATTTGATTAACTCATCTTTATTTTGATTGGCCTAATTCAATCATGATTATACTATGCGACTGATTATTTACTAACCTAAACTAAGTTTATTTACTTAGGCCTAATCACGCTTAAACAATGTGATCGAACTAATTGATCTACTTCTCTTATTACAATGTGGCATTTTAACTAGCAACACACTTATTCAAAATTTCTAAGTATTTATTTATGAATTTTTCATTTTTTGAGTGGAATTTAGGCTTTCTCACTTCTATAAACTTAATTTTTGATGGGTTATTTTATTCTTTTTATTTTTCTCATGTTTTTTGATTTTTTGTTCTTTTCATATATATATTTTTATACCCTTTTTTTTCTTTCCTTTATTCTTCTTTTGGAAATAAATTTTCAGAATGGAACATTATTTACAACATATCATATGCAAAATTACAGCTACAATCAATTCATCCTATAAAATATAGGACCTTAACAAAGAGAAAGCTTCAAATATTAGGAAATTTATGTAATTGGATTTATTTTATACATCATAACTGAAAATTCCACTTCATTGGAAGCAGACCCAAAGATGTAGCCCACACTGAGTGAACTCCATTATCAATCTCATTTGTGTTCTTTTATGTTATATGTATTTGTTTGTTTATGCTATCATATTTTTAATAACGTTTTTGTAAATCTTGGTATTTCACATTCTATTTAATCCAAATAAATCATAATATTGTGATAAAAATATCTCGATCGAGTTTCGTATTTGAGCATGTTGAGCTTGTTTGATTTTGGTTTTTGAGTGTGAATGGTTACTAGTATGGGGGAAATTAATTGCCTAATAAAAAGACAACTAATCACCTAGAAATTAATTATCAACCCGAGGAAGGTCTTTTTGTTTCAAGGAAGCCCGCAAAATATATGCAAGTAGGTAGCAAAGACTAATATTGGGTCTTATATGTGTTTCCTAATAAATTACAATTAATTCTATTTATTAAAACAAATTTATTCTATGTGTACCCTTAAAGAAATCTAGAGTTGAAAGAAACCAAGTAAATACGAAAATTAAATCAATGAAAAAAAATCTGGTAATAAATTTTGTCTGTAATTAAAATCACACACAAAAAAATAAGAATGAAATAAACAACTAAAACTAAAGACTAACCAATAACTTTGTTCTAGATACAAACTTAACCTATGAGTTATTTAAGAAATGGTACAAGAAATATTAGAGTCTACTATGATAATATAATACTCATTTGGATATCAACTAACTTAGAAATAAATCAAGAACTACTGATAAGTAACAAAAAATTATATTTCAAGGAACAACACAAGAAAATTAAGGAAACAACATTCATAATTTAAGAAAGCATCTATTAAAAAGAGAACAATATAGATTTATACGTTAGAAAAAATGATATATGAAATCAATGCTCTAAATGATCTATCAACTAACTGAATAGACAAACATTAATCAACAAAGTGACAACATGTAAAGAAATTTATGCTCAATAAAAAATAGAGCTAATTTACTTTACAAGTAGGTAGGGCTTTATCCAAGGAAGCAGGCTTGGCTACTTGAGAATCAACCTACCTAAACTCTTCTCAGATCAAATGTAAGGAACACCAAATGAAATTGATGGATTGCTATTTGAATTAAGAAATATGGAGAAATAAATATAGTCACATTTCACAACATTTTCTTCAGTCAATAATTGTTCATCCCCCTCTCTTATTTCTATCTATATTCAAATATACAAAGAGCAAGGGAAATTTACAACTAAATTTATTACAAAATGATTTCCATTACAATTGTAGATTTCCACAACACATCAATCAGCAAGATCAAATATGAAATATCTCTCCATCATTATTCAGCTACAACAAGTCGAATCTGGTATTGCAATTGGTAGAGTTTGGAAAATGGCCACAACAACAAATCTAAGAAAATCGCCTTTATAGAACCTCCTATATCTCTAAAACTAGGGAGAAATTTGGAAAATAGCTCACTAGGAAAATAAATTGGACTGTTCTTCACAAAACCCATGTCTCAAATTTTCAAGATGCATATTTATTTTCCTGAAACATTTGATACAAAATTATCTCTTTTTATTCCAGTGAATTCCTGAGTTGGCATATTTGACTATGAGCTGAAGATCAAATTTTCAATCTAGAAGAGATATTGAAGGCTAAAATTGTGAGTGATGTTATAATAAAATATCCATTAATAAAATATCATTGAAAAAACCATGCATAATAGTCTTCAATTTATTACTTATCCATAAAGGAGAACAAATATTACTTATCCATAAGAGAATATGTAATTATAAAATGGAATTATATGATAAACTATGATAAATGGTGTGATAAAAAATGGTAGAAATGGATGAAATAGATGTCAATAAATGATAATACTAATGAAAAATCAATGTCCCAACAACTAGGTCTAAGCTTAAGAAGCGAGAAGGTGAACTTGAAACTTATAATCCTAAAATCAGTTTGAGGAGCTTCACTCAAAGAGGAGAGCTAACTTCACCAAAATGAGGGAATCTATTTAAAACTAAGTCCAATTTTCTCGAGGTATTTTCTATATTGTAGTCAAAGGTTGAAGAGCTCTATAAAGAAAAGGGGCTTCGAAAAGGAGAAGCCAACATTCAAGTAAAAAATGAAGATGATAAATCCCCTCTTCCTTTACATTCTCCTCGTCCTTCAATACCTTTGTCTCCTCCAAATTCTTCACCTCCTTCTCTATCTCCACAACCACCTCCTCATAAGAAGGTTGATTCAAAGAATCCATTGTTGAAGTTGGATGTTAATTTCAACTTACCATTGTATAATGGTGATCTTAATGGATAACGATTGGATATTTGGCTTCAAAAAATATAATTTTATTGCCACATTTAGCGAATTGATGAAGATGAGGTAAAGATTCAGTTGGCCTCTCTTCAGCTTGAAGGTACAACAATGGCTTGGTGGGAAAGTAAAATTATATAAGGTAGAAAAAATAATGGTAAGCTCCCTTTTTCATGGATGGAATTCACTAATGTATTAAAGAAGTAGTTTTATCCATTAGCTTATACTAACAAGATAATTTTGGAATGACAAAATTTGAGACAAGGAAAAGAAAAAATTGAGTAAAGTTTTACTAAAGAATTTAGGAAGAAAGCAGTAGCTTTGAATATTACATTAGATTCTCAAAGAAAATTTTGAAATCTATTGGAACGTTACAGAGTTACATTCACCATACTCTTCTTTTATTTAATCCCAACAAGTTGAATGAAGTATGTGTCCAAGCTACTCATCTTGAGTCTAGGGCAAAGAGTGTGCCAAATGATTTTGTGAAGAAGAAACCATCCAATTTCACTGAAGGAAAATCTAAAGTAAAGGGGAAAAGTAATAAATATGCAACAAAGAAGAAAGAAGAGGCGAAACCAATGTTATCTCAATGTAAGAAGGAGGGGGATGGAAATGATCACTATTGGAAGTTGCATCTTGAACAAAGGCCTAAGAGGTTTGGAGGTAAAGGAAAGAAAAATATTGTTGCCACAACACAAGAAGATTTGGGATTTGATTTAAGGGATGAAACTAAGGTCATAACTATTGGAGTGCAAGGTAAAGCATGTGCTCATGCTAGTTCTAGTTCTTCTATTATGTCTCCTAGTGTTCAAAGAAAAATAAAAATGTTTTTTCATGTGAGGGTAATTATTAAGAATACAAAATTAGATACTCTTTTTGATACTAGTTCCCAAGTTAATTTGATATCCGAGGAAATTGTAAAGAAGGCGAGATTATAAACAATGCCTCACAATAAACCTTATGATCTTGGTTGGGTTTGTGATAATGAAAAGTTGCAATTGATGAAGTAGTGTAAACTTATATTTTCTATCACTTCAAAATTTATTGATGAGGTTGATTTAGATGTGGTTTCTCTTGATATTTACAGACTTGTTTTGGGAATCCCTTATTTTTATGATAGAAAATTTGTATGCTTCAAGAAGGAGAATAAATATCACCTCACCAAATATGGGGTTGAGTATGTTGTAAGAGTACACAACATGAGGACTAATGTATCACTTGTTAGTGAAAGGAAAATGAAGAGGCTCATAAATTCTAACAAAATTTTGTCCTTATGAGTGTGAAAGCAAAGGATATTGAACAATAAGATACTTTTAAGGTTTGTGGTGCATATCATAAGGATGAATTGGCTAAAACGTTTTCTAATATGATGAGATTTTCCAGGAGCCTAAAGGATTACCTCCTAAGTGGGGGATACAACATGAAATTCATTTACAAGAAGGTGCCCCTCTTCCTAATATTGGAATGTACAAGATGTCGGTGATTGAAAGTGAAGAGATTAAGAAGAAATTTCAAGAGTTGCTTGAGTCATCAGACCTAGTACCTCTCCATGTGGATTTCCTACTGTAATGGTACCAAAAAAGGATGGTACATGGAGAATATACGTTGAATTTAATTTCATGCCTTAAATAAAACCATGGTAAAGAATCGATACCCTATTCCTCATATCAATGATTTGTTATATCAGTAGAAAGATGCAGTTTACTTTATTAAGATAGACTTGGGAATTGGTTATCATGATATTCAGATTGTAGAAGGTGATGCTTGGGAAAATGCTTTCAAAACAAAGCATGGTATGTTTGAATGGTTAGTGATGCCTTTCAGGCTTTGCAACACATCGACAAATTTTTTTTGGGTGATGAATGATTTTTTTCAACCATTCATTGATGAATTTCTGATTTCCTATCTACATGATATTTTGGTGTTTAGAAAAACTTGGATGCACATGTCCAAAATGTTAGGCAAGTATTTGATGCTTTGAAAAAGAAAATTTTTATATGAAATTTTCAGTGTGAATTTCGCAAGACATCATTATTATAACTGGGTTATGTCATAAGAGGTGGTGAATTGAAAATAGATACCTCTAAGGTTGAAGTGATTGTGAACTAGCCCAAGCCTACTACAAAAATGGAAGTTAGAAATTTCCTAGGAGAAGTCTAGTATTGGAGGAAATATATTGCTAAAATTTTGTTCATTGCATCTACATTACATGCATTGACTAGCATGAAATAGGCCTTGTAGTGGGGATGTAAGAAGCAAAAATCCTTTGATGCATTGGAAAAAAAATATCAGTACGATGCCAATGTTACCGTTTCCGGATTTTTAGTTGTCGTTTGAGATAGAGACCAATATTGCAAGTGGATATGTCATTGGAGAAATTTTGATGCAACATCATAAGCCAATATGTTATCACTTTGAGACCTTTTCGAAAGTTGTTATTAATTATCCTACTCATGATAAATATTTGTAAAATTTAGTGCAAAGTGTTAATAAATGGAAGCATTACTTAATGGAAAGGAAATGATACTAGATACAAATCATCAACCATTATAGTATTTGCAGGCACAAAGGAAGCTACAACAATCAGACATTTTAGGTGGATCGTATTTATATAACAATTTCATTTGGTCATCAAGTATAAGAAGTGTTGAGCCCTAAAGATGTCCTTTCCTTTCACGAAATTTCACTTCATTCCATTTGTCCTTTAGCAACTATAGGCTTAAAATATCAATAGGAATGATTAAAATTATGTTAAGAATGTATGTAATGACTGACTTACTATACTTTTGTGGTTTTTTTGTCATAGTGATTTTTTATCAGACTTAGCTACAGAATGTAGCCATTCTATAGCTAGTCGCATATTCCACAACCATATTTATGTTCACACAGGTTATAGGTGTCACTTGATGGGAAAACACATATGGTTAAACTCTAGAACACTCCTACATCATTCCTTGCCCTCTACGAAGGTTGAGAAAAAATCTGCAAGCGGTTATGCACGTGGAGAAAACCAAAACTAAGAAGTAGACTTCTACAAGGATAAGGACTCTGCAGGTGTCTTCAGCAAAATACGAGTCCTCAACAGGAGTTCTAGTTTGATTTTGATTTTAGAAGACACCTATGCCTATTTCTCCTCAATGACAGTTATGTACTTGCTTATAAGAATAACTCGGTGAACCGAGAAACAGTTAGTTGTTGATGTTTTGTTTTTAGTCCTCAAAGACTGTGATACTCTATTTCTGAGCATTTTCCTTTAATGAAAGAAGTACAACTTTAATGCATGATCTGAAGCAATTTTAAGGAGTTAAGGATTTGTGTGCCAATCTGGTGGTAGAGGGCCCCTACTATCCGGAAGGCTTTGTGCATATTTTCTAGATAAGTGATCTTTAGCTCTGTTTCGTTCTTAACTTAGGTAGTTTCTGACTTTATTCTCTTTCATCATCCTTATGTCATTTACTTACATCGAATATTATAGTCAATCTTGTTCTCATGAGTTGTTCCAATATATCACTAACACGTGAATGAGATAGAGCTGTAGTACTCTTGAGTTAATTGCATTTTAGTTCAGTCATGTTCATTACATTTCAGTCCTATTAGTTAATTGTATTTCAGTCCTGTTAAATTATATTTAAAAGACTCTCATTATTTTATAAGCTGCTCTTGTTCTTAATCTCTTCTAACACATCATTATCATATGGAAAAGAATTAGTTATATCATTTTGAGTTCTTAACTGTTCTGCAATTTCTCATAATTTTACAAACAACCTTTTTTCAAAGTTATTCCAAGAGATCTCTAACCCTTGAATGAGGCTTAATAGTAACATTTTGAGTTGCAAAATGGGTTAATTCTTGTGTCATAAGCTATTTTAGCATAGGGTTCCTTACTATGTTGCATATAATCTTTTCTCAAAATGTTCCAACAAATTTCTAACAATGGATGAGATTTTCTCTGTGATATTTTAAGTTGTTGTTTACTAAAGAGAACCTCATTACATCAAACTTATCCTTTTTCTCAAATTGTTCCAACATACCTCTAATTAAATGAATTGGACTAAGTTTAATGTTATGAGTTACTTTTCTTGTCAAGCTTTACAATCTGTGGATTAGCATTTTCTGTTCTTAGGTGCCATACATAGTTTAGAGTAGATTTTGCTTTGTTTTAGTGTGATCAATAACTTCTCTTTTCCAATAATTTAGTTCTTTTCTCTTAGCATAAAAACACAAAACCAAAAACACTAGAAAAACACTAAACACAACGAAGTAGTTAGAAGATACCTAGGCACATATAGTGCACTTCACTTCAATAGTTTACTAGCCCTGGTTGACAATTTATGACATCAATTTAGGAACACTAAGTTGAGTAGACATTTTGGCGTCGTTTCCAGGGAAGTGTAACTAGGTAGTCTTGTTTCTTACCTCCCAAAAACAATGATATGCGTAGAGAAATAGACTCAAGGGGTAGATTCATAAGAAGCAGAAGCTTGATTCCTAGAACACCACTTGTTCCACCAAGACCAAAAGGCAGCACACCTCCAACTCAAACCAACATCCCATACTTTATTGATCATAGACTTCCAAACGACTGAAGATCATATATTCCATCAGAAAGACCTTCCACTTCATCCACTTCCACAGGAGAATCAACCATGGCAGAAGAAGGGGGAGGAGGAGTATTTAATGGAGAACATACACTATTTGGAGGAGGTAGAGGTAGAGGCAGAGGAGAAGGAGGTATAGGTGTAGAAGGGGAAGGAGGTAGAGGTGAAGAAGGGGGCATATGAAGAGGTAGAAGGGAAATGGGAAGCTATTTTGGGTTTCCTATAGTAGATGAAGAAAACAATGCAACTATGAAAAACATTTCACCCTCTGTCCTTCCAAACTTTTATGGACTCAAAAGTGAAGATCCTGAAACCTTCCTATTTGAATTTGAAGTCCTATGTAGAACCTATGATTACTTACAAGATGCCCAAACACTTAAAATATTCCTTTCAACATTGAAGGGAGCAACATTAAAATGGTTTATGAGTTTGATCAACAGATCTATTAGGACATGGGAAGACATGAAACATGCATTTCTAGAGAGGTATTTGGATTACTATATGCCAGTCAACCATAAGAAGGAAGTGTTTAAAATGATACAAAAAGAGGATGATAATATGGAAGATTTGTTGGAAATGTTTAACTATAACATCAAGAGAGAAAAAATGGAAAACTTAGACCAAGATACTTTGAAATATCTCTTGTTTAAGACAATTAGGGATGAATGGATAGATATCCTTAATATGATGGGAAAAGGGGATATATCTCAGCTTACATTACCTGACATATTGGATGTTATCAACATTTCAAGAGAGATAAATGTAAAAGAACAAAGACCTGCTCTTTGCAGAGCAAATAGTCACTTGGCTGGGATGATGGCGAAACCAAGTTTTCATGCTTGATGAGATTCAAATATTACAATCTATTTCAGAGTCTGGTAATTCAGTGGACACCCTTAGCTACAAAACAGCAGAAGCATGAATCAGTGCCTGTAATCTTTTGCTCCCAAATGCTAGAAAAACATGTGAGAGAGTGCCTCAGTCTGAATTGTAGTGAACACTGGTGTGATTTTTTTGAAAAAACGCGCAGACAGAGTTATCCTTCACTTCCTATTCTTAAAACATCACTGATAAAGAGCCCTAATTATGAAGTCTCTAATTTTGTCTCTGGGAGGCCTTGGCAAGGACCTCGGCACGAGGTTCATGCTTGGTTGTAATCACTTACCAAATTATGATTACAGCGATGTTGGCTGAGCCAAAATCAATCTCAAACTTGGACACAAGGAGCACAAAATCCCTATGGAAGATACTCTCAGTACTATCAATATTCACCATCTTATCCACCATATCCAAATTTCCCACCAACATAACGAATCCTCCTTAGTCTCAAGAATCGCATCTAAGTCCACCTCTTGATTACCATTTCCCTCTGAAGCTATCGATTACACAAACCCATACCAAACCCCAACAACAAAAATTATTTAGAACACCCTTGTGATATGAAGGCCCACAGCGGGACTACAACCTGTTTGATTGCCTCACTGGGCCTTAATGATGTTCAACTTAGGTCTGGAAGAATACTTGAAAATAAGAAACCTTCTGTAATCATACAAGAGCAAAACAACTCTGAGAAAGATTCTCTACGGGTAAATAAAAGTCTTGAAGAGAACACATCTTTTCAAGACCCAAACATTGAAAAAAAAAAAAAACAAAACCAATAATTTCAACTCCTATATTAGAGCAACCATCAACATCCACCTCTACATCTCCCTTTCCAGAAAGATTACAAATTGATAGGGGTGTAGAAAAACAAATTATGGTGCCTAATTATGATTTCCTAGATGAGCTAAGGAATGTTTGTAGTAAGATCCCATTATTACAAGCTATCAAGGAAATTCCAATCTTAGCAAAGACAATAAAGGAGTTGAGCATGAAAAAAACAGGAAAAAGAATAAAAGAGACAAAGAAAATTCAACTGGCAGGAAAAATAGAAGACATCATGATGGGTAAGATTGCTATTCCAGTATAGACCCGAGAATCAGTCATTAAATACATCAATGGGCCGGATTATAACACACTTGTGGTTTGGGAACGTGATAATATCATGAGTAGACAAATTATGGATAAACTAAAAACTACAATCTTCTTTTTACACCCACGGTGTTGGTCGAACCAGATCAGTGTCCCACAGTGAGATAATAAGAAGACATTCAAGTGTCCTATATTCTTGGAGTATCATGTGAGATTTTGTGATCTGCTCTCAAGAAGATGGAAGGACCTCTATTATATGGAAGACCTTGGTTTAACTCTGAGATGATGCTTTCATTTCTCTGACTGTGAATCGATTGATATGTACATCTACATTGATGAAACAACGAGAAATTTACACTGTGCACTCTGGCAAAACAAATGCTGAAGGTGGTCATGGTGATATAATGGTTGAGTTAGAAGACCATATAACTCTCTTCCCCATTTAAAAGTCCATTGAAGATAGCCAGATTCTAAATACCTTAGAAAATTTTGAATCCTCTTCGGAATACAAACATGAACAATTTCAAGAAGAATCCAACATTGAGTTTTTATCATCAAGACATATGTCTCTTTACTCCATGGATAAATTTGGCAGCTCTACAATTGAGATATTTCCAGGCAAAACTTTAAACATAAACAAGAACCTAGAGAAATCTCAACAAGAAGAGCTAGTCAAGATATTACAGAGACATTCTTATGCATATGCATGGGAGTACACTGATATGAAAGGGATAAGCCCCAAGACTTGCACTCATCACATCTACATAGAGGAAAATTGTAAACCAATCAGACAACCTCAGAGAAGGATGAATCCAAATCTTAGGAAGATTGTTAAGGAAGAATTGCAGAAATTTTTAAATGTTAACTTTATCTATCCCATTTCAGATAGTCAGTGGGTTTCTCCTTTGGTAATTGTGCCAAAGAAAAATGGTAAATGGAGGGTATGTATTGACTACCGAGAATTAAACAAAGCTACTCTTAAAGATAATTTTCCCCTACCTTTCATAGATCAGGTGTTAGATACCTTAGCTGGCAAAAAGTACTTCTCATTTCTAGATGGGTTTAGTGGTTATAATCAAATTCAAGTAGCACTTGAGGATCAAGACAAAACCACATTTACCTGTCCTTGGGGTACCTATGCTTACCGAGTGTTGCCATTTGGACTATGCAATGCACACAGGAAACGAACTGGGTTACACTTTGTGAGTGCGCGTTGAATTTTTGGGATCGGATTGACGAACATTTTGTCGAAGTTCGGCGAACTATTAAACCTAAACCGTCAGAACTGTAAAGGATGTTCGGCCGAACTAAATGATTCGTTAGCTTATTGTATTGCCGATGTGGGCAAACAAAATTTTTTGCGGAGATTGGAAAAGCAAGCAGCGAAAGTTAGGCGAACTTATAAAAGAGGTCAAAACAGAACATAGGGGTTGACCAAACAGAGTTAAGTAGAACACTTAAAGTTCGGCGAACTTTACGTTAAATAATTTGGCAGACGCTATTTCTATCATCATCGCTTGCATAGAGATTCTTCGGTTTATTATTTCCCTACATTTCCTATTCGTTGTTTCTGTTCCGGTGCTATCGCTGTTTCTCTATTCCGGTGCTGTCGCTGTTTGTTGTCGTCGCTGTTTGTCCTCGTCGCCGCGCTGTTACGAATTCTGCTCATCGTCCTCGTCGTCGCGCTGTTACGAATTCTGCTCGTCGTCCTCGTCGCCGCGCCGGGTATTTTATGAATTCTGTCATCGTATGTTACTGATATGTAAATGATTTGATAATTTACGTAAATGATTTGATAATTTTACGTAAATGATTTGATAATTTTTACGTAAATTATTTGATAATTTTTTTATTGATTTTACGTAAATTATTTGATAATTTGATAATGATTTCAGGTTTTTACGTAAATGATTTGATAAATTTTTTATTGGTTTTTTTACACAGATTTTTTTGCACATCCCCTTCGTTCTCAGCGAACTTCGGTACCCACTGAAACAAGAAAATCCGACGAAACCAATTGCTTCTTAGTTTTAAATGCAAACCACTTACTGTCAGTTTGTTTTTAATTTTGCAGCTTCCACTTACTGTCTGTTTGTTTTTAATTTAATTTTACACTTCCAACTTGAACAAAGACAAGGACGAGTATGAAATGGTGGCTTCTTATTCATTCATCACCAGCTAGTCTAGGGGAATGTTTTTGGTGTTGATGATAACTTCCTTCATTACGAATTTTAAATAAAACATGAGGCACTTCTCAGAGTTGATACTGCAATACTGGTCAAGAAATAGGTAGTATAGACTCTCGTCAATGCCTGATTTAGTAGCTACACGCAAGCTGTTCTAAATTTCTAATCACCATAAGTCGTATACATTTATAACAACATTTTATGGAGTGGATTTCCCTTGAATATATCAACATGTGTGCAAGCACTGAGTTACAGACGATGCGTGATAACCTCTGTCGTGGAAGCAAAGCATTGTAATCGAACCAATAAAATGAGCCATGTGTCTAGCAAGTGGAGTACCTCCACCTGTAAATATTAGTTGGCCAAGCCTATGGAGAGCTAAACCAATGTCAGATCCTTCCTTCACCAACGTAGCATAGTGTGTCCATGCATCACACAACTTTATTCCCAAGCCACTACGTGTTTGGGCCGATAATGCATGATGTGTCCATGCATCGCACAACTTTATTCCCATTCTTTATTCTGCATCCAAAATTAAAAACTTACTGTCAGTTTGTCTTTTGTAGCTGGTAATTGG
>CM076577.1:1077640456-1077730472 GCA_034641835.2 Pinus albicaulis | reverse complement strand
TTAGGTCTGTAATATGTACATAAGTATACACGGGTTTCTATGGTAGAAGGTGCGTATATACGCGGTATCAGTGAAAGGAAAGCGCGTATGCAAACTAGTGTTTGCTGAAGCAAGGGGTATGAAATGTCTGACCTGTTCTGCTGTGTTTCTGCTATCTGTATTCTACAGTTCTGAGTTGTCTATTTCAGTTTGGTTGTATGATGGAGCTTAAATATTTGGAGTGGGTCCAGTCTGAAAATATGATGAAACGTGGCCTGCAAGTGGTGTCCTAAAGGAAGCTTTGGATCCAGTGTGAAAATTGATGAAACGTGGTCCATAGAGGTGCTGAGGGTTGTAGCCTTCAGTCAGGGGGTTGTAGCTCCCTTCCAGGTGGGGCTGGTAAACGAGATCAGGGGGTCGTAGCTCCCTTCCAGGAGAGGCTGGTAAACGAGTCAGGGGGTTGTAGCTCCCTTCCAGGAGAGGCTGGTAAACGAGCGTAGGTGGGTGCCTGCGTGCTGGTAGGAGTCTGCACCAGCACATATGTTGTAAGATGTTTTCTCTATAATAAAATATTGAAGGCTGAGCAACTGCAGCGGTGGTTTTCTCCTGACTTGGGTTTCCACCTAAAAATCCTGGTGTTCATGTGTGATGCTTTGTGTGATGGTTTATTTTGTTCTTACTGCACATGTTTACTGTTTATTAAACATCTGATGAATGAATGATGGAATGATATAAGTGAAGAATTAATGACATAATTAGATCTCTGTGTATACGCTAGTTTCTTAAAGGGTATCCGCGTATATACGCGAGTCTGTATCAGGAAAGTCGCATATGGGTTTTAGAAGCAAGAAAAAGTAAAAGTTTTGAATATGCAGTAAATACTGATTCACCCCCCCTCTCAGTATTTTTCCCAACAATTGGTATCAGAGCAGGTTCTTCTGCAGAAGCTTGATCGCTTGAAGGAGATCCATCGCAATGGGAAGTCTTGAAGGAGTAATGTCTATAAAGCCACCTCTATTCAATGGAAGCAATCTGATATTCTGGAAGGTACGAACAAAAGCATATTTGCAAAGTCTTGGTGCAGATGTATGGGCAATCGTGGAAGAAGGTTATCAATATCCGACAAGTATTCCTACTGATGCAGCTGAAAGGAAGAAGTATGAAATCAATGCCAAAGCAGTGAATGTCTTATTAGGAAGCATGTCTAAATCAGAATTTGCTAAAGTGATGCAGCTACATTCAGCAAAAGAAATATGGGACAAAATCATTCTGAGCTATGAAGGAGATACAAAGGTAAAAAGTGCAAAACTCCAAACTCTTAGAATTGAATATGAAAGTTTGAAGATGCATAGTGATGAAAGTGTTGCCAGTTTCTTTCTTCGTCTAGATGATATTGTAAATCGGATGAGAAATTTGGGTGAAACCATAACCGATACTACTCTGGTGGAAAAAGTCTTAAGATCCTTGACTTAAAAATTTGACTCTAAAGTTTCAGCTATTGAAGAAAGGCAAGATCTGCAAACTCTTACTATTGTTCAATTACATGGTATTCTGACTGCTTTTGAAATGAGACAAGGAGGTCCTTCTCAAATCAAAGAAGCTGCTTTTAAGGTATCTGCAAAAGGAAAAGAAAAGGAAGTCGTCAAAGAGTCCAGCTATATATCCGAAGAAGAAGAAGCGAATTTCGTGAGAAAACTTCAACTAGGTACTGGAAGATTCAAAGGTAAGCTTCCCTTCAAATGTTTTGAGTGTGGAAAAGTTGGAAACTATGCTGCTAAATGTCCTTATAGAGAAAAACATGGTAAAGGGAAACAATTTGAAAAGAGGAAGAGTTTTTATGCAAATGAAGATGATGATGAAGTGTCCAGTGTAGATGAAGAAGATTCTGACCATGATCTGAAAGTGCTCATGGCAAAGAAGCAAAAGAAGAAGGCTACTCGAAGCAAGCAGATATCTCAGAAAACATGTATAGAAGAAATTGAATAAGATGAATCAGATAGTGATTGGGGTCCTTGTAATCTTCTTTGTGCAAGCAATGGTGTAGATAGTAAAAGTAATGTTGTGGACCTAGAAGAAGATCAACAAAGATTATTTAATGAGAAGGAATCTTCCTACAATGAGATGATCTCTAAAATGAATGGACAGATAGAAACAATGAAGGGACAGATAGAAATACATCAAAGACTGCGGGATGAAGTAACCAATCGAAGTGAAAGCCTTGAAGCTGAAATTATCTCCCTCAAAGAAGACCTGGATAAATCAAATAAGAGGAATGTAGAACTTGAAGCAGAAAACATATCTCTGAAAGTAAATCTTGAAGCATCAAGTAAGAAGAATGAGGAACCTCTACAACCATTTGAAAAGGAAGGCCTTGAAGCAGAAATCATGTCTCTCAAAGAAGAACTGGAAAAATCAAATAAGAAGAATGAAGAGTTGCAACAAACATGTGAAGAAAACGAAAATTGGTTGAAAGAAGAGATTCTAAATCTAAAGGATCAAGTAGAAGATGGAAGAAGGAAAGAAGAAGGCATGACAAAGCAATGTCAAGCCTTAGAGGTTGAGGTAAACATTCTCAAAGGTAAATTAGAAGAAAAGGTTAAACTTTTGAGGTTTCAAGATAGTACTAATATTTTGGACAATATTCTGAGTAATCAAAGGTCTCCTGCTATCAAACTTGGTCTTGGTTTCCATGAAACTGTTAAAGGAGAATCTATCTGACAAGGAAGTGCTAAAACTTCAGAGGATGTCAATGCAAAACCTGAAGTGTTGAAAGAGACAAAAGGTCAACCATCAATGATGAAATCTCAAAGGAAATGAGTCAATAATGTTGAATGTTTTAAATGTCATAATTATGGGCATGTTGCAGCAAATTGCAGGAGAAGATCATTTTAGCCTCAAACAAACAATTCCTACATAGAAAGGTACTCTGATTTCTTCAAGGGATATTTTTTTTCATGTAACAAGTATGGACATAAAGCAGCTGATTGTAAAAGGAGGAAGATTAGAAATGCTCATTATGATTCTTATGCTTATTTCTCTGGACACATGAGATGTTATTCTTGTAACAAGTATGGACATATAGAAAAGGAATGCAGGTTGAACAGATATGAGAAACTGGATAACTTCTAGCACACAAATATAAAGCTCAAACAAATCTGAAAAAAGATGGAGGACCGATCAGAAACGTAGGGAATATTGACCCTACTGCAGTCATCCGCTTCTGAAGCTTACTTCTCTGATTGACTGCAGGAATGATGTGGGATACAATATGAGATTTAGTAATGTATCGTCACAGGGGGAGCAATGTATGATGACTTTCATGGTTGATCTAATTTTTCTGGTTATATGTATTTCTGACAGAGCATCTGATATAAAGAAGACAGGTACAGGAAGTACAAGTTCAGGGGGAGATGAAGGAAGATGAAAAAAAAAAATTCTATGCTTCACTTTCCATACGCAGGTTATATGAACAAAAGTCGCGTATACACGCGAGTTTCAGCAGACACAGTCGCGTATGCATTGATAATAAGAGAATTTATATGATAGCTGAAGATCTGGAGCAGAGGTTCAGGGGGAGCATCAGTCTGACTGTTAATAACTGTATTATTGACTCAGTATCAGCTTAGTTTCTCAGTTCTAAATAATGATGATATGATACTTGGTTTCTTATGTTGACGATTATGGATAAGTCATGTTTGCTTTTTGATGAAGAGTATTCGTTGCTGAGATGAAAGTCTTATAATTCAGAGATAAGGACAGATCATGACTTGCTGATGAACGTATTCAGGTTGAACAAGTTAAGGAGGAGCACTGGTTCATGGGGAGCAGCAGGTTGAATACTAATGATTGCATTGTTGGCACTATGACTGCTTATTCTTTGGTTATTGTGATACTCATGCTCAAATGATGATGACTTGGTATATGGTTTATTATGATGAGATTTTGAGCCCTATTTTCTGAAAAGTATCTTTTGTGCTCACACATGGATGAGTTGGAAGTCGTTTGATTCAGAAATAAGAATAGATCATGCAGTGTTTGTTACTATGGTTGATATCTTTCCCCTACATATGTTACTTCATGTTAAATCTTAAAGATCATGGTGATATTGGACCACATGGATGAATGACACATATTTGAAGATGTTGCTGTATGATAATTTCTCTTGGAAAGATTGTATTGAAGCTGCAAAGAATCTGAAGACTTGGTTTCTAATGTGCTTATGCTACAACCGTTGATGCCGCTTGAAGACACAACTACACTGTTCTATCTATCTGTATTCCAGGGAAGCATTCAAATATCTCAGAAAGAAGCTGAACACTGTCTTTTCCTCACAGAGAATCAGATCTGGTTAAAATATAGAAGACGGTATTGGATACGCGGTTTTCCTGAAACACAGTCGCGTATATACGCGAGTTCATGCACATAAAACTGCGTATGTCTGATTGCTGACAAATTTCTGTTTGGGGACAACTTTCTTCAGCACAACTGCAGTGTTTTTTATTATCTCTGGTATCTTTGGTGGTGTTCCAGTTCTTATAATACTGCTTCAATCTCTGATGTTTTGATAAAGATGCCTTGATAATTGGTTGAAAGTGTTCAGGATGCATAAACTAAGGGGGAGCCTTGGTCATATGGAATGGATGCTTGGATGCACAGATTCAGGGGGAGCATTGGCCTTGCTCAGTATAATGCATTGTTGGCATTATGTTGGTTCTGAAAAATGATCTCTTTCTTGAGGTCTTTCTGGTATTGATCATGTAAAGTTATATTTGTAGTTTGATGAAAAGGTCATGTTGAGACTCATGATGTAAATTTGTAATATTCAGTCATGTAAGGACTTGTCAAAATTTGTAAACCAACTTGGTTGGGTAGCTGTGTCAAATTTGTAAACCCACTTGGTTGGGTAGCTGAGTCAAATTTTGTAAACCCACTTGGTTGGGTAGCTGAGTTGAAATGTGTAAACCCACTTGGTTGGGTAATTGAGTCTTATATGTAAATCCACTTGGTTGGATATTTGATGTAAGTATGATTCTTTGGTGATAGGAAGTTCATAGAGTCATGTACTTCATTGAAAAATGTGTTTGAAGATTCAGCATGAACTCAGGGGGAGCTCGGTCACTTCAGTATATATCAGATCTGCAGAACGCTTCTTCTACATGAGGAGAAAAGGGGGAGATTGTGTTGGTTTTGATCCGCCCTTTGCCCTTGATGTCAAAGGGGGAGAGTGACATGGTGTTTGAATGAAGAGAAAGAATGGTGTCAAAAATGGGGAGAGTGACATGGTGTCATTGTATTTTTAATGTACCTATCTGTTGTGGTAACCAAACACCATCGTGGTTGACATCAAGTCCAAAGGGGGAGATTGTTGGCAATATGATGTAGAGTGTTGTCCTTGATGGCAACCCACTGAATGAAGATGAAGACATGAGATTGTTGACTTGTGTTGTCCTTGATGGAAATCCACCTGATGAAGTTATTCTTGACTTGATGAACTTGGTAAATGATGTAAATCTGATGTGATATGATGTTTGTTGACAATATGATGCTGATTACCCACTTGATAGAGTGTTGTCCTTGAATGGCAACCCACCTGATGAAATTGTGCTTGATAGAATATGTCTTGATGAACCTGTTTAAAGATGTAAATATGATGTATCTACAGAGAGTACAGAAGCTAATGAAGAAAGAAATTCAATATGTACTAGATCCATGATGAAAAGATTATGTTTCAAGGAATACAGTTGTCTAGAATCGGCGATACCTTGTAGGAAAAGAGCGATTCCAAATCGCGTATAGAACCCAAAAAGCGCTCATAAAGTGCAAAACCAGGGAGTAACCTACCATGGTATTGACCCCATGTATTGAAGTAATGATTAGATCTAAATGACCCGATCCAGGAATACCATGAGTAATGTGGTTTTGGCTCATGGTATTGAAAAAGGGTAAACCTATATAAGAAGAAGAAATTCATCAAGTCCAAAGGGGGGTGGGTGCAAGATGTCTGAGCTTGAATGAATACTTCTCTCTGAAGTAGATCTGAATGGAAAGGGTTACAGTTGAATGATAGATCTGAATGTATGATGCACCAATGATGAAGAAGGGGATCTAGATCTGAAATGTACTTGTATTTGCTAGATATGTTTATGGAATGATTGGATCTGAGATGAGGCGAACATCTGTCTGAAGTAAAGGGTAAAAATCTGTGTGATGTATCTATTCTGAAGAATTGCATTGATCTAAATGCGAAGAACCATAAACTAGTTTAATGTGAGAGGAAGCACGTATATGCAGCGACCCATTTGAAGAAAACAACATTATCTTGACGATGCAATTAACTATGTAATATGTCTGCAGTATCACAGCAGGTTGATGTGATTGGAAAGCGGCGTATATCTAGCGATATCGATGTGAAAAGCGTATGCAAACTGGGAGTTTGCCGAAGCAAGGGGTATGAAATATGCGATGCAATTCTTCTGTTGTGTTGCTATCTGTATTCTTCCTGATTCACGAGTTGTCTGTATCAGTATGGTTGTATGATTGAGCTTAAATATGTGGAGTGGGTCCAGTCTGAAAATATGATGAAACGAGGCCTGCAATTTGTGCTCTATTGAAGTTGTTTGGATCCAGTGTGAAAATCGATGAAACGTGGTCCATAGAGGTGCTGAGGGTTGTAGCCTTCAGTCAGGGGGTCGTAGCTCCCTTCCAGGTGAGGCTGGTAAACGAGATCGGGGGGTCGTAGCTCCCTTCCCGAAGAGGATGAAACATGAGTCGGGGTTGGAGCTCCGTCCGAGGAGAGGGTGATATGACGAGTGGGTGCTGCGTCTTTGGTAGGAGTCTGCACCGGCACATATGTTGTAAAGATGTTTTCTCTATAATAAAATATTGAAGGTAACAACGACGGTGATGGTTTCTCCCGACTTGGGTTTCCACCTAAAAATCCTGGTGTTCATGTGTGATGCTTTGTGTGATGGTTTATTCTATTCTTACTGCACATGTTTACTGTTTATTAAACATCTGATGAATGAATGATGGAATGATATAAGTGAAGAATTAATGACATAATTAGATCTTTGTGTATACGCGAGTTTCTTAAAGGGTATATGCGTATATACGCGAGTCTGTATCAGGAAAGTAGCGTATGGGTTCTAGAAGAAAGAAAAAGTAAAAGTTTTGAATATGCAGTAAATACTGATTCACCCCCCCCCCCCTCTCAGTATTTTTCCCAACAAAAGGAGTCCGGAGATACCGGCAACGACCCAAAATACCAAGGTAGATGCAAGCCGAAGGCTAACGAAAGCCTCAGGGTCATCATTAATGACCTAGATCTGCAAGCTTACAGGGACCACATGTCCGTTCACGCTGTGATCTGCAAGTTCATGGGTTTCTGGCCTAGTGAAAAAGCCCTCTATCAATGGATCAAGCAAGTCTGGAAACTGAGAGGAGATGTGCAATTACACTTGGGCGCCAAGGGTTTGTTTATAGTAGTTTTCACGAATCTTGAAGATAAGGATCGGATCTTCGAGGGAGGCCCGTACTTTTACGCCTCAGCGGGCCTCTACATGAAACCCTGGAAACCCAACTTCGCGCTTGAACAGGAAACTTTCACCCAAGTACCGGTTTGGATCCAACTGTTCTCTCTGCCAATAGATTATTGGAGACCAGTAGTGCTGGAACACATTGGAAACACCTTGGGAACTTTTTTCTGTTCTTCTGAAGCCACTCTTCAAAAAAGGTACACTTCCTATGCCCGCATTTGTGTCGAAATGGATGTATCTGGGTCTCTACATGAGGGTCTGTGGTTGGAATACAGAGACGAAGCCTATTTTCAAACCATCAATTACAAGTAGATACCCTTCAGATGCAGGAAATATCACGAACATGGGCATTTAATCCGTGAATGCCCTCGAAACAAACTGTCCGAGAATCCCAAAGAGAAATCCACCCCGGCTTCAGATGGATTTGTCCGACCCGCTAGTAGACATCGGGCCAATCGCAAGAATACACCTAAATTGGACGATCCACTCACCAGAACAGTGAACACCTTTGAAATATTAGGAGAAGACTCTCGGTCCGAGCAGATAGAACAAACCCTAGCAGCGGAACAGTAGTCCTTCAGAACAGAAGAGCATAGCAACCAATCAAGGGAGCCCTTCAAGCCTTCAGATCCACTCTCAGCTGCATCGGAAGACAAAGCCAAAGAAGAGGATGAGGACATGGTCCTCAGTGAACTGGGCATAGAAGACCTGGAATTAGGTGAGATTTTGGAAAAATAAGGATTAGATCTTAATTCTATAATGGAGCAATGGAAACAGAAAGGAATAGACAAAATACCAAAGGAAGAAATCAATAGGGTAAACTACCTTTTCCTAACTAGACAGGATGCAGTATTGAAGGGGATGAAACGAGGCAGAGAAGCAACCAAAGGCTTAGGCGTAAAATCACAAACCCTCCACCACACACAAACCAGTCTCAAGCATAGGAGGAAACGGGGAAGAAGATCCAATAATGATGCTCTTCATGAACTGGGTCAGATGTTGATTAATTCAGGAAAGATGAAAGCCCTCGAGGCTTTCTCCTTCTCATCTTAAGCACTCGTTAGCGATGAAAGTCCTCTCCTGGAATGTAAGAGGACTGGGTAGCCTTAGGAAACAAAGGCTCCTGAAAAATAAAATCATGCAAGAAAAACCGGACTTGGTTTTCCTCCAGGAAACCAAATGCATGAATCAGAAATTGGATGAGCTCGACAAACGGCTAGGCAGACATCTCGAACATCTAGCAGTAGAAGGAAATGGCATGAGCGGGGGTCTCGCCACATTCTGGGCCCCGAAAACTCTTCATCTCCTTAATTCCGAAGCTACCAAAACCTTTCTAGCCCTAGAAATGCAGGTCATAGGGGAGAAAGGAACCTTTATGTTCACCAATGTTTACAGCCCTCAGCGACAAGAGGACAAACTGTTGCTACTCAACAATCTAACCAAGTTACATCAAGGACACCTCAACTCCAGTGCCATTTATGGGGGCGACTTCAATATGATAACCTCTCTCAGTGAAAAGAAAGGGGGCACTCGTGCACTCGGCAATGATGCCATAGGCTTCGGCTCCTTCATTCGAGATATCAACTTGGTGGAAATCCAACCCCACACTGGCTCTTTCACCTGGACCAACAGAAGAGGAGGAGATAGGCTCATTGCCTCCAGGTTGGACCACTTCCTAATCTCCGAAAGTATTCTCTTAGAAGGAAACGTTATAGATTCTGATATCCTCCCCTCTGGAGGCTCGGACCACTGGCCTATAACGCTGCAGGCCTCGATTCTAGGTACTCCTAAGAACAGGCCTTTCCGTTTTGAGAAATTTTGGCTAACTCACAAGGATTTCTCCAGCAATATCAAAACTTGGTGGAAAGAACCCCTACCTGTAGAAGGAATGAAAATGTTCAAGCTACAATCCAAGCTAAAATTTATTAAGACCAAATTGAAGGCTTGGAATCGAGAAGTCTTTGGCAACATTTTTGCTAACAAACAACACCTTGAGCAACAACTGGAAGAAATCCATAACACTTGGATTCAAGGGAGCATATCGCAGGAGTCTATCAACACAGAGCGGGAACTCATGCAGAAATGGAATGAAAGATGCAAGCAGGAAGAAATTCTTTGGAGGCAAAAATCACGAGTTCAGTGGCTTAAAAAGGGAGAAAGGAACACAAAGTTCTTCCATAGATCGGCTATGGATTACAGATGCCATAACAGAATCACCAGGATCCAAGATGAACGAGGGACTGTCTTCCAATCGCACCATGACATCACTTGCCAACTCAGAAATCATTTCAAACTCATTGCCACTAAACCTAACGTGGAAAGGCAGGAAGCCATTAAAGAAGTAGTCTCATCCATTCCCCTCCTCATAACTGAGGAGCAGAACAGAGCCCTGGAAAGATCGATCTCCCTTCAAGAGGTGGAGGAGGCAGTTAAAGAGATGGCCAATGGGAAAGCTCCAGGGCTGGATAGGTTCACAGTGGACTTTTTCAAAGCCTGCTGGGATGTGGTTAAGGAGGACATTTTGGAAGTAGTGGAGGATTCCAGAACCTCATATTCAATTCTAAAATCCCTAAACTCCACGTTCATAGCGCTAATTCCCAAGGAGGCTGATGCTTGTACCCCTGCCAATTTTAGGCCTATAGCACTCTGTAATGTACTATACAATATCATATCAAAAGTCATGGAAAATCGACTGAAGCCTATTCTCCCTCAGATTATCTCTGAAGAACAGTCACGTTATGTGGAGGGCAAACAAATTATGGACAATGTCCTGCTGGCTCATGAAATGATCCACACGTTGCAAACACTCAGAAAAGCTGGCATGATAATTCAATTGGATCTCTCCAAGGCGTATGACAAGGTCAGTTGGGAATATCTGGAAGTCGTTCTCAAAGCTTTTGGATTTGGTGAAAATTGGATCACCTAGACTTTAGCTCTGATTAAATCTCCCAGTCACTCCATTCTGGTCAATGGAGCCCCTTCTCAGCCTTTTTACCCTTCAAGAGGCATCAGGCAGGGGGACCCCATTTTGCCCTTCCTCTTTGTCATTCTGATGGAGGGCCTTAGTCACCTCATCAGTTCTGCTAAGGACAAGAATTTGATAAAAGGCCTTCAGCTCTGGCTTTCACCACTACCTGCTCACACCATCAATATCAGCTTATCTGATACTTATGCTGCATGGAGTCCTTCATCAGTGTAGTAATGTGTTTCACATCTTCTAAACTTGTTCACAATTTCTAAGTGGACTTTTACTTCATAAATCCCCTCTCGTTTTCTTTTTTTAACATGCATCATGGGCCTATTCGTAGGCATTTGACCGCATCCTGGTTTTCGCAGAAGTAATCTTCCGTTCAAGTACTGGTATTCCCTTTGCTGCACAAACCACAAGTGTAAGGCCACTGGAGAAGCTTTTTCTGTTATGTATTGTGTGTACGACTGACTAACTGGTCCAACTCCGATCAGTCTGGTCATGACGAAGGCCATTCTCCAGGGTATTCCTCACTACATGCTTTCGATCCTTCCAGCTCCTAAGGGAGTGCTTCAGAAAATCAGAAACATCCAATGAAATTTTCTCTGGTCTGGAAAATCAAGGAAGCCAAAGTGGGCGCTGGCAGCTTGAGAAAAACTTTGCAAGCCTAAGAGCTTTGGCAGGTTAGGGTTACAGGATCCAAGCTCTACCAATAAGGTTTGCAGAGATAAAATATGGTGGAGGTGGCTCTCAGAACCGAAAACCCTGTGGGCACGCCTCTGGAAAGCCAAGTATGCGGCGCAATGGCAGCTTGAAGAGCTCGTAAGAATAACTGACATCCCTGCAGGCTCTCCCATATGGAACCTTGCCCGAGCCAACCGGAACATCATACAAGACCACTATTTTTGGGAGCTCGGGAATGGTCACCATGCTCTTTTTTGGGAGGATGCCTGGCACCAACTCCCGAAAATCGAAAATCCTGACCTACAACCTCTACAGCAATGGTTTCAGAACAATGGAAAACTGAAAGTTCATCATTACTAGGCTAGTAACGAGGACCAGCAACATTGGAGAACTTGGACTCTCTCTCCCCCTCCTCCGGATGAACACTTGGTGAATCTCCTCAATACCCTCAATACTATCCTAAGGAAGAGACTAATCAGAGCAGTGCAAGGGCCGGATATCCTTCGCTGGGGTAAGCTTATTGGAGGTTCATTTAACCTCAAAGAAGCCCGCTCTTATCTTGAAAACAGGGACGATGATGATAAGGTGGCCTGGTATGATAATGTATGGGACTGCAACCTTTGGCCCAAAATCAAGACCTTTCTATGGCTTCTTCAGAATAGAAAAATCTTAACCTGGGAAAGTATTTTAAAGAAAGGGTTCATAGGACCCTCTCGGTGCCCCCTATGTGAGAAGCAGGAGGAGGCAATCAATCATTTGCTCAATGACTGTGTATGGACTAGCAACCTATGGGATTGGATACAAAGCATATTCCACCAATCGGACAGAAATAGAAATTCCATTCACGAAACAATTACCCATTGGCGCTCAAACTATTCCAATAGAAATATGGTAAATAATCTTTGGAGGCTCAGTCCTGGTTTCTTAATCTGGACAGTATGGAAGGAGAGAAACAATCGCATTTTTCACAAACGCAGCTTCAGACAGATCGACGAAATAAAAACAATTATTATGCAAGGCCTAACAGAAAATACTCTCACTTGGTGTAAAGAAAACACCGAGTCGTTGTATCCTAATGACCTCAGGATTTTGGCTATTTTTAGTCTCTCTGAAATGGCAGAGCGTTGTCTGCAGGAGCACACCTACCAGCCTACACCCTCTCTTGCAATATGGCATAGTCCTCCTCCAAGATATTGCAAGTTAAATTTTGACGGAGCCTCCAAAGGCAACCCAGGCCCTTCCGGCATGGGAGGCGTCCTGCGCAATGAGAAGGGAGAAATTATGCATATCCTTTGCAGAAACCTAGGAGAAACTACGAACAACGATGCGGAATTCGCAGCTCTAGAACAAGGGCTAAGGCTTTTAATTCGACTCGGCAAAGGGCTGGCCATTGTAGAAGGTGACTCCCAGCTCGCCATCACAACTATTAAGAAAATTCAACATAGAATGAAGCCCAGTAAAGCTATAAAACACTGGCGTCTAGCTGCTATCACGGAGCTTATAGTGCAGCACCTCGCCTCCCTCAGTGGTATCATCCTTCAAGCAGTGCGAAGGAAAGCTAATTCTCTTGCAGACCACCTCGCAAGCTTTGTGGTGGATAACCCAACTAACGCCCTAGACACATGTTGGTTGGATCTACCGCATGTAAAGCTTAGGGATCAGTGCTATATCATCTCTAGGCACGATGTAACTTCCGGTACTACCGTGGGGACGGACGGCAGCCTATCCATCATCAACAGATCATGAATACCCGTCTCATGATTGATCATGTCAGACGGCATAGCCTGGTAAGAGTACCTAGCTATTCTTGGGTTCGGCAGTCCATTATGAGAAAGGACAACTATAAAGGATCCGCTCCTTACAACGGATTAAGAGGAGGTCTCAAGCGTGTGATAGGTCCGCTCAGGGGATGGAGATCTTCGTTTATGACCCCGGCATTAGTGGACGGATCAGACGACGATCTGCCTTGCATCATAGCTTTGAATGACTATCCTGCAGCATTTATCGCTCCACCACCCGACATTCTATTTATGCAAATCTTTGCTCCCTCAATCTCATTTCTCTCTTAGTTGTGCACTATCCTTGCTCTAGGCCTAGGTTTTACTCTTCTCCTCTCAGTAATTTCTCAGATCTCTTTTACCTGGAATCCATGGCTGATATCAACCTCCGCAGCATTAAAGCATCGCAGGCCCTCAAGTGGGCCAAGGATAGTTACGAAGCCTCTGTCTCAAAACGGGGGAAGCAAACGATTGAATTGCTTGAAGAAGAGGTGGAACTCTCCCAGGCTAGGACTGACGACAATGCTATCAGTGAAGAGGTCGACTGGTTAGTCGACCCCGAGACACCTTCCACTCGCCACACGCAATTCCTGCAAACCCAAGTGGTGGCATGGCAGATGAAGACTATGCTGGCGAAGGCAATTGCCATGCAGGGCGCTGCGATCAAAGAGACCTTTGCAGCAACCTCCATGGCGTCGGCCAGGAATACCACGCAGCTGGACAAAATGGAAGTTGCCTTTAAATCTCTCACGGAGGAACTTCGTAAGCACGGCAAAGCTCTGGACAGTTTCGTTCGGCGTTTTGATATTTATCTCCGCCATGTCCTCAATGCTTCCATTGAAGTTCCAACGGATGACTCGCAAACCACTATCCTCAACGTTTCCTCAATCGAAAGGTGGCGAGGCAACAAATCCAAGCGTGGTTGGTCATTCTGGAGATTCAACTCCCACTCAATGATGTTTATTCTCTCTCTTTGGTTTTATGTTCGAACTGTATCTATGAATAGGTGTATTTCTATGTCTATATTTGCTACCAGTCGCAATCGATATGTAACGGGGACCCTCCGGCCTTCAGCACTATTTTGGTTGATTTCTCTCGTCTCACAGGTAGCCCTGCATGATGGACCTACAATTTTGTTTTTGGTTTCACACTCTTACGAAGCCTGGCTATCCATAGTCCAAGATTTCTCAGTCTAATAGTCAGCTCGTTAAGGAGCAGGCCTGTGGCGCTACATGGCTATTTGCTTTCAGGCCCTTTGTACTCTTTTGTAATCTCTGGTTCATGATATAATATATTGATACTGACTTACAAAAAAAAAATATAATCATTTAAATTCACTTTAGTCCATAAATTTTTATTGATGAAGATTTATGGAGAATTGTGTGTTGTGATTATAGGTTTTCTCAACATTTGGGGTGAACCCCTTCACTTATCTTCAGGACGGAGTGTCTATGGTCTCAAAAAGATAATCCTCTCCATCTAGGGATAGAATTGTAGTATGGATATTGGTCTCAAAAAGACAATCCTCTCCATCCAGGGATAGAATTGTAGTATGGATATTTCCACAATCAATAAATTATTATTGTTGAATACTTATGGAGAAGTGTGTGTTGTGATCATAGGTTTTCCCAATATTTTAGGTGAACCCTTCACCCATCTTCACTCAAGGCAGGTTCTCTAAATTTCTACTATCAAAGAGAAAATCCTCTCCATAAAGGAATATAATTTTAGCATGGTTATTTCCACATTCAATAAATTGTTATTTATGAATACTTCTCGAAAACTCTTTGTTGTGATCATAGGTTTGCCCAAAGTTTCCGGTGAACCCTTCACCTAGCTTCAAAAACAGTAGCTTCTAAAAAGCTCTGGTCTCAAAGAGACAAGCATGGATATTTCCACACTCAATAAATTATTGTTGATGAATACTTTTGGAGAATTTTTTATTGTGATCATAGATTTTCCCAGCTTTTCCACTGAACCCTTCACGAAGTGCAACTACTCAAAATTTATGGCCTCAAAGAGACAATCCTCTCCATATAAGGATAGAATTTTAGCATCGATATTTCCATAGTCAATAAATATTATTGTTGAAGACTTTTGGAGAATTGTGTTGTGATCATAGGTTTTCCCAATGTTTCTAGTGAAGGGTTCAGCATAACTTCTTTAAAGTTCTGGTGTCAAAGTGACAATCCTCTCCATTTGGGCAAACTTATGATCACAACACACAATTCTCCAAAAATCTTCATAAAAAACAATTTATTGCATATATAATTTTCAAATTAAATTTAAAATTTTATAATGATATAAAAACTATTTTTTATTTTAAAACATAATATTAAAATTTTAAAATAAATAAAATATTTCTCTTTAACGCACATTTAATTTTTCTGTTTTAATTATTAAATATAAAAAATTTAAAATCATTTAAATAATTTCTTCTATTTTTTAACCTCTCATTCTATATTTGAACTTATGTGGTACATCATCACATGGGATTTTAAATTCAAACCTCTTATTACATAATACAATAGCAATTTTTGACGAATATGGACATGAGAGTTTTTATGGTTTCTGCTTCTCCCATAACACGTTCCTTTTTCGACTAGTTGGTTACAAAAATTTTCTCTCCACACCTATTTCTTTCGCCGTTAACCTGAGATGATACTCTGAAACAATGACAGATTTAGAAAATAGAATAGGGAGTTTTACACGTTTAGAAATTGAAATGATCAGAATAACGTGGAAATTTTGGAAAGAGAGTTTTGCATTATTTTCCACCCAAAACATTTTTTCCATTGCATCGCAATCGATATCTAGAAACCTTTAACGGCTAGTACCGTACTCGAATATTTTACCATATTCTTTTATCCCAATTTCTATAAAACTCTGATTTATTGGCATTTACAGTGGATAATTCCACAGCACATTATATTAATGTAAAATTCTAAAATTCTCTGCAAGTTTTAACTACGCAATGAGATGGGTGAGATATTGCACTAGGTCTAGGTATAATATAGGTATAGACATAGATATTGCGTATTAGCTACATGTTTCACTTTGTTTTATATTTTTGTAATGCAGAAGAGACATAAGAATCTTATAAATATGGACTTATGAACTGTCTGACTCTAGCCCCAATTGAGAAGCAGGACTGCTCAAAGCACGGGGATTGCGTCTTAATCAACGTTTAGCCGGTTTTAGATCAAATCTGGTTTCTAGCCCAAATCTGTTTCTATCGTGCACAAGCTTCAATTTTCTTAGGGGTTTCATTTTCACATAACTAAATTGAAAAGTAGTTAAAGATTAGTAATTATTAATTACAAATAAGAGATATCTCACATGAGTGAAAGTTTGTTCACTTAAGGATCAGAGGCAGAGTGAAGTGGTTTTCCTTAAATAAGAGTGATAAGTTAGCTTATATTCTCAGTTAGGAACAAAAAATGATTATTCTCATTATTTATTTAACAACTAAATTAAATAAATTTTCCTATCATTTATCCACTAACTATGATGAGATTTAAATGTCATATTTGAAAAAACCATATCAGATTATCAATCTATTTATATTTAATATATAAATCAATTTCTTACTCACTCTTACACATTTTCATTAATTCAATAAAAATTTCACTATTATTATTTATATTAAATAAAACTTAATTACATAAATTAAAAAAAATAAAAATAAACTTATTAAAAAAAAACAATACAAAACATTCTAAATTCCAATACATTTTTCAATTAAAATTCAAATACTTCATGACCATGATAATCATTTCTAAATCATATTTCAATTAAAATTCAAATACTTCATGACCATGATAATCATTTCTAAATCATAATGCATTGATTTATTTATGGAGTGGATAAACGATTCTATAATTCAAATACCAAAACATCAAGTTGTTATACACCCACAATGAAAATTGAAAATAACTTAATTTGTACAGATAATTTCAATCACGTCTGTTTTCCGTATAAAATTGTAATAAAATTTATAGTTAAAACAAATTTGAAAAAAATTAATAATAATTTATGTAAATATTTTAGGATTGCTATAAATATTTGGCAAAATATGAATAGATGTACAGGGTATTCTTATATTAATAGCGGATTCTAGAAATATCTTGAAATCTAACTATCAAGAAGGAGATCAATGTTCACAAAGCTCAAATGCTTGGTAGTTGAAGTTATAGTGTAAAATTTTAAGAAGAAACTAAAAATATAAAAAGCATAAGAAATATAAATTGTTATAGGTGAAAGGTAAAGTAAAAATAAGCTTTAATCAATAAAGCAATTGAAGAACAAGAAATGCCATGGGAAAACCCCAACTCTAGGAAAGCCTAGTCTAATGGAATTCCATTTGTCTTTAGCTAAAACTCGCACTAATCTTGTTGAGGAGATTGTGCTCAATATTTGGTGCCTTCGCCCTTGACACACTTATAATGAAAATAAATAAGTCCATTTATAGACTTATATCCAACCAAATACCCACCAAACCATGTGCCCCAAACCACTAGTTGTAAACTCTCATTCCCGAGTCAAGGTTAATTGTTATCCATGAAAATACCTCCTATAAGTTCAGAGGAGAATACTATGCTTTTGGTTGAAATACACTCTTTTTTTTAGACCTATTTAAGACTATAACACAACATGTACCATGAGGACAAAGTTATCCTTGTCTTTGTCCCCTTCATATAAATTGTGTTACCAAATTCTCACTTAGTCACGAGGCAAAAAGCTTGAGCTAACTCACTTTAACACTCTTGTTCAATTAAGGAAAATCATATGGTGGAATTTGATCTCTTCATACTCATATACAGATTTTTCCTAAACAAATAAATCATACAAAAGCATTAAGGAAACTCATATGGTGGAATTTGATCTCTTCATACTCATATATAGATTTTTCCTAAACAAATAAATTATACAAAAGCATTAAGGAAACTCATATGGTGGAATTTGATCTCTTCATACTCATATATAGATTTTTCCTAAACAAATAAATTATACAAAAGCATTAAGATCCATAAAGCATGAGAAAGTTTTTCCTAAATATAAAATTATCTAAAAAGTGGACATTTTTCTTTTAATATAAGGAAACATTATTCACCCCAAATATTTTTCACAAATTGAACTAAGGAGGAACTTGGAAATCCTCCTCTGCCACTTGCCTATATATTGGAGGCTTGGGCATTGAGAAAGGGAGGGGAATTCGTGTATTCTTATGCTGTCAAGATATTGCTTGAGAAAGAGAGTTTGAGGAGATAGGAATTGGAGGAGGTGTTTTTGAAACTACACCTTATGGTTGTAATCTTCTTCTTATTCAATAAATATAGATCATTTTTTCTTGCTTCCCAATTGTTGTTCATTGTTCATTTTCTATGCCTAACTAATGAATGCTGGGAATTTTTGCTTATATAGTTTTATTCAATAATGCATAGTTTTTCATTCATTATAGTTTTTATTATCAATATTATTATGTTGTGGTAGTTTGTTTATTTCTTTTTATGTGTAGGACTAGGCTTTGGAGCTAGCTAGGAGCGCTTCGCAGCTGCACAGACCACTCCAACGGATCTGCATGTGAGGATTCACAGGCTCACTTTCTTCTCATATTATTAATCTCTACTCTAATTCTTTCCTTCTCAATCCCTAGAACCATATTTCCCTTACTGTGTCTGCCCTAGGTTTTCGGGAGAACATGGGAGTTTTTTTTGTTTGTCCTACCAAGCACAAATCCCTATAGAATAATTGGCGACACTATTGGGGATGAATTACTCTTCCCAATTTATTTTCCCCTCTCTGAAATTCCCTCTCTTTGATCTTGCCTTTAATTGAATTCCTATTCATTGTTTACATGCTTAATAATCTAACTAATCTTAGCAATTTTCTCTAACTCATACCCTGTTATTCTGAGTTAAACTTGTGTAATGTTGTCTGCAGTGGACACCAAAGCATTATAACGTTGTTTATCCCTTATCTACAGTGTGTTACCCCTATCTATAATGCACTCCATTGACATGTTTTCCTACATTAGTGCTTAAAACCTCGGATTTGTCACCTTTCTTGTTATTTCCACTACATGTGTTTTGCCTGTTTCTGTCTTAAGGTCTCTGCTATCTCAAACTATGATTATTATGGTTGCATTCATGTTTTATTTTGAAATTTATTTTAGCTTGCATCTTATTGCATCCTAAAAGAAAAGAAAAAATCAGTATTTTCTTAATCTACTTGATGTTCAATACATCAGTGTGCATGTAATTGGAGTATTGTTGTCTACAACTTTTAGGTGTATTGGAACTTGTATTTTGTTTTCTTATTGTGGGAAATGATTTATGTTACTCTCCCCTTGTAGAATTACTCTTAACCGAAGAAAAAATATGAGCATATTTTTGGCATGGTTTGAGTCAGGTCTCACAAACTTCATATGTCAATACTCTTCCGAATACATTAAGAAAATACCTTTAAAATCAATCTCATAATAAAATTAATCAGCAAATATTTTTCATAGGACAACACATCTTATTTTAGGCTAGGGTCTTGGGATAGGTGTGTAAGTCAACCCCCCAAGACTACAAATCGAAACTAGTGTCATTAAAGTGTGAGAATCATGTTGCATTCACATCAACTAGGACCACTCCTCTAACTCGGGAGTTAAGCGCGAGACAACATTGGAGTGTGAGAGAAGGTAGCCCACCTTCAATTGCATTTTGGTGGGTATTTTTGTTTATTGGGGATCCTTTCAAGGATATCGGAGCTAAGTTAGGGACTCGGGTATCTAGCCCAAACAACATATTGTCTATGATCGTGACCCCCTCGTTGGTGTATGTGATTTGAGGAAACTATAGTGGTCATAAGTCCTCGAGACATACATAGGTGACTCGGCAGGTTGCCCTAATACCTTGACAAGCGAATCTACTCCATCTTTGGTTTTTTGGGATAGCACTCATCTTCATTAAAGTGCTTGGCACCTTCTTACCGAGGTTTGGGCGAAGGTCAGGAGTACTCATAACTATCTTGTTTATACAATATTTCTCTTATAGTCCCTTGATACTAGGTTTCATCTCTAGCTAGTCATGATTATCAAACAAAGTTTGGATTGTGTGCTGATTCTTTAGAGTTTTTTCATTTTAGGTGTGTGTTATTTTGTTATTGATACTATATATAATAAATCACTTACAAAAAAAATTGAAATCAAATTCCCCCACTGCTCACGGGAGTCATTCATCAGTTTCGAACCCTGAATCATACCATATTGGCCCAAATTCTATTTTTCCTGAGTAGTCTAATACCTTATTATAATCCTTCACTTATAGATCCTTTTGGGCTTGTCTTGATTCAGGTAGCACCCTTACTTACAGTTTATTTTTTAGTTTCCCCTTTAAACATCGCAATGATTGTGGGTTGGTCATGGTATTTTGTGGACACCTTTTTCTCCACCACCATTCAACCCGATTGTCTCAATTTCCACACCTGTTGTGGGTTGTCCTACTGTACAACCTATTTTTCATCTAGGAATCTCAGCTACACCCACTTAGGGTGGTGCTCAACATTTTGTTCCCTCCACTTCCCCTAATCCTTTTGTTCCAGCTCCTAGTTTTCCTAGTCTAACGACCTTCAACAACATGTTTGGTTGGAATCCATTGTTTGGTTCAATTTCCCCACCACTACAAAGTGGAAAAAATGTTTTAGGTACTTACCCACCTGTTGGGGGCATCCTTGCACCCATGTAATCTGTGGTACATTAGGGTTAATCTTTGATTGATTATTTTCTTAACGGTGGTTACCCTGTTGGTGGTGGTCCCGTACCTAATTTTTCTTATGTGGCCAATGGTGTTCCATTCCCTGTACTTGTTTCATCTCCTTGGGGCCTCCCATCTCAATCGTCTGCATCTATTGGGAGCAACCTCTATCCTGGTGGGAATCATTTTGTTGGTAGCCTTCCTCAAGCTGAGGGTGTGCTTATGGCCCATCACTCTACACGACCCCAACACCACCTCATGGAAACTAGTATCCATCACAACCTATGTACATTATTGGAAACCCAATGATGGGAGACCCTTATGGTCCCTCTAGTCATCCTTCTCTTCCTTGGTCTGATTCGACTGCACCTACTTGATTAACTTTCTTGACCACACTAGACATCATGGATCTATACAAGTTGAAAAATCATCCCATCAACAATAACTTTCTATGGCCTCCAACCCCACACAAAATTTCTATGGATATTCCTAAGTTTGAGGGAAAGCGGGGAGATAACCCTGAAACACATGTCATTACATACCATCTTTGGTGTCTTTCCATTTCTATTCTTGACGATAGTATCTGACTCATAATATTCCCGTGCACCTTGACTGACAACATTAAATGTAATTTATGTTCTTCATCATTAAATGTATTTGTTGTGTGATTGTTAATTAGTTGGATTTGAGAGATTTAGTCCAACTAATATAGATCCTACTTTGATGTTTGCTTGAGATATTTTCTCAACTAATTGATTGTGTGGTTAAGATATTATTTCTATCTTCAACATATGATTGATGTATTTATATGTGTGATTAATCTATTGTAAAATAAGTTTTGATGTGTAACTAATTTTCTAAATATAAATGAAAAGAAATTTTTTTTAAAGAAAGATAATAAAATTAAAATTCCCTCTAAACTTTAAATATAAATATAAATTTCAAACAAATTAATATAAAAAACCCATTTTGACTACTCATAGACACTATAATCCACGTGGGTAAAGACATTAAAAGCAAGTCTCATGTATGTGGCCCAACAGTTAAGAGCTTTAGTCTTTACATGTCATGTGATCCAATATCCAACAAATCTATGTATACTTCAACTGTACTTGGAAAAAAAAAGGATATTAAAAAGAGAAAGAAGACATTAAAATGAAAAGAGACGATCTCAAAGGGCTAGAATCCCTAGAAACTTCTCGGATATCCTCATACCAAATTGAGAATATATGGCTACACAATATCCTCAAGAACGGGTCCATTTGAGAAATAGGGAATGTGTTGATTTTTTTTCAAAGGAAAAACTAAGAATCTCTTGAGAGTTTTTCGATTAAACATTTGGATTTATGGGCCACTTATCTAGCCCAAAGATAAAATCAAAATACCACATCAAATATTTGAAAATAAATGAAAGGTGGAAAAAAAAACCAAGGCACATTGCAAATATAATCCATGTAGATATGCGTTAATTTCAAATTTATCAAAGTTTAATGGAAATCCAATTTTTGAGATTAAACAATCATGTGAAATTTACTTTAGCCATGGAAATAATAGCAAATGGATGAATAAAATGTTTAATTTCAAATCTATCAAAGTTTAATGGAAATCCAATTTTTGAGATTAAACATTCATGTGAAATTTACTTTAGACATGGAAATAATAGCAAATGGATAAATAAAAAAATTTAGGCCGACAATTCTTAATGGTATTGTAATGATTGATCGATTAAATTGTATAAATGGACAAATGGATATAATGATTGATCGTTTAAATTGTATAAATGGATTCTCTTCAAACTTTGTTTGCATAAGATTGTTTATAATATAAAGTTTAAACTTGTAATTTTAATTAATTTTTATTTAAAAATAGAATAGTCAAGTTATTTTAAATATTTATTATTTACATGGTTTAGTTAAAAATATTTAAATACATTTTTGATATTTAAAATTAGTATTGTTTTTTTTTCTATATATTAATATAAATCTATTTCAACTACAAGTATAGAAGAATTAATTTTTGTGGTGTAAAGTTTTTTTATATTTCAAAACTTTAAAAAAAATTGCTTGAAGAGATTTAATCTCTCATTATGTTTAATAGGTTTTGGTTGATGTGTGTGTGGATTCAATACCTCATCAAATCTAAAATGTCTTCAAGTACTTGGATTGTGTAAACTATACAATTTGAATTTACAATTCCAAAAAAAAATTATTAGATTTAAATTTAAATTTAAGCGGAAAATATATTTTAGCCAAAATGTAAAATAGTAAGACTATTCTAAGATTTTTTTCCAATCAAATATAATATATACATAGTTGACATTGAAATATTTTACTTAATTTGGAAAGTAAATTAATTTTATATATGAACCATATTATCCACACATTAAAAAAAAAATTGTGTTATTCATATATTTTAAGTACGTGTCTATATTACTTAACCTAATATTTTACAGAGGTTTATATATATATATATATATATATATATATATATATATATACTCCTTTTTTTATGAATTATAATATCAACAACTAATAATTAAAGTATTATTATTGATATTTTATAATAACTTTTAGAAATTAATTTATCCAAGTTTTGATATTTTATTTAAAGAAAGTATTTGATAAATTTAAAATTAAGATATATTTAATAAATTTAAGTTAATTTTATTTAAGATGAATATTAAAATATTTTATTTCAATATGAAAGAATTATATTTTATTTTAATATTATTGACTAATCTCATTAGTATAATAATAATAGAATATTGATGGTATATAATATTTTTAATTTATATATAAGAAATTAATTTTGTTTTAGCTCAAAGTTTAAAGTGTTTCATAAGAATAATATCCATAGCTATGAAGCTATTTCAATAATATTTATCATTATTATATAAGTATTCAGAATTTGCATATATGTTGAAAAAATAGCAACCATTATACCTAACCACACCATTATATATATATATGTATGTATACACCTTTCTTCCTATGTATATATATATATTTTTTATAATATTTTATTTATCGAGAGATATTTCATATCGAGCTTACACTAGAACTCTCTATGCAACTAGTCGAAAGAAACTTGTGAGAGATATAAACATATATGAGAGATTTTATGGTCTCTTCTCCAAGAACACGTTTGCTTTTAAATTAATTGGTTACGATAATGTTCTCTACAAGCTTATTTATAATTTTTTAGTGTAGAAGAGACATAAGAATCTTGTAAATGTGGACTTATCGAGCCAGCTTTCTGATTCTAGTCCCTATTGGGAAGCACGACTGCTCAAATCACGGGTACGGCGTCATAATCAACGTTAATTAAATCCAGTTCGTAGAGAAAATCTGTTTCTATTGTGCGCGCGCTTCAATTTTTGTAGGGACGTCATTTTCACAAAACCAATTTACAATGAGAAAAGGAGTTAAAAAGTAGCATAATTATTAGCTACAAACAAAAATATGGTCAATGAACTTGAAAGTGCCCGGAACAAGTCAAAAGTATAATTCCTAATAAAATCACGTTCACCATTTATCCATTAACCATTATTAAATTTATATCATTATTAAATTTAAATGTGATTATTAAGTGCCTACGTAGTGTAGAGCAATTAGTGATAGGGTGCACGGTTATGACACATTATTTGTAAAGTTACTGGTTCAAAACCCATGGATTTAGAATTAGTCTAAACTACCAAAAAAATTAATCAATCTATTAATATTTGTTTAAAATTTTTTAGTTTAACTATTTATTAATCTATTAATATTTGTTTAAGATTTTTAATTTCAACTTAAGGTGGACGAGGGTATGTTGATTTTTTTTTTTTAATTAATTACCTAAATTGATTCTCAAGAGAATATACTCAGCATATGCTTGGTCTCAATGCTTATCAAGGAATGTAGTACTTAATAGAATTTGTTAGGTTGCATTGACTTTTAATAAAATTAAAAAATTAAATTCATGTCACTTGGCTTACCCCAACCAATTTCTCAAGGATTTGAGATTATTCTGATTGTAATAAGTTTCTTTATGATAAGTTTCTCATTATTATTTATAAATTCATTTATATAAGAAAATTTTATTTAGCAAATGGTCCATTACTTTTAATAAATTTAAAATATTAGATTTGTGTCAAGTGGTTCCCTGCCTACCAATTTCCTAGGAATTTGAGATTATTCCAATTCTAGTAAGTTCCTCCTGGTCCTCATTATTAATATAGCATTCATTTATTTATAAAGAAGATGGTCCATTTTACAATAAGAAGTGTGATTCCTTTTTATAGTTAATAAGGTAAATGTATGAGTTGGTAAGACATACTTCATGTTGCAATAGTTTTTTTTGTTATATTTATGAAGCTTTCAGCTATATCAACAACATTATTGTTTTTAATGTGGTTGTACTAGTTGATATATCAATCAACTTCTTACAATTATATGTTTCCATTAATTTAATTAAAATTTAGCTTCAAAATGAATGAATATTTAAATCAATTATATAGATTTTTTAAAATATAATATAGATGCCTCAAGAATTATTTTGTTTGACTAAGAGTTCTTAGTTTTAAAATATAAAATATTAGAGTACAAGCCATATACTCAATGAGATTTGAACTACAGTCTTTTGGGTTTCACCCAAGGAAACTTTCCATCAAACCACACATCACTATGTATGTTTTAAGGGCCTTTTTGTTTAACTAAAAATTGTTTTTTATAGGACATAAGAAAATAAGTTAACAAACCAAGATTTAGAGATATTTGACAAAAGTGAAAGTCTATCTTTTTAAATATCACTAATGGATAATTACAAATGATGTGATTTTCCTTAAATAATAATGCCGAGTCAACTTGCATTACTAAATAGTAGTTCATAATAATTCTTTTACTGTTAATTTCACAATTAAGATAAATTTTTCTACTATATTAAAAAAACAAAATAAAAAAATTGATTAAATATTATAATATTATATCACTGATAAGTGATAATAAATATGAAATTATATTGAAAAAAAAAAAAAATTCCAATGGCTTATTAGATTATAATTCAAATACCTCATGACCATGCTAATCGACGGTAAATGATTGGGTATTAAGTAGCTAAACTACTGCACAATCCTCTATAATTCACATACCAAAACATCACGTTGTTATACACACGCAATGAAAAGTGACATTGAAGAACTTAATTCATCCAAATAATATGAATCACATATGTTTTATATAAAATTATAATAATATTTATGCCTAAAATATGACTTTGAAAACAAAAGGAACTATGTAAATATGACTTTGAAAATTTTAATAATGCTTTGTCTAAATATTGCAAGGTAAGATTTAAGAAATTCAAACACTTGGGAGAGAGTTTTCCTATTTGAAATTGGCGCGACCAACATTTGGCAGAGGGCCTATGGCATCTGAAATTGACCAAAGCTAAGAGAGTGAAGGAATAAGTCAAATTCGCATGCATAGACGCGCGTGGTTTGTAGTTGAAGTCCCCGTGTAGTTAAAGCACCATAAAGTTTAAAGACAAGAAATATCAAAGGTTTAAAATAATCGTTAAAAAAATTTATAACTAATGAAGTTAAAAAACTCACATAACTTAAATGTGCCTTCAACATATTCTCTAAAGTTGAGATATACATTGAAAAAATTAATAAAGAATTAACTCCCCACAGAGTTGAGAAAAATTTTAAAAGGTGATTTGGGTGAATTGCATTATTGTTTAGGAATTGAGGTATGGAGAGAGCCTGGTAAAACTTTGATCACTCAAAGCAAATATACAAAGGAGATTCTTAAAAAGTTCAATATGACAGATTGCAAAGCTATGTCAACTCCCTTAGAACAGAATGCAAAGTTGTACAAAGAAGATGGAACGAAAGAGGCAGATGGAACATTATATCGTCAGTTAGTGGGAAGTTTGAACTATCTCACCACTACCAGACCAGACATTGCATACTCAGTCAGTATTCTTAGTCAATTCATGGCTAAGCCTTCAGGAAATCACTGGAATGCTGCAAAGAAAGTTCTCCGATACTTAAAGGAAACTAGTTTTAGCTAACCTAGGAAATAGGAACAGACTCTATTCATAGAGAGTCACAACTGGATAAGTAGGAATTACACATTCTAACACACCCCCTTAATGACTACTTGTCTAGATATCACTTCGCAAAATCTAGTTGTGATCAAACATAACAAAGAATATGTCGACGTCCATATAAAGGAGCAACCATCCACCAGAATGCATGGGTACCAACCGCTGCAACCGCTGGTCTTGTAGGATGTCCTTCGTATACATGGTTCTATCAACCATTATCACTGCATACATGTACCTGTATCCACATATCCCCCTCCAACGTGGGTTTTATCGGATGACCCGTAACCATGCTCTTCTTTCATCGGGGTTTTATCGGATGACCCGTAACCATGCTCTTCTTTCATCGGGGTTTTATCGGATGACCCGTAACCATGCTCTTCCTTCAGTGGCAAACACTGACACAGAACTGTTTCCAGTCTGCTTCACTATTATACGTGGTTTTTAGCTGACCACAAACTGACACTGCAAAATGGTTTCTGGCTGACCATGAACCTGTAGTTACAAAGTGGTTTTGAGATGACCACGAACTTTTACGGGGATACACATGCCTTTATAAGGCTTACATACTCCATATCTTGGAATTACCAGGTACATAAAATGACCACTACAAAACCATCCTAGACTTGCTTACCATTCAACTCTGTGACTCATTAAAAACCACACAAAACAAACTTTCACTTTCGTTGTCCATCCTCCTTTAAATGTTGCCGCTGCTCCATTACATCATATTTTGAAATGTTCACATCTTGGGCATCCTTTTTCTTTGTCAATTAGAACTTGGAACTCCATCCTTAACCTGTCATTTGTTAGAGTAGTCAATTCTAACAAAATTAACTTCATATTGAGGTGACTAATCTCAATATGTATATCAATTTCAGTTCCAAAATACTTTCATCACTAAAAAAAAAATCCCAATTACCCAAACATGCACTAACAAATATCTTCAATCATCAAGTCCCTCTTCAGACCAAATATGGGTTGGTTACTACAACCAACAGTGTCATATGGCAGCCTTTCCATTGCAGGTGAGAATATTTGGCAGATCCTTAGCATAAAAAAAAACGAAGAACATAGTGTTGGACTGGGAAGCATAGAATGCTAGCAGTGGATCTCACCGCTCCAGAGATTTCACCAGCTATACATAAATCGTTTATCACCTTCTACCGTTTATCAATTTGCAACACAACTACCTAATCTGATCTTAATAAACAGATAAATGACATGAAATTCTTGAAGCCCTCATGCCACACATGGCGCAGGGTTTCTTCCATCAAATCTTCATTCCAATCGACCCAAAACGTCTCATGCACACGTGTCTTTTCCACCACATTGCCGGCAATATCTTCAAATCCGAAACGGATGTCATTAGATCAGAAAACGATCTGTTTCTTCCCCAAATGAAGTTGGAACAATCAATTGCATTCTTCCTCTGTTCTCGTAATGATTTCTGACAGGATTCCATGATGAATAAATAGGTCGAATTGAATTTGTAATGAAAACGTTTGATTACACTGTTCCTTGGAGCAATCGGCCACCGTTCTGCCACCGATCGTCATTCACATCGATCTTCCACGATGAGCAACTCTTCCAAAACAAAACTCCACGCACTTTACAATCTGCACCCTGCTGTCAACGCCACACGCTGGTTAATCGTGACACACAGCCCATCAAAGATCGACCAGCGGTTGCAGGCAGGAATCGGCCTTCAGCGCTACGTTTATAATGGTTTCCGGGCTGTGACTGCATTTCGTCTTTGTGCAATTCACGAGTAGGCATCTCGAAGATTTCTTGCACTGCTTCATAACCGTGCTCCGAACCCTGTAACTTTGCCGCGCGGAACCCACGAACGCAAACAAGAAAGTCCTCCGCGCGGACAGCACAGTGTGCGTCCATTTCTTCAATTTTTGAGGAGGAGGCCCGGTCCTGCTCGCTCCCGTAAAGAAAACGCAGGGTATCCAGGCCGATGTTTTTTTTTGCAATCTCTTCGACTTCTCCAGAACTTTCCCGTGGATCGAGGAACGTTAAGCTGGAGATGAAGAAATCTCTCTGTTCTATTTCCCTGACCCTTCTGTTTGGGAATCTGACTTGAATGCTACGATGCAAAATAAACCTGCAATCGCAATGTATCTCTATTATTAATTAAATAGATTACACACATTTATACATGAATTAGTCTCAAGATAGGATATCTATCTTGGACGTACAATAAGTTGGTTGAGGGAATATCTCAACCTCACACCAAATAAGGAAACTAGATTTAGCTAACCTAGGAAATAGGAACAGACTCTATTCATAGAGAGTCACAACTGGACAAGTAGGAATTACACATTCTAACAAATAAACTATTTTTCATCCTCTATAATTCACATACCAAAACATCACGTTGTTATACACACGCAATGAAAAGTGACATTGAAGAACTTAATTCATCCAAATAATATGAATCACATATGTTTTATATAAAATTATAATAATATTTATGCCTAAAATATGACTTTGAAAACAAAAGGAACTATGTAAATATGACTTTGAAAATTTTAATAATGCTTTGTCTAAATATTGCAAGGTAAGATTTAAGAAATTCAAACACTTGGGAGAGAGTTTTCCTATTTGAAATTGGCGCGACCAACATTTGGCAGAGGGCCTATGGCATCTGAAATTGACCAAAGCTAAGAGAGTGAAGGAATAAGTCAAATTCGCATGCATAGACGCGCGTGGTTTGTAGTTGAAGTCCCCGTGTAGTTAAAGCACCATAAAGTTTAAAGACAAGAAATATCAAAGGTTTAAAATAATCGTTAAAAAAATTTATAACTAATGAAGTTAAAAAACTCACATAACTTAAATGTGCCTTCAACATATTCTCTAAAGTTGAGATATACATTGAAAAAATTAATAAAGAATTAACTCCCCACAGAGTTGAGAAAAATTTTAAAAGGTTTAATAAAGTATTAGCATCTTTGGAGCCCCATACAAGTTGCATGTTTTTAGCTAAAATGATATGTGGTAAAATTATTTTTTGATTGAGGGAAAAAGTATGATAAAAAAATTAGTTGGGAAGAAAACATGTTGGTAGAAGTTTTAATGGATTATTATAATTAATTTTGAAATTGTAATTGATAAAATAAATTCAAAAGTAATATAGAATAATCTTAATCTTTAAAATGTAAATTCAAAAGTAATATAGAATAATCTTAATCTTTAAAATGTTTTTTATTAAATTTTAATTGATTATTATAATGTTTTTTTATTGAATCGTTTAGTAAAAAATTATATTTCAAATATACACTAATTAATTAACTTCAAATTAATCATAGGTAAAATAGTTTTATCACTAAAAGCTTTCAGATATACTGTGTATTAAAATATGATAAAAAACTTAATTGAACATGTTGTTAACCTTAATTTATTATTATAATTAATTTTGAAATATATTTCAAAATATACATTAATTACTTAAGAACTTAATTATTGGTAAAATATTTGTATCACTAAAAACTTTCTTGTATATGATGTATTATTCTTCTATTCTCCTATAGTGACATGATATGTATATGATTTGTATTTGTATTTATATTTAATCATAAGGTTGTAAAAAGTTCTACTTTTCAAATTGTTTATGAGAATGTATGAAAATACATTAGCAAAATATAACATTTTCATAATTTAATATAATTGATTGAAACTTTAAAAAATATCGAGGAAAAAATTTATTATTTTATTCTATTATATAAAATAAAATAAAATTTAACCTTTTTTTGCTTTTGGATACTATAAATTTTATACTATTGTACATTATTTCATTTCTTCATTAAATACAGATTATTTATTTTACAGTAATTTATTTTGGGTTTTAATATTGGCTTCTTTTTTCTTATAATAATGAATTGATGTAAAATTACTTCACGGATTTTTAAAAAATATATAATGATTTTTCTATATTTTAAGAGTTAGCTCTTAATACTCATTATATATTTCAAATATTATTAGATGTAAGTTTTACTCTTCTTCTATAAATCCTTTGAAATAGGTAAAAAGAAAAATCATGAATCTTAAATCTCACATCCAATGGTTGCCAAGTTAGTAATTTGGAAAGCTTATCTATAATAAACAAGAATACATTTCACCCACTTTTGTGGGGTTAAACCTTTATTTTTTTTGTTTACTAGTTTCTATGAGTCCTAATTGTTTGCAGGATTAACATGCTGCTTGAGTAGCTACCACTCAAGGACACCTAAGTCACTACACTAGGATGGCACCTAGCCTAGGTGACACCATCCCTAAGCATGGTTGGTCCTTTACACCATGGACTGCCTATGGTATATTCAAACAATATATAGTAATGTCAATTTTCTATTTATGCCCCCTCATTAAAGGCATGATACATGTCCCTAATATCCTTTCCATTAGGATGAGAGATATCTCTCCTTCAAAGAGTACAATGCATATCAAAGAAAGGGAAGAAAACAAGGACCTTAGCCCCAAGCTAAAGGTTATTTCATTCAAGTGTTATTAATTAGGTCTCAAACAAATGCAAGTATTTTCTAAGGAATATATAATCCATTAATGTGATATGGGTTCCATTAAGAGTACTTTAGCAACACTGGTGGTAGTTAAGTCATATATCATAGCTAAAAGAGGAAAACAAAGTCTTTAACCCATAAAAAAAAATTGAATCATACTCAAATTCCATAAAAAAAACCCTAACTAGAAGTATAAGAACTATTAATATATTTTACACTATAAAAATGAGTATAAAAACCCCTACCATATGTAAATAAGAACAACAAATTCGTCTATTATAAAGAAATATAGATGATATTATTAAAAAAATAATATATTAACAAATTTCAATTACTAATAAATTAATTTATAAATAATATATATATAAATAATTATTTTAAAATAGATTGAATTTGGAATTACATTACATTACATTTTGATATAGAATAGGATGTGTGAAATACTATAGAATGTTGTGTGATACACATGGAACATGGAAAGATCCATTTGGATTCAACAATAATCAACAATGCAATGACACTATTAGAAAACCAAAATATGTTCATAGTAATATGTTTTATAACTTTATAATCTATTTTAAAATTCCAACAAATTGTTTTTTTTAATAAATGTACAATAAAGAGATTTTGAATAAAAATATGGATTTATTTAAAATATATTCAAAATTTCAATTTACAAATCATATTTATAATATATTTTAAATAGTATTAAATAAATGTAAAAGTAAATAAATTTAATAATATAAAGTTATAAATGTAAAATTAAATATGTTTAATAATATAAAGTTATAAAGTTGTAAATTAATAGTAAAATTTGAATTTATTTAGATAAAAATGAAAATAAAAAAATTAATAAAAATAAACAAATCTAATAATATAAATAAATAAATTTAGAATCACAAGTAGTTAATAGTAAAATTTGAATCTATTTAAATTTTAAAAAAAATAGAGCATCAATTATAATTATAATTATAATTTTATATATATATATATATATATATATATATATATATATATATATATATATATATATATATATAACATTTTAGTAATAAGACACTTAACAATATAATTATTTCAATTAGTACTATATAATCATGAATGATGAAAAAATTATTATCATATATAAAATACATAATTATATATAATTAAATAATAACAAATAAATAATTTTATAAAATTTTGTTATTAATATTTAAATATTGTTTTAAAAAAATATCGTTCACTTTATCTTTATTAAAAAAAATTCCATTTTATAATTATATAATCATTTAAATTCACTTTTAATTCATTGAAAGTATGACTAATTTTTAGCATGGATATTTTCCTCCATAAATTGTTATTAATGAATATTTATGGAGAATTGTGTGTTGTGATTATAGGTTTTCTTAACATTTGAGGTGAACCTTTCACCTACCTTAAGGACCCAGCGTCTCTAGTCTCAAAGACACAATCTTCTCTATCGAGGGATAGAATTGTAACATGGATATTTCCACAATCAATAAATTATTGTTGATGAAGAGTTATGGAGAAGTGTGTATTGTGATCATAGGTTTTCCCAATATTTTAGGTGAACCCTTCACCCATCTTCAGGGAGGGATAGGAGGTTCTCCAAAGTTCTAGTATCAAAGAGACAATCATCTCCATAAAGGACTAGAATTTTAGCATGGTTATTTCCACAATCAATAAATTGTTGTTGATTAAGAGAATTATTTGTTGTGATCATAGGTTTTTCTGAAGTTTCGGTGAACCCTTCACCTAGCTTCAAAAAGTGTAGCTTCTAAAAAGTTTTGGTCAATACTTTTGGAGAATTTTTTTTGCAATCATAGGTTTGCCCAACTTTTCTTGTGAACCATTCACCGACTGCAACTTCTGGAAAGCTATGATCTCAAAGAGGCAATCCTCTCCATATAGGGATATAATTTTAGCATGGATATTTCCATAGTCAATAAATAGTTGTTGATGAAAACTTTTGGAGAATTGTGTTGTGATCATAAGTTTTCCCAATGTTTCTCTTAGAAGGTTCACAGTAGCTTCTTTAAAGTTCTGGTCTCAAAGTGACAATCCTCTCCATAGTGGCATAGAATTTTAGCATGGATATTCCCACAGTCAATAAAGTGTTGTTGATGAAAACTTATGGAGAACTGAAAAACTTCAGTTTAGGCAAACTTATGATCATAACACACAATTCTCCAAAAATCTTCATCAACAACAATTTATTGCATATATAATTTTCAAATTAAATTTAAAATTATATAATGATATAAGAAATATATTTTATTTTAAAATATAATATTAAATTTTCAAAATAAATAAATTATTTATCGTAAAACACATTTAATTTTTCTGTATTAATTATTAAATATAAAAAAATTTAAAATCATTTAAATAATTTATTCTATTTTGAAACTCTCATTCTATATTTGAACCTATGTGGGTACATCATCACATGGGATTTTAACTTCTAACCTCTTATTACATAATACAATAGAAATTTGTGACGAATATAGGCGTGCGAGATTTTATGGTTTCTGTTCCCATAACACGTTTCTTTTTCGACTGGTTGGCTACAGAAATCTTCTCTGCACCCCTATTTCTTTCTTCGTTAACATGAGATGCTACTCTAAAACAATGACGGATATAGACAATAGAACTGGGAGTTTTACACGTTTAGAAATTGAAATTAGCATAATGACGTGTGTAAAATTTGGAAAGAGAGTTTCGCATTATTTTCCACCCAAAATATTTTTTTCCATTGCATCGTAATCGATATCTAGAAACCTTTAACGACTAGTACCGTATTCGCATATTTTACCATATTCTTTTATCCCAATTTCCATACAACTCTGATTTATTGGCATTTACAATGGATATTTCCAAAGCACATTACATTAATGTAAAAATCTAAAATTCTCTGCAAGTTCATTGCCCAATGAGATCGGTGAGATATTGCACTAGGTCTAGGTATAAGTATAGGTATAGACATAGATATTGTGTATCAGTTACATGTTTCTCTTTGTTTTATAATTTTTTAATGCAGAATAGACATAAGAATCTTATAAATATGGACTTCTCCAATGAGCTTTCTGACTCTAGTACCAATTAGGAAGCAGGACTGCTCAAAGCACGGGGATTGCATCATAATCAACGTTTAGCGGATTTTAGATCAAACCCGGTTTTTCTATCGTGCACTCGTTTCAATTTTCTTAAAGGGCTCAAAACCTAGAGGTATCTTGTAAGATTAAAAGTCTTAAGTACTTTTATGCTTACATGTTATTCCTTAATGAATTTATCAAATTAGTTTAAGCATTGCGTTTGATTTTTGTTTCTTTTGAGAAATGTGATTGGAAATGTTGAATGATTAATTATTGTTAGTTTCAGTTAAAGGTGTGGATACTAGAATGTTGTTCATTTCTGTAATCTATCTTTTCAGTAGATAATTATTAAGCAGTAATTATTTTAGTGTGATTCTCGCAATTCATAAGTTAGATTCAATTTTTCTACAACTTAGTTGAGGATAGATTAAGATTCATGGTTTGTAATTGCTTTGAGGTTTTCTTTTGAATTATTCCAGATTGAACTTCAAGAATTAGAAAAGTGGTTATTGCAAAAATTTAGAATAATTTATTCCTAGATAGCTTATGATTTCACTCTGCACAAACAATGCCAACACTCTTGAAACAAATAGATGAATCCTTGGTTGATGATTAATGTAGGCATTAGGATTGATTTTTATAAGTCACCTTTTTTTACCAACATTTTGGTGTCGTTGCCAGGGAGAGTGTGAAAGATTTTCTTTTTTTTAATTGGATTTTATTGCTGTGAAGGACTTAAGTATTGAAAACGAGAGGTAAGAACCTGCATGCCAATAAGTAAAATGCTTGCTCAAAGCCCGCTTTCCAGCGGATGCATATAGAGTAGATAGGAATAGATTTTTTTATGAATGATTAGGAAGAAAAAAGTAGAAATAGATCCAAATCCACTTCCCAAATCCACCAAACCCAAGGGGTTGGTGACCCTTGGAATATTGACCTTTATAGACGAAATCATAAGAAAAGCAGAATCTCAGGCATTAGTAGGACCTTAGATCACATCCGGAAAAATCTCTAATACAATCCCTAAAGCAGCAGGCTCACCATCAGCAGCTCACACCGAGATCCATAACAAAACCGAAGGGTCTAAATAGAGCTTTCAAGATACATAAAATTTTCATTCTGACCCTTCACAAGAGGGAAATTCGTGCAATTTGCAAGAAGAAGAGGTAGAAACTAGTGGTGATGTAGGTGAAAATCTACAGTCACCAGAACCTGGATCTCCTAAGATATCGGTTGAAGAAAGGATACTTGATATCCTAGATCAAAGTAGTGTTGTAAGACACCTTCCAAATCTGTCTACTAGTCCTACCCGAATTAAATTTCCAAACCAAGAGATTCCTGAAGGTTATTGGCACATATTTGATCAGATGGCGCATAATCAGCCTAAGGGACAAACATCGACGTTGGAATATCCCATCGTTGACCCAATGGCTAATGCTCCTATGAAAGCCATTCCTTTGCTGAGCATCCCTACTTTCCATGATTTAACCTCGGAAGATCCTGATGCTTTCTTGTTAGAATTTGACGTTTTATGTAGGGGGTATGATTATACCACTGATTCCAAAAAGATAAAATTGTTCCCTTCTACATTAAAGGAAGCAGCCTTGCGATGGTTTATGGGGCTTGGTGGAGGAAATATTAACTCTTAGGGTAAAATGAAAACATCTTTTCTCACTAAATATCAAGATTACGGCAGAACTAGAGACCTGAAAGATGAAATCTTTAACATGTCTGCAAAAGATAATAAAAATTTAGAAGAATATGTTGAATGATTTCAGTATAATTTACAACGGTCTCCTTATGCTGCATTATCTAAAGATGATTTAAAAGCAACTGTTAGGTCCCTATATTTCTAGTAAAATCCCTTATTTTTTTTATTGTAACCCACTTATTGTTATTGTTGTACCCCTGTAACCCCAATATTGTTATTATTGTGCCCTTACATTATTATTGTTAGGTCGGCTAGGATTATATTGTGACCCATGGACTCCTATATATAGAAGGAAGTTTTTTTCATTTGTATCATCCAAGAATTGTTCATTTATGTAATGTAAAGGAGGTTTCCCCCTTGAAGTGGCTTATTTCTAAGGCGTTGATCTCTCTTTTCTTCTATTTTTGGAGTTGGTTTCATAACATTTGGTATGAGAGCTTTGGATTCTAGGGCTTCGCTGCTCTAAACAGGTCATCATGGAATTTTCACTATAATTTTTTTTATATGAAGGTTCAGAAGCTGAAATTTTTAAAGAGCAAAGCTAAAATCCGGAGGAACGTCGTATAAAAATTTCAGATCTTGGTGCACAATATTTTCGAAGAATTGATCTGTGGAAGTTAGGGTTTTTGTAGGCTCTCGAATTTAACCTAAAATAGGTCATCATGGAATTTGCGCTATAAATTTATTTGTACGAAGGTTCAGAAGCTGAAATTTTTATAGGGCTAAGCCGAAATCTTGATGAACTTCTTGTAAAATTTCAGATCTTGGCTCACAATATTTTCGAAGATATGATCTGTGGAAGTTAATATTTTTTCAGGCTCCTGAATTTCATCTCAAATAGGTGACCGTGGGAAAATAGTCATAACTCTTTCTGTGAGTGTTAGATTGGAATTCTGTAAAAAGTGGTTACAATTACACAAACTTTAGTTTCCCGTGTATCAATTTTACAGCCGAAGGAGGAAACATTGACACATGGCATGTCTTACAAGTTCTCTCTACTGATCTAGTCCATAATTAGGTCAATGTGGGAGATTGGGCATAAATTTTCCTTGAAGAATCCAAATCATGTCAAACCTGTGGAATTAGAAAGAAGATTCAGAGAGCTACTACAATGCCAAATTTCAGATATTGAAGATCCGAAATCACAGATATAATTCAATTTCAATATCGAGCTCCTCAAAAGAAAGAAAAAGGTGTGTATTTTTTTTCGAATTGCATAAGTATTGTGTGAAAAAACAGTTTGAAGTGATTCCAAAGGCATATTGAAGCATATATATTAGTATTGGGTTGTAAAATGCCACCTAAAAATAATTCAACACCCATTAAGCCTTCAAAATGATCTATTATGACTCATGAAGAGGAAGAAGTGCAACATGACATATCAAAATTACAAGAGAAAGTGCACCAAATTTCGCTCTCACAAAGAGCAACAAAAAATGAAATGGAATTTTTAAAGAAAGGCATGGAAGCTAAGATGGATGGTTTGAAGAGAGGCATGGAAGCTAATATGGATGGAAGCTAAGATGGATGTCATGGAAACTGGCATGGAAGCCAATATGGATGACATGGAAGCTAAGATCGATGAAAAAATGAAATACAACATGGAAGACATGAAGAATGATCTAAAAAAAGACATGGAAGGTTTGATGACAAGGTTAATACAAGAAATGATTCATAATGGTGTAAATATAGTAGATGAAACTCATGATGAGAACAAAATAAATGTTAATTGTGATTTCATAAACTCTAATGTTGGATTGAAGAACCACCATATTCCAAAGATGGATATGAGGAAATTTGATGGCAAGGATCCCATAGCATGGATATTATAGATGGAGCAATATTTTGATCTCAATAATGTGCAAAACACACAAAATGTACGCATTACAACTTTACATTTAGAACAAAATACATTTGCATGGTATCGATGGCTTTAGTCCCATAAAAAAATTTCACTTGGTTAATTTTTATGAAGGAAATGATAGCACATTATGAGGATACAAAGAGAAACGCCTTCCTTAGCCAATTGATAAATCTCGAACAAAATGGTTCAGTGGTGGAGCACATTGAGGACTTCCAAAAATTGAATATAAGGGTAAATGATATTCCAAAGGAACACAAGATTGATGTCTTCATAGGGACTTTAAATGATAACATCCAACATGAAGTTCACGTTTGGGAACTTGATTCATTGGAGAAGGAATTCAGGTTGGAAATAAAAATTGAATGTAAAATAATGGTGAGAAGGAATCCTATCACTCACATATATAAATATGGAAGTGTTGCTACTCCTAGACATCCACAACCTACAAGGTTGACACCACAACAATTGTAAGAAAAAGGAGCAAAAGGGATTTGATACAGTTGTGATGGAAAATACACTAAAGGTCATGTGTGCTGAGAAGAAATTATTTTACATATATTGTGAAGAGGAGGAAGAAAATGAAGAGGAAACTTCAAAATAAGAGTATATACACCAGGAACCAACCCTAGAAGAAGAAGAAATGAGTCTGACCATATCGTGTAATCCATTGGTAGGAATTACCACTCCTCAAACTCTCAAGATAGAAGGACATATCAAGAAGAAAAAGGTAATAGTGTTGATTGATTTAGGTAGCACCCATAATTTTATTCATTGTATGGTAGCCAAGGAATTGAATTGTTTCCTATACCCAACACCATGATGTCAAGTGATGGTTGCAAATGGAGGAACTACAAATTTCTCTGGAAAACACCATAATATCAAGCTAACCATGGGGGAATATGTATTGAATAGTCCAATTCTTTCTATTCCAATGGGAGGTGCTGATGTTGTACTAGGAGTACAATGGTTACAATATTTGGGGACAGTAGCTTTTAATTTTCAAGAACTTTTCTTGAATTTTTTTTGGAAGGAAAGGAAATCGAATTACGAGGTATCATATGGAATATAGGAAATAAAATAAGCTCTAATGTCATGAAAAAGCTTCTGAAGAAATAAAAACGAGGCGTAATTGCAAAATTATGCTCATTAGAAGTTCCAACATCAAAATCATCTATTTCTCCAGATCTCCAAAAAGTCTTGGACAATCTTCCAAGGTGTTTGAAACTCTCAAAGGGCTCCCACCTATTCATGATCATGATCATGATCATGCTATTCATTTGATTCCAGGAAGTGTTCCTCCAAAAATAAGGCCTTACAGATATCCTTATGTCCAAAAGAGTGAAATTGAACGTATGATTGTAGAAATGTTAAAGTCTAGTATAATTCAACCTAGTCAAAGTTCTTTATCTACTCCAGTAGCATTGGTGCACAAGAAGGATGGATCATGGCACATGTGTTAGAATTATAGGGAGCTCAATAAAATCACTATTAAAGTTCAATTTCCCATTCCTGTGGTTGATGAATTATTGGATGAATTACATGGAGCAATTCATTCTACCAAGTTGGATCTTCGTTCAAGATATCATCAAATTAGAATGAAGACCCAAGATATTATGAAAACAACATTTCGAACACATGAGGGTCATTATGAATTTTTGGTCATGCCTTTTGGCCTTACCAATGCACCTTCTACATTTCAAGGGTTGATGAATTCCATTTTCAAACCCTTCCTTAGAAAATTTGTGCTAGTATTTTTTGATGATATACTAATCTACAACGGGTCTTGGAAGGATCATGTTGAACATGTTGACAGGGTGCTCAAACTATTGCAGGAGAAACAATTATATGCAAAAAAATCCAAATGTTTCTTTGGAGTACAAGAAGTGGAATATCTGGGTCATATTGTATCTCACGAGGGTGTTAAAGTAGACCCTAACAAAATTAAAGCCATTAAGGAATGGAAAGTCCCCACAACCATAAAGCAGTTGCGAGGATTTCTAGGGTTAACAGGGTATTATCGCAAGTTTGTTAAGAATTATGGGAGAATAGCAGCACCTCTAACAACATTATTGAATAAAGATGCATTTTCATGGACTCCTGAAGAAACTAAGGCCTTTGAACATCTTAAAGAGGCAATGTGCCTAGCACCGATCTTAGCTACGCCAGACTTCACAAAAACCTTTATTGTGGAATGTGATGCCTCAGGAAATGGAATTGGTGCTGTTTTAATGCAGGAAGGAAGACCCATTGCTTTTGAAAGTCGTCCAATCAAAGGAAGTATTTACAGAAACCTATTTATGAGAAGGAAATGTTAGCAATACTGCATGCACTAAAGAAATGGAGAACTTACCTAATGGGAAGACACTTCAAGGTAAAAACTGATCATGATAGTCTTAAACACTTTTTGGAACAAAGACTATCTTTAGAAGAGTAGCGAAAATGGGTCACAAAGATGTTGGGTTATGACTTTGAAATAATATACAAAAAAGGGAAGCTAAATGTTGTTGCAGATGCACTCTCAAGAAAGAATGAAGAGGTGGAAGCATTTATTTGTGCCATTTCTATTATCCAACCAGATTGGATAACCGAAGCAAGAGATGAATGGAAGAAGGACAAAGATGTATGGACACTCATTCAAAAGTTGCAGCAAGATCCTAGTACATCTGATACATTTAGTTGGAAAAATGATTCCTTGTGGTACAAAGATCGCTTATATCTTTGTAAGAATTCCCAACTAAAACAAAATATTCTTTTGGAATTGCACACTTCTCCTTTAGGAGGACACTCAGGATTTTTAAAAACTTACCACAGGGTGAAGAAATAATTTTTTGGGATGGCCTTAAATCTGATATTCAAAAGTTTGTGGCGGAATGTTTGGTTTGCCAGCAGAATAAAGTGGAAACAATTAAGACCCCGGGACTTCTACAACCTTTATCCATTCCAAGTCAACGTTGGGAGGAGATTTCAATGGATTTTATCACGGGTTTACCTAAGTCTGAAGGAAAGAGTGTCATCATGGTGGTAGTTGATAGAATTACCAAGTATGCACACTTTTGTGCATTATCTCATCCATTTAAAGCAAGTACAATTGCTACTACATTTATGGATAGAATTCAAAAGCTACATGGAAGCCCAAGGGTTATTGTAAGTGACAGAGATCCCATTTTTACTGGAAATTTTTGGACAAAATTATTTTCTTGTTTGGGTACTCAACTAGCTCATAGCTCATCTTATCATCCTCAATCCGATGGTCAAACTGAGATATTGAATAAATATTTGGAAGGATATCTTCGTTGTTTTGTATCTGATAAGAAAACACAATGGGCCAAGTGGTTACCTCTCACAAAATGGTGGTATAACACTTCCTTCCATACTGCAGCAAAAATGCCCCCATTTATGGCACTTTATGGATATCATTCACCGTCCATCACATCTTATTTAAGAGAAAATTCTAAGGTTCAAGCAGTGGAGAGATCACATCAAGCATCAATAAGAAGTTCTCCAAATCTTAAAGGATAACTTAAATTTGGCACAAAATCGAATGAAAAACAAGCAGATCAACATCGCAGTGAGAGAAGTTTTGATGTAAGAGACTGGGTATTTTTACGGCTACAACCATACAAAAAAATGTCCCTGAAGAAAGCTAAGAAGGATAATAAATTATCACCAAAGTACTATGGTCCTTACAAGGTGTTGCAAAATATTGGTACTATGGCATACAAATTGGAGCTCCCTGCTTCTTCGCGAGTGCATTCAGTTTTCCATGTTTCATGCTTAAAGATGGCTATAGGGGAAAAACTTCCAGTTCAAACAATATTACCAGAACTTCATGAGGAAGGAAAAATCATATTGGAACCTGAAGCAGTCATAGAAACAAGAACTTGAAATCTACGGAATCGATCAATTTCAGAGTATCTCAACAAATGGAAGAACTTACCCACTGAAGATTCTACATGGGAGAATGATAATTTTATAGAGAAACATCCATATCTACTCAAGCGTTGAGGACAACACTTTTTTGAAGGAGAGGGGCATGTTAGGTCCTTATATTACTAGTATAGTCCCTTATTGTTGTTAGTGTAACCCCCTTATTGTTATTTTTGTACCCCTGTAACCCCAATATTGTTATTATTGTGCCCTTACATTATTATTGTTAGGCCGGCTATGATTATATTGTGACCCATGGACTCCTATATATAGAAGGAGGTTTTGCATTTGTATCATCCAAGAATTTTTCATTTATGTAATGTAAAGGAGGTTGCCCCCTCTAAGTGGCTTATTTCTAAGTCGTTGATCTCTCTTTTCTTCTATTTTTGGAGCTGGTTTCATAACAGTAACTATGATAAAAGGAATGAAGGATGAATGGATAGAGACATTAAATTTAATGGGGAAAGGAGATAACTATCAGGAAAATTATGATGACATTATTCAACTGTGTATCAGGTGGTCTCGAGGTAGCACATGCGTCAGGCCAACTAGATGAGATATTATCGCCAGAACCAATAAAGTTGTTGGTGGTTGCATAACTCAAACGAAGATTGACAATATATTAGAAGATTTCAAAACCAATATCCTGGGCACCCTCATGACACAATTGGACGTCCTAAAATCCAAACAGAAAAAAATTATAATGGAACATAATTTAGTTGTTTCTGCCTGCGATGTCTAAAGAAGTACAGTAAGAGGGAATGCCCATTGGACATGTTTCAGTCTTGTGCCATCTGCACTAAGGACCATGCTACTGAATAATGTCCATCACTTCTGGGATTAAAGTAAGTTTTTAAAGAAGTATAAGAAGAGACGAAACCAATATACTTAATGAGCCAACGTCGACAGTGGCAAGCCCAACCCATAGGTATGTCACAAGACCCTTCTCTGTTATTTTCTTCTCCATCATTTAATCAACGAAAAAATTCTCGAACGACATGGAAAGGCCAATCACCTTTCTTCACTTGGAAATATCAATCATTTCCTTTTTCACCCTAGTCAAGCCAACCTTTTCCAAATGCTTGTTGGCCAAATTCTACTCCTTTCTGGAAAAATATTTTTTACCCATCTGAGTGGGATGCCTCCATGTCGGAAAATTTCAAATTGGTCCTCAAACTAGCGGCGACCCCTGGGAATAACTAATCCACCTATGGGGATGGGTCCTCAACCTCAACTGACTTTACCAACTCTGTATCCATTTCAGCAAAATCCTCAGCCTCTTATGTGCCCCCAACTACCAGCTCAACCAAATCCAAATCCTAATAACAGACCAGTTCAGTTGATACATATTGTTGAAAATTCAAATCCTGAAATAAAACAGATGGAATATAGGGAGCTTAGGCTAATATCGAGACGCATCATCACCCCTGAGGAAAATAAAAAACAACAACAATATAAGACAAAAACACCTGCCATAACTAAATACTTGACTGCGACTAATATAGAAATAAAATAGGGAGAAGACACAGTCGAGCAGCAAGATCTTGAAAAACTTCTCATCACTTCTCCTTCATTCCCTAAAAGATTAATAATACCCAAAATTTGATCTCTTAGGGGAACTTAGAAATATATGTATTAAAATTCCCCTCCTCCAGGCTATCTAAGATATTTCTATTTATGCCAAAATGATTAAAGAACTATGTGCGAAAACTCTTACAAGGAAAACAAAAGCTTCACCAAATGTCCATGTCATAGGGACATTATTTGATCTTCTTCTAGGTAGGGAAAAACTTGTTAAATACAAAGACCTAGGGAATCCCCTAGTCACAGTTCAGATATATGGCCATTATTTTCCAAACACACTAGTCAACTTGGGCGCAACCATTAACATTCTCACGACAAAAACCTGCGAAACACTTGGCATCAAAGCTCTGGAACTAACCACCACCTTGCTGGAACTTGTTGATCGTTCAATCATTAAAACAGAAGGAACCTTATAGGATATCATGGTTTCTGTTGACTCATGGGAATACCCATTCATTTTTCTAATTATCAACCCAAGAAGCCGATTAGATGGACACCCTTTAATTCTCGGATGACCTTGATTAGCAACAACCGATGCTTTCATAGGCTTTCTTGCTAGTAGCATGAAAATCATAAAGGGGAATGCTATAAAAAACCTTGTTTTATATCCCCCTACTAAGCCAAGTCTGCCCATCCTAAAAAGTCACAAACATCCACCTACATACTTGGAAGAAAACATATGTTCACCTCTTACAGTGGTAGAAGAGATTGAGTTCAAGAATCATACTAAAGATGATGTAATTAATAATTTTATAAATCAATCAACTACTGAGAACAATGTGAAATGTCAAAATTTGAAAGAAATTCTTAACAATGAAGCCCAGGAAGACCCTTTGAAAGATGTCGATGACTAGCACATATCAACAAATGTTGTTCATAACAACAGGCCTATTGAGATTGAACTAGGGAATATTTTGAACATCAATGACAATATGGACAGTGAACAATAAAAAAATCTCATTCAAATTATGCAAAAATATAAAGGGGATTTTTCTTGGGACTACATAAACATGAAGGGCATAGATCCCCAATAGTGTACACATCATATCTACACCGAAAAGGATGTCTGACCTATATGGAAACCTCAATGAAGATTAAATCCACATCTCAAGGACATCGTAAAAGGAGAGCTACAAAAGTTGTTGGACGTAAATTTTATTTATTCTATTTCAGACATTAAGTGGGTCTCTCCACTGGTAGTTATTCCCAAAAAGAACGGGAAGTGGCGAATCTATGTGGATTACAGGTAATTGAGCAAAGCCACACAGAAAGACAAATTCCCTCTTCCATTTATTGATCAAGTCCTTGATACATTCGAAAGAAAGATGTTATTTTCCTTTCTTGATGGCTTCAACGGCTATAATAAGATCCAAATTTCCCCTGAAGACCAAGAAAAAACTACCTTTACCTGCCCATGGGGAACATTTACTTACATAGTGTTACCTTTTCATTTATGCAATGCCCCAGCTACATTTCAGAGGGCCATTCTCAGTATTTTTTCTGATTTGATAAATGAGGGAATTGAAGTTTACATGGATGACTTCACCCCATATGGGGATGATTTCGACCAAGTGCTACAGACTTTAAAAAAAAATTTAGAATGATGCATCACTACCAGGTTGTGTTTAAGTAATGAAAAATGTCACATGATGATGACAAAAGGCATAATCCTAGGACACTACATCTCTACGGCTATAATACAGGTAGACCTAACAATAATAGAGGTAATTCTTCTAGTACCTACACCTTGCACTCAGACAGAGGTACGTAGCTTCCTTGGATATGCAGGATACTATCGTAGATTTATAAATATGTTTTCACAAATTGCTGCACCTTTTTATTCTTTAACAAGAAATGTTGAATTTAGATTGTTTGATAAATGTGACATTTCTTTTAGAGATTTTAACAAACTAGTATTGACTGCTCCAGTGTTGCGCACACCAAATTGGGAGATGCCTTTTCATATCTCTACAAATGCATCAAATACGGCAATAGGCATTGTCCTAGGGCAAGAAGAGGACAAAAATCCCTATGCTATTTACTATATCAGCAAAAATCTTACTTCTGCTGAACTCAATTATATAGTAACAGAAAAGGAATTCTTAGTTGTCATTTATGCCATAAAGAAATTTAGACAGTATATAACAAGCTACCAAATTTTTTTGTACACTGAACACTCAGTCATTAGATATTTAGCAAATAAATGAATAACTAATGGGCGGGTGACCCGTTGGATGTTACTTTTGCAGGAGTTTGATATAACCATTAAAGACCATCTAGGAAAGGAAAACCCAATCATAGATTTTCTATCACGGGTTCCTAAGACAAATGATCCACTGGCTATGGATGACCAATTCCCAGATGAACATCAATTTACTATAGCAGTTAAAGCACCATGGTATGCAGATGTTGCAAATTATCTGGTGGTAGGAAAATTGCCCAGGAACTTAACAACAAAGGAGAGGAAGTTGATTGTCTAGTGCAACGCTCGATTTTATTGGATTGGTGGATACCTTTTTCACACATGGTCTGATATGCACATACACAAATGAATTCGAGAAGATGAAATCTATGACATCCTGAAGGCCTGCCATGACAAACCTTGTGGAAGACACTTCACAGATCACAAAACTGGGCATAAAATACTACATATGGGCTATTACTGGCCCACTATTTTTAAAGATGCCAAGAAACATGTCCAGGCATGTGATAGCTGCTGGAGGATGGGTCGTCATGGTCAATCTAATGAAATGTCGTTACAACCACAATTGGTAATGGAACCTTTCAAATGATGGGAGTTAGATTTTGTTGGTTCATTCAATTCGCCATCAAACTAGAAGGCCTACATAGTGGTTGCTACAGACTATGTAACAAAGTGGGTAGAAACAGTAGCTTTGCCAAGAGCTACAGAAGAAACTGTAATTAATTTTCTTTTTGAATTATTTGTGCAGTATGGCTTACCGAGGGAAGTGATAATGGATGGAGGGTCGCAGTTTGTAGGAAATAAGATTACAACCACTCTGCGAAACCACCATATCACATGTAGAGTCACTTCTCTGTATCACTGCAGGCGAACGGACAGGTTGAAAGAACTAATAAATTCATTGAGGCAATTTTGACCAAGACAATTTCGACACATCAGCGGGACTAGGCTACTAAAATGATATAGGTCTTGTGGGCTTATTTCAAAACTTGGCAAAATACTACTGGATATTCCCCGTACCAACTTGTATTTGGAAAAGAACCTATATTTCCTATTGAATTTGAAATAAAGACTCTCAGAACAGCCTAGGAAGTGCAACTGAACCTGATGAAAGCACAAACTAAACGAATTCAACAAATAAATGATTTGGATGAAGCTCGGCTACTTGCTCTATAACGCACCACAATTATTCAGTAGAAAAGGGCTAAGTGGCACGAGAGTCTTATAAAAAAGAAGACATTTTAGGAAGGATATTGGGCACTCTTCTATGATTCCAGGTTCCAAGACTTTCCGAGAAAATTACAGACAAGGTGGCTTGGCCCATATGAAATTCAAGAGGTGCACAATAATAAAACTCTAACTCTAACCACCATCGATGGGTATGGATCTTCTTTTCGAGTGAATGGACATCAGGTACATCTTTAACATAAACCACTCACCAAAAATTCTTTTTGCCAATGTATGTGATGAGCTCACTATGCAAATTTTAGTTGCGGGGAGTAATGACCCGACAACTTTACTTTCGTGAAAATACGCTTCCCTTTGACTGTAAAAAATGTATATATTTTTAACATTTGGTTGTAATTTGTTGTTTTTTTTTTAAGATAAGCAACACTATATAAATTCGTGGATTTATTTTCTTTTGAAACAATCACTTATAATGATATGTCTTTCTTTTACCACTGTTTTGTGTTGCTTTTTTTACAAGAAGATGCTGTTCAATTCTTTGAAAAACTGCAGTTCTTTTTCAATTGAACAAATGTGTTTCCTTCTTTTCATAAGAATTTATGTTGTTCAATAGATTGAACAACTTCTGTTCAATCAACTGAATATCCGCTATTCAAAAAAATGAACAACCGTGATTTATTTTTGCGTGTTTAATAATTTCTATTCAATAGATTGAAAAGCTACTGTTTAATCAACTGAAAAACTCCTATTCAGAAAAATGAACAACCACGATTTATTTTTGTGTGTTTAATAATTGTTGTTCAATAGATTGAACAGTTGTTGTTCAATCAACTGAACAATTGTTGTTCAGGAAAATGAAAAGTCGTGAATTATTTTTATGTGTTTAATAATTTCTTTTCAATAGATTGAACAACTGTTATTCAATCAACTAAACAACCGTTGTTCAGGAAAATGAACAACTGTGATTTATTTTTGTGTGTTGAATAATTGTTGTTCAATAGATTGAACAACTGCTGTTCAATCAACTGAACAACTGCTTTTCAGGAAAATGAACAACCGCGATTTATTTTTATGTGTTTAATAATTGTTTTTCAATAGATTGAAGAACTATTGTTCAATCAACTGAACAACTGTTGTTTAGAAAAATGAACAGATGTGATTTCTTTTTTTTTGTGTTTAATAATTGCTATTCAATAGAATGAACAACTGCTATTCAATCAACTGAACAATTGTCGTTCAGTAAAATGGAAATTTGCAATTGTTTTTTTTTTTTGGTTTGTTGACGCCCTTTTTTATGACTTCGACATATCATTGTTGTTCGATAGAACGAACAACTATTGTTCAATACATTGAAAATCAGTTGTTCAATACATTGAACATCTGTTGCTCAATACATTGAACAACTGCTTTTCAATTAAAAGAACAATTGTTGTTCAAATGACTGCACAACTGCCATTCAATCTTAATGAAACAACCATCTTTTCTCTCACATGATTTACTATGAAGATCATATTTTTGGATTGGAAATTAGTACCCAATATAGAGGAGAAAAAATGATATTAACAACATTATGATTTTTAAACCTTTGATGGGTATCTTTATTCTGGAAACTGACATGGTTCACCTATATAATGACTTGCTAAATATCTTCTCTTTGGACATATCATAAAATGATTCATTATCTCAATACCATGCTAGTTTATTTTTCACACTTTCAATTGATAATTCGCTTTGGTATGATGATATAGGGATGAGGGAATAACTTTTATTGGCATTCTTTTACTTCTCACACCATCGCTAACTAATAAGGAGTTAATAATCCTCCCTCCATTTATAAGGTGTATATGAAAATGTAATGCAAACCTTCTTATAGAGGATAGGTGGTCTCATCACGAGCCAAGCTACCATGATCATAAGGATGTAATAAGTGACTTTCCCATCATGGCCACCACACCAGGGCAATGGCCTTCCAGATAGTTAAACTGTCATAAGGAAAGGAGGTCTCATCACGAGCCGAACTGATCACTTTGTTATACCCTGGTGAATGGCACTTTTATTATTTGGTCACCATTCCATCACAGTGATCTCTTTATAAAAATAAATAAATCATCCAAGTCCTAAATAGAGGATTCTGGCTCATTTTGGGGTTAAAAAGCAACCCTCTCGAGGCTATGGACGACTACTAGCAACAGTGGTTCTACTTATGGTATTGGAGTTTTATGTTATATTGCCAGTTACTCTATATACTGCTATTTCCTATTGATTCATCTCCAAAGACAAATTTATCATTTGAATAGTGTTTATATCTATATTAATCGATATACATGGTTGACTATACTTTTATATGAATTATATAAATAATGCTCGATCAATTAATATCACCAGTCATTATCATCTATCGCTTGTCATGATTTCGTCATATCTTTCCACTAAAGGGAAAATATTTTCTCATAATGGTTATTTCTCTGTTTTACTCCTTTTTCGGTCATTTCCTAACCATTTTTTGTAATTTTCATGGCTCTGACCGTTTCTTACCGTATGTATGCTTCTCTGACCATTTTTTTGTCGCATTGATGAATTCCCAACATACTTTCCTCTTTTCCCATGCTCTATGATAGTGGATACCCTTTTCTAATTGGAGGGGGGAAGGTATGCATAATGGGACAACATGCGAAATAATTACTAAACTCCACCAAAACATGCTGATGCGACAAATAATATTATGGCCTTTATATTAAAAATAAAAAACTACAAAGCATTGTATGTAGTTTATTGGTGTTGTTCCAAACTAATAAAACTGTGAGAAGTGCACGCAGAAGTGCAAACTTGGCTCATGAAGCATAGAAATCATGGGTGGAAAATTTGTTCGCAGTGAACCCACATTACTCCGATTAACAGACGAGGCTCACATAGTTCTTGAGCACGTTGGTTGGCTTTAATATTTGGTCAAATTACAAGGATTCCATATTGAAATAACACTTGAGTTCTTGCAAAATCGACACGGTGGACGCACAACTGTAAGAGGTATAAATATAATAGTGTCTGAAGCAATCCTAGTTGAGGTCTCGGGACTTCCAGAAGAAGGCACAAAATGGACCGATAAGGATGTTTTTTTGCATGGCACAGTCGTTTCATTTCAGGACTCAGATGGATAATTGGTTCGCAAAGGCAAAGGAATACATCCTGCATCAATAAGGGAACCATTGCGAGAATTGGAAACCACTGTTCAGAGGTACATCACTTGTGACGGGTGTCAAGACATGGTAAAGCCTCGACAACTTAAACTGTTAGCCATACTTAAAAAAAAAAATTACGGTTAACTTGACATTATTTTTCAATTATTTATTGCATGATATTTCTATTCAGGTTAGGAAGGCTAATGATCCATATACTATTATCAGCCACCTGGCCTAATCAAGTTAATTATCATCCATGACTTAGCCTTACAACAATTGACATGGGACAACTTTGTAAACCCTGCCCCACCAGAAGAAAATCCAAATGCACGTATAGGGATAGATGATAGAAACATTGATAACCCAAATACTGAATAACAAAGAATACAAGTGACAATTCCAAAAAGAGAAAGAAAAAGGAAGACTCCTTCCTTGGCCTCTGTCCCAGTAAAATGAAGATGCTCTGTGAGGATAAGATCAGGAAACCATACCCCAATTCTGACAGATGAGGCGTGGCCGTCTCATATGCCCCCTCTAAGCACACAGAGTGATTCTTTACAGGAATATGAGGAAGAAATGGCCTGAGTATTGGATAATTTGGGTACACTCTGTGAATACTGGAACCAATCTGGAAACTATGAAGGACAAAATCTTGACCAGTCTATATCTCTGCTAGCAGTTATGGCCATACCAAATTTTTTCCATCCATTGAAGAGATGGGATATTTTTAGGAGCTAATGGAACCAGTTCCCTTTGAAAATGAATACCCTGAGGAAGAAACTCATACAAAGGAAGATTTTGAACCAAAGAATAAGTCGGGAGATACTGTCCCATTAGAACATGATATTGATGTTGGTACAACCCCTCTTGGTCCTGAAAGAGATACGGTCCCATTAGAACATGATCTTGATGTTGGTATAACCCATCTTGTGCCTGAAAGTGATATTGTCCCACTAGAGCATGACCTTGATATTGGTACAAATCATCTTGAGCCCGAAAGAGATATTGTGCCCTCTCCAACTGAAAACCCTGTGAAGGAGAAGAAATCAAACAAGGCCAAATTAAGGAAGCTGAGTAAGAAGTACAAAAAATTGAAAAAAATAGTCAAACAATTGTAGGAATTTACAAGGTAAGTTCCTTAGATCAAAAACCAAAGGTCATCACTCACAAACAGATCACAAATCAGTACACCGGTATTATCAAGTGGTTAAAACCATTGAAGAGGGAAACAGTCCACGGCCTAAGCCAACGTGACCACTTTAGGAAATTTATTAATATAAAAATAAAAGTTACATATGTTTCTCTCATAAATGGTTACCAGACAAATGACCCTCCATGCTATTTAAATAGAGATCATGGGTCAATCGGGTGTTAAGCCATAGATCAAGTGTCATTACTACTAAGGAGAGAGTGAATTGTCAGATCACTACAAATCGTGACCGTCGGATTATAAGTTACAAATGTACATAGTAAAGAAACACACTTTACCTAACTCTACACTAGAATAAGTTAGTATTAGCTATTTCCTATGTGTCGGAATATCTTAACATCCCCCCTTAAGAACAACTTGGGATAGGATTGAAGGATTTACAAAGGTGACACAAAAGGAGCCTATTTCCTGTGTCAAAATATCCTAACATCCCCCCTTAAGAACAAATTGGGATAGGATTGAAGGATTTACAAAGGTGACACAATAGGAGAAGGAAGGAGGCATTACAGCCTATCCCCCCTTAATGATAACTTTCCTGAACTCCAAGCATGGATCAAAGTTTGGTAAACTTTGCTTCTGTGAGAGCCTTTGTAAAGATATCGGCTACTTGGCCATTGTTTGGACAGTACTGCACTTCAAGAAAATGATCATGAATGAGCTTTCGGATGAAGTGTATGTGGAGTTCAATGTGTTTCATACGCTGATGTTGAACTGGATCTTTACATAGCTGAATGGCACTCTGATTATCACACCAAACTGTAGTTGGATGCTACTGATGAAGACCAAATTCACACAGGATCTGACAAAGCCACATGGCTTCCTTGTTGGCTTCAACTGCACCACGATACTCTGCTTTTGTTGAAGAAAGAGAGATGGCACTTTGTTTCTTACAAGACCAAGTAATAGGTCCTGAACCAAGAGTGAATACATATCCTGCAGTATACTTTCGATCATCAAGGTCACCAGCCCAATCAGAATTAGTGAAACCAATCAATAATGGAGAGGCTCCTTAATTGTAATGAATCCCAAACTGAACTGTACCTCGAATATATTGAATTATTCTTTTCGCTGCTTTCCAGTGACTTTCATGAGGTTGGTGCATAAACCGAGCAACAAGACCAACGAAAAAGGAAAGGTCAGGACGGGTATGGGTTAGATATAGAGGTTTACCAACAAGTTGACGGTATAAGGTAGCATCAACTTCAGGGGTAGTACAAGTGATTGAAAGCTTGACTCCAAACTGAAAGGGAGAAGGGGCTGGCTTACAGTCTTCCATGTGAAAGTGGTGTAGAATATTACAGGCATACATGGACTGAGAGAGGGTAGTGCCTTATTTGGATTGCAAGACTTGCAGACCAAGGAAATAATGCAAGTGTCCTAAGTCTATCATTTCAAACTTATTTTTGAGGCTAGACTTCACATGGCTTATATGGTTTGGATCAATACTAGTAAGGATAAGATCATCAACATAAAGAACAAGGATGGTGAAGGACTTACCCACTTTCTTGGTGTAGACAATGTTGTCAGAATGACACCTAGAAAATCCATTATCTAATAGAAATCTATCCATTTTTGGCATACCAAGCCCGAGGAGCTTGTTTGAGACCATAGAGAGACTTCCTAAGGCACCAAACAAGGCTAGAGTAATTTTGGATAAAGTCAGGGGGTTTTTCCCTGTAGATTTCTTCATGCAAATCTCCATGTAATAAGGTGGAATTAACATCCATCTAATGGACTTCCCATTTAAAAGAGGCAGCAAGGGAAAGAACAAGGCGGATAGAATTCATTTTGGCAACAGGAGAGAAAGTTTCGGTATAGTCAATGCCTTCAACTTGTGAGAATCCTTTAGCGACAAGACGATATTTATGTCTGCCCACTTTTCCATCTGGTCCAAACTTTGTTTTGTACACCCATCTGCATCTGACAAGTTTTCTTCCTTTTGGAAGAGGAACAAGATCCCAAGTATCATTCGCCAATAAGGAACAATATTCTTCATTCATAGCTTCATCCCAATTTGGATGACCGGGGCTTCTTCAAAGGTTTATGGATCAGGATTTTCTGGAACTTGAGCCAATAAGGAAGAGGCTCTTTCGAACTGAAAACATATACATTGTCAATTGACAGGGTCACCTGTAAGAGAACCTGTTGCATCCCGAGTGGAGCAGACCCATCTTGGAAGTTGTGGAGTAAAAGGAATAATTTCAAGAGGTGGAGGAGGATTTTCATCCTCGTTGTCATCATCTGAACTAGAAGGAATGCTATTAAAAATAGAAGAGAGAGAGAGAGAGGTGGCACATATGTTTAATTAAGCTCGCAGGCCAAAGGTGGCACACCCGCCGAACTAGGCTTGTAGGCCGATATTTTTTCATGAAATTTTACATATATTATAATGATTATATTTTTGGATTGTGGTTGAAGAAGTCTATATCCTTTGAAATCTTCAGAATATCCAACAAAAATTCATTTTTCACTATTAGGTTCTAAGGCTTTATGTTTCGCATCTGGAATATGGGCACAAGCATCACTTCCAAAAACACAAAATCGACTTACATTTGGTTTGATTGAGCTCTGAGCTTCTTCTAGAGTTATATTCTTTAAAACTTTAGCAGGAGTGTGATTTACTATGTAATTTTCACAATTAATTGCTTTTGCCCAAAAATTGAGACTAAGTCCTTTAGATTGAAGCATACAATTAGCCATTTCTTTTAAGGTGTGATTCTTCCTTTCAGCTACACCATTTTGTTGTGGAGTATATGGAACAGTATGTTGCAATTGAATGCCATGCTCAGTGCAGAAGTTGATAAATTTGTTGTTAACATATTCTCCTCCATTTTCTGATCTTAACTTAAGAATTTGATGTCCAGATTGTTTCTCAACAAAGGCCTTAAAGGCCAAGAACATGTTAAAAACTTCACTCTTGATTTTTAAGAAGTATACCCAAGTGCGTCTGGAAAAATCATCAATGAAAGTTAAGAAGTACTTGCAACCAGAGAAAGAAACAACAGGAAGTGGACCACATAAATCACTCTGCACAAGCTGCAAAGGGGTTGAAGCATGCCAAGAGGCACGTTTGTCAAAACTATCCCGATGATGTTTTTCGAGTACACATCCGGAGCAAACACCATCTCGGCAAGATACCATAGGAAGGCCCGTCACCATATTTTCCTTACATAGAGTTTGAAGAGAGCGATAGTTTAAGTGACCAAATCGCTCATGCCAAAGTTTGCTCACATCATCATTATGAGAAACAAAAACAGAGGGAAGAGATGATGACCCAAAGTTGTCAAACTTATACAACCTTGTGGAATCATCAGCAATGCCAGTAGCTAAAATATGTTTAGGATCTTTGAGGTCCTTGATTACAACATCATGAGGTGAGAATTCTACTATTTTCCCTTCACCTGAATGAGTTATGTGATAAACAGAGAGAAGGTTGCATGACAAGGTAGGAACACATAGTACATCATTAAACTAACCATTATCTAGATGAATGGTTCTAGATCCTACAACACTAAGAGATGTATCATCACCAACATAAATATTTTTGGTGTTACAATCATTTAAAGAAGAAAACATGGCTTTGTTTTTTGCCATGTGGTAAGAAGCTCCAGAATCAATGAGCCACTCATGAGAATGAGAAGAAGAAGATACATGTAATGCATAACTATATCTTGATGCTTGACAACCATAAGAATAAAGTGTCATTCCTGAAGATGAAGGTGAAGAGTGCTCCAAATTGATGTTGTGCTTCTTCATTGCTGCTTCTAAGGCTTCCATCTTATTAAAACATTTTGACTCTATATGGCCATCATGATTAAAAAATTTGTAATGTCTATCTATCTTCTTCCCTTTGTTTTTATTTTCCTTATCATTTTGGTGAGTTTCTTTTTCAGTTTGTGGCTGAAATTGCTTAGGACCCTTGTTTGTTTTCAGACCGTACTTTTTAGGATACTTCTTCTTGGGATTCTTTTGATATGATTGATGTTGGGCTGCTAAGGCTTTCTTAGAAGCATTTCCAGAAGTGCTAAGACCAAGGTGTAAGATTTTTTCTTGTTCTCTTATCAAATAATCGCAAAAGGAATCAAAAGAGGGGTTCTTGTAGGTGGTTCCTGAAAAAATGATGGCTGCTCTAGTGGAATGGAAGGTGGAAACAAATACAGAGCATGCAGGGCCAAGCTTAGCAAGAATGCAATAGATAAGGCTACCATCTTCCTTTTTGACCTTACAACCTTCTAAAAGAAGTCTAAGGGTCTTGAATTTGGACAAAAAATCTTCAATAGAGGAGAAATTATTGGGGTCCAAAGTAAGCAACTCATTTTCAAGCTAGTGGGCTCCAATTTGATTTTGAATGCCAAAGACAATATTTAGCTTTTCCAGGGCTTCATGAGGGGTGTCAATGTCAAGGATATGAAATCAAAGATCTTGAGCAATGGACATTCCTATCAACCCTCTGTAGAAATTATATAACTAATGCGTTATACATCCAAGATTCTCCTGATCACACACTATTTGACTTCATGCATAATACAGAATCTCTTCTACTATAGATCATTACTTGTAGAAATAAAATCAATTGCATGCACACATTAAAACCATAAAAATTCACACATATGAACACAATAATTTATGGGAAAGCTTAAAGCTGAAAACCCCCAACTATCTGTATATTATATGTCATAGAGATCATGTAACAATCATCATACAAAGCTCCTCATCAAGCTCTCAGTACAATATCCAATTGCTACACACTAAATAGGTCCAATCTAGCAAATCCCATGCACCGATCTCTGCCACCTGCTAGCCTACCTCTACTGCGCAATCCCTGCTGAGTATGGGCTCTGAATGAGTTCGAATCCACCTAGTTTGCACTACACAATCCTCATTGGAATCTCCATCAATGTGTGGTGCAAACTCATGCACCAGTATAGTCACAACTGATAGTCACACTGCTCTTTCACCTACCTCTCCACTGGTCTCCACTGAAACTGTCCATGCACTGTAGTTAACTGATGTATTCTTCAGTTGATTAATGAGTTAATAATTAATTCACACCACTCTCACTAGTGTATCAATCAGTTAGACTAGATACAACTAGCTCAACTGTGTCTAACTGAGTTAAACTGAACACAACTCCACCAACTACTTCTACAACTCCACCAAACTCTGTCACATGAGTTCTAACTGAAGTCTCCATGAAATAGCTCCACTTAACCCTCGGGAATAGCGTAATTCCTTCTGTCAGCTCCTGTGCCACATCTGTGCACTTAACTGAAGTGCTCCAAGAGAATAAGATAATGTTTAGAGTCCAAATATTATTAAGAGCTAATAATATTCGACATATCTATTTTTAGACTGGTAGTCTAAAAATAGACTCTGCCTAATATGTCTAAAAATAGAAGTCCATCTATTTTTCCAACTTGACCAACCATCCACAAATAGCATCCTGCAACTCATAGAATATGATCGACATGTCTAAAAATAGACATAGTCTAAAAATAGACTTTGCGCCAAAAATAGCCTGTGGGCCCCCTTAGTGAAAGCGATTTCTTTCCACTAAGCTCATCATCTTGTTGCAATCTCAACACCCTCGTGCTTGATCTTTTTTATCTTCCCATTTAGCGACTTTATCATCATTGGAAGGTTTAGTTTCTTGTCCTTTGGCTATTCTATAAATCCCTTTACTTCTAAGTATATCTACCATGTGAGGTAGCCATTGGAAATAATTGGTGTTGTTAAGAAGAATCGGGCATGGAATTTCCATTTTTTTTTAAATTGAAGCTGAAAAAAGTTGAAACTAACTACTCCAATGGAAATATCTCGAAAAATTAGTCTAATTAAAAAAAAAACAGCTCGAAAAATGGCTTCCGGATGAAGAAGTTATGCCTTTTTGAAAAAAATGAGTTGTAGATGCCGAATAGTTACGGGATGGTTTGAAATTTGTTGATGAAGTTCAACTTTTAAAAAAATCCCGCCCCTTTAACAATTTTTTTTTACAAAGGAAGCTTGAGAAAGAGACTTGAACCCAAGAACCTCTATTCTCATAAACTAACTTCTCACCAAGTAAGATAATAAAAGGATTCTGTAATTGTTTGAAAGGAGGAAGGGTTTTTATTTTATTTTTTATTTTTATTTTTTAGTCTTCGGTGTGCATGCTTTTTCCTGCACAAAAAACAAAAAAATCTAAGAAAAAAAAATGAAATGCAAGCTTTGCGGTAGAATGTTAGATTTTCGGTTGCCTTACCAACAACTATCTCTTCTTTCACTATTTCTAATTTCCCGAGATTGCACAAAGACACGGGGAAAGAGCATAAGTAGCAAAAAAAAATCCCTTCCTCCTATTTCTGATTTTTTGAGATCGCACACAGTGTAGAGAAAAGAGCATACATAGAGAAGAGGGTATAGATCTGGAAAATAAATAAAACCTAAAACCGAAATAAGAAGAACTATTAACAAATATAACTGCAAAACATATACTTTATACCTCCAGATCTAAGCTGGCATAACTTGGGAAATCAGAAACCTTTTCACATGAAATGAAAGGCGTTCCTTACTGTAACAGATGCTATGGACACAAAAAAAGCAGTTATCCAGGCCCGAAAATGTTCAGAAATAATAGATCTATAAAACGGTAGTCGCATGCAACCAAACCGACTTCAGATTTAGATCAACAATGGATGCGGACCTTAAAATCGCTCTGATACCATGTAGGAATTTATAGGGTAAGTGCCGTAGATCAAAAACCAAAGGTCACCACTAAAAAACAAATCAAAAATCAGTACACCGGTATTATCACGTGGTTAAAACCCTCCAAGAGGGAAATGGTCCACGCCTGAGCCAATGCAGCCACTTCAGGCAATTTATTGATATAAAAAGAAAAGTTACATATGTTTCTCTCATAAATGGTTACCAGAAAAATGACCCTCCATGCTCTTTAAATAGAGATCATGGTTCAATCAGGTGTTAAGCCATGGATCAAGTGTCATTACTACCGAGGAAAGAGTGAACCGTCGGATCACTACAAATCGTGACCCTCAGATTATAAGTTACAAATGTACATAGTAAAGAAACACACTTTACCTAACTCTAAACTAGACTAAGTTATTCTTAAATATTTCCTATGTGTCAGAATATCCTAACAACAATTAATGGAATGGTTAAAGGAAGCAGACAAGGCTTACAAGCCAAAAGTAGAATTGGAAACTATTGGAACCCAAACAGAGCAATGCTCCACTGAGGTTATGGAAACCAAAACAGAACCATGTCCCAAAGAGGATATTGGCACTCAAACTAAAAAACATTGTGTTTGTTCAATGGAGACCCAAACATAATTCCTTGTGGATTCCATATATTTTTTTGTTCAAAAATATTTCGAGGAGAATGTCCAAATAGATCACTGTATTTCCCAAGAAACAACTGAAACTGTTGTGCAAATTGATTTGGTGCCAACACATGAAAATGAAACACAGACAGAGGAAACATCTTAATATATTCCTCTGGTAGTAGAGGCTATTATTTTGAAACTAAAAAATGAATTGACAGAAACCAAGTAGGTGTTGGCTCAATACAAGAAAGAAGTGGTGCCCTTACAAATACACCAGGAGTTGATGAATAAATTCGATATACTCATTGCAACAGAAGATAAAACTTTCACCAGTCTCAAACATGAGAAGGAGAAAGTGAAGAAGGTGCATACCCAGCTTCAAAAATCCATGGAACAAACTGAAACAATTAGTTCTCTTTACTATGATGTTTTATCGTGCCAGTCACGTGCCACTAACTATGTATTATTCTTGTTGGAAAAATATCTATTGTTGAAGATTAAAGCTGCCAGGGTTGGAAAGCCAATTGAATTTAAAACCACTGCGGAATTCATCCAATGCTGTCAGGAACAAAATGAGAAGGTAATACACCTTCTATGTGAATTATACTTGCACAATTTTGTCTTGGAGGATGGATGGGATGGTAATCCTAGCCCCTTCATTGGGGACATTCAATTTCAAGCTTTCCTCTCTTTCGCCTCTAATCAGATTAAATGGGCTAGGGCCTATAACATTTTCCAAAATAGGGAACATGGTTTGGATCTATGGGTAAGAGGATAACCCACGAAACCCTTGCATATTTTCATTCAACATAGAATATTCATGAAACAAGACGGAGTTGTGGATAAGTTAGGACCATTTCATAAAGATATTGTACATGTAGGAAGGGAGTATTTCCAAGACATTAGGAAATAATCTTTGTTGGCAACAAAGAAAATATGGAAGGCTTCCTCTAACAATGTCAAGAACCGAGAGCCATTTGGTTACAAAAACTTTAAAGCTCTTGTTGCTTGCCTAAACATGTACAACAATATAATCTTATGCATGGGCCCTACTTGGATAAGATGTAATTACAGGTGTCCTATCATATGGTATCCCCCTGAACAATATTACCATGGCTATGATTTTCCAAAATGTCATGTGAACCAGGCCTTTGCAATAATCAAACATAAAAATGGTTTTAGGCTATATAAGGAAGAATTTAATCCTTCATATTCTTTGATACAACTACACCTCAACCATCTTATTGCATGAGGACATGCAAAAAGGTAAGCAAGGGAGTATGTTGGGCCATGGAAAAGGTATGTTTTATCCTCATATTAGCTTGATTTATCATTGACTTTCACGTACTTATCTTCATTTTTGGAATTAATCTAGAAGAAAAGATTGTAAAAGCTGGAAAAGACCAATTATCAACAAATTGTGTAATTCTGGCATGAAAACTAACTTTCTCTTGCTTTTTGTGTGCATGGAATCTGAATGGAACAACTGTTGTTCAAACGATGGGGCAACAGTGGCCAAGAAAATGAAAGAATACCATGTCTTTCTCATACGGGCCAACGGAAGACTAGGAGGATCGAGTCTATTTTATAAGGAAATTTGATCAACACTTGCGAAATCCTCAGGATCCCCTAATCCCAAGGATTCACTCTCATCCATTTGTTTCCCTTTAGATTATACAAAGTTAATAGGTGAAATAGAATAGGGCTTTTTAACCTGGAAGATGTAATTTACATGTTGACATTATTATTGAAGACAAATTAATTACATTGCAGTGATGTTGTATCGTTATTATTGAATTTAATGAGAAAGACAGTGTTTTCTTTGTAATTGCATTCTGAGTATCTTCCGACAGTGACTTCTAGAGACTCTAGGCTCAGTCACTAGGATATCTACTACTTCTCTTGTGTCATATTCATTTATTTTACTTTTTGCAATTATTTATTTCTGCTATCTTATAGAATTACAGTTAATTCAACTATTGTTAGTATTGATATTTGTGATTTGATTTTACTATGAGATAACTTTTAGTTGCTGTTACTTTTATACCTGCGTGTTATTCCTTAATGAATTCATCAGATTATTTCAAGCATGGCGATTGATTTCTATTTATTTTGAGTAATGTTATTGGGAATATTGAGTGATCAGTTATTGTTAGTTTCAGTTAAAAGTGTGAATACTAGATTGCTGTTCATTTCCGTAATATCTCTTTTTCAGTAGATAATTATTAAGAAGTAATTCTTTGAGTGTGATTCTTACAATTCATAAGTTAGATTTAGTTTTTCTACAACTTATTTGAGGATAGATTAAGCTTCATGGTTTGTAATTGCTTTAAGGTTTTCTTTTGAATTATTCCAGATTGAACTTTGAGAATTAGAAAAGTAGTTATTGAAACGATTTAGAATCATTTATTCCTAGTTAGCTTCTGATTTCACTTTGCACAAACAATGCCAACACTCTTGAAACAAACAAAATAATCCTTGGTTGAAGATTAATGTAGGCATTAGGATTTATTTTTATAAGTCACATTTTTTCACCAACACCAATTAGTGCAAATTGTTGGGGAATTCAATTTTTCAGTCCAGGTTGGCAGAAAAATTCAGATTTATAGATTGAGTGATTATAGCAGGAAAAGGGAGCAACAATAAATCATATTTTCATTGATAAAATTCATTGTTTGGGTGTAGAAGGGTTTTGCCGCAATTTCTAGAGAAAAATCAACACCGAGTGAAAGAAGAAGTGCACACACCGAGATAATTTCTGCCAGAGGGTTTCTAGTTCATAAATCTATATTTCTAGTTGCATGTGGTAGTAGCTGCAAGATATTTTTATCACTCTAGAAGTGAGTGCGAATAACAAATAAAGTAGCCGAATAGGATGAAGAGAAATATTTACATTCCAGTTTAAAATATGGACAAAACTAGGCTTAGATATCAAGATAGGTTGGAGGGAGACTCCAACTATGTCATATAGAAGGTAAGCATGTCCTTCTTGTTAGATGAATTTTTCGTGAATACCTATGCAAAAAATGTGGTGGAAGTACCGACCAATGTAGATCAGCAGAGAGAGTACAGGAAAGAGATGGTAAAGGCAAAGTGGATGATCCTGGATGGGGTCTAGGTCCATATAGTATCGCATATATCTAGCAATAACAATGCCAAGGAGATGTGGGATTATCTCCCTAAGATATATCATAATCCTTTTGAGCAACAAAATATTTTCCTACAATATAAGCTAAGAAACATTAGGATGCAGAAGGGTGAAGGCATAACTCCATTTCTCACCAGAATTCAGGAAATATGAGATCAACTTATAACCATTGGAGAAGAACCTCAACCTACAAAGCTTCCACGTTTGGCCCTAAAAGTGTCTTAGAGGAAAGGGAAGTCTTTGTCCAAAGCATCATGGGACGAGAAACATTACCAGGGTTGGAAAAGGTATGGTCAGACCTGCAACAAGAGGAGATGAGGCGAGACTTTTGAATACCTCCATCAACGGAAGCAGTAGTAAGGGTTAAAAAGGTGAGAAGGAGGAAGAGAATGTGGCCCTTGCATCAAAGGGTCCTAGCTAAGGATATGGGGAGAAGAAGAAAAATAAGGACCTATATAATGTCAAGTGCTTTAGGTGTGGCGATTTTGGCCACTACAATACTCACTGTCCTAAAAGGAGGAAGGACAAGGAGGAGAAGCAGGACCAGGAAAAGACATTCGCAGAGATAGAAAAATTGTCCACCATATTAGAGGAAGACTTCATCATGTTTGCAACTATACCTCTAGGAGTGATGTGGGGCGATATGGATCTATAGTCACATAGTTGCGCGGAGGATTGGGAAGGGTAAATTGAGATGTATTCCTCATGGATTATTAAATTGATACACGGGCCCATAATATTCAACCGTAGGATGAATCAGTTTCAGTTGATATAGTCAAATTCTAGAGTGATAGTTGCATACTATCTGTAGTCAGGTGTTGAGGAGTATATAACAGTGTTGATGGTAGGGAGAAAGGCTCAGTAGTAGAGTAAGTAGTAGCAAAAATTATTTAGTGGATAGTGCAGAGGCTAGTAAAAATTGGATGCTAAGGAGACAGATGCATCATAGAGACAATTGATTCAGTATTTAAAATGCTTCTCAGTTGCATTTGTTGCAACAACATCAACAAAAAATGAGAGGGAGTTGCAATGCAGATGCATAGTTGGAAGCAATACAACAGTGTAAAAAAAAACACAAATGCAACATCAGAGTTTCACAGTGGTTGGTGGGCAGTGGCAGGTAGTCACAGTGGCCTGACATCAACAACGTGTATGGGAGGATGATGTAGAGACAAGGTGTCAGAGTAGTTCAACATTAGAACACCTTCCTCGCTAAGAGGTAATGTTGTTTTTTGTAGAATTGAACGATGTTCTAGTCTCAACAGTTGTCAGAGAGGCTAAGAAGCACTAGGACTCCATAAACCAGAAAATGTTTTAGGAAAATCCACCTAGAGATGCCTTAATTAAGTTAATTAATCAATAATTAAAATTTTCATAAATCCAACTAAGGGAAAATAATTAATTAACATAATTAATTGAGGAAGGTGATATTTCTCTATAAACTTACATGGATCAACTCGAAAATAATCTCAGCCATTGATTAAGATTTAATCTTGGTCGTTGGAGTCCCACAGTGATATTAAAAGAAGAAGTTGATGGGTAAATGCATAACACACTTGAGGGGTTCGATTTCCTTAAAGAGTTCGATTTTTCCAAAGAACCAATAGTTGCAGGAAGGGTTTGAGCTTCAGAAGGGAATCAGAAACAGTGAGGGGAAGAGACTGTGAGCTGAAGGAATTTTTCTAGATCTGGTGAAGTGCATTGCAGAGAAAGGACAAAATTTCTCCAGGAAGCTGCACAGAGGCAGCGTAGGGGCTTCAGTGGGTGGTTCGATTTGTTGAGGAAAGAAGACATATTCAGTAGTAGAGGCCAGGCAGAGGTTCCAGAGTGCTAGAGAAGCATTTTCCCAGTCAGTAGCAGGAAACACAACTTGATTAGTAGATGATTCTAGAAATACATATGGTAGGAAGCTTCAGTTTGGCGTAGGGCCTGCGCAGACCCAGTTGGAAAACTTTCTTTCCAGAGGTAGTCCAGTGCTGAAATTGCCTGGAGTGAGGGTAATTTCCCTCAAATTATTTTTTCCAGTATCTTCTTTGAAGGATAGCTAGGATTTGGCATCCAGATTGTACTCATAATTTCTCGCTACCTCATAATAATAAAAACCCTCAGCTTTTGCACCCGTTTTCCAAAGTTGGGTTTTTCTGGGGACATTTTTCCAAAAATAATTGTGTGTGTGTGATATAATTTTCTTAGTTTCCATCGCTATTTTTTTTCCGCGGTTTATTTGTGAAGGGTGTAGTGTGATTTATTTGGTATTTGTTGTAGAAAATAATTTTTTAAATTAATTAACAATTAGAAAAATAAATTCCAGTTGCTGCGTTAGGATTTTAGTAATGAATTTTTCACACGATTTCCTTCACAAATTGAATTAGTGATGTGCGAGAACCTATGCAATTTTTATTTCTATTTTTATGAAATATATTCATTTACCATTCCTCTAGAAATTATCAATGAAGTTACATTTCTACCGGCCTTAAGTGTTGTGTGCACTAGCACTACATTAAGTTATTCGACTTTAAAATACACTTTACCACTTCCAATTGTTGTTTGTCTAAATTTGAAAGTAATATGCTCACTACTCCCACTACATGTGTGATATTTGGTCGAGCACATACCATGGCATACATCAAAATGCTAATTACTAAAAAGTATGGTATTTTACTCATTTGCTCCTTTTCGTGATCACAATGGCACAAATTAACACCGAATGTGATGTTAGGGATGTATTGAAACTAGTTTGGCATCCTTAATGTTTGACTTGTTTAACACATTATTAATATATTTCTTTTATGACATCTAGATTTGTTCTTTCTATCACACATGATCCTCATGCTAGATATTTTTTTGATGGACCTATATCATTATTTGCAAATTGAATACCCAAATCATTTTTCAACTTATTGATCATTTTATTATTGTTTGCAACAATTAGCATGTCATCCACATATAGTAGTAGTATAATATATTTTTCTTGGGAATACCTCTTGATGTAAACACAATGATCGACCTCTAGTATTTTAAAATGATGCTTCAACATAAATGAATCAAATTTATCTTACCATTGTTAAATAACCTATTTTAATACATAGAGGCTTTTCTTCAACCTATTTACTTTTAATCCTTATGGTTTCTCCATGCAAATATTATCCTTCAATTCTACATGAAATAATGGTTGTCTTTACATAAAACTATTCACACTCTAAATCTAAAGCAACAAAAAGACTAAGAATAACTCTTACAGATGAAAACTTAACAATAGGTGAAAATATTTCAGTAAAGTCAATACCTTTTTCTCAGGCAAATCCCTTCACCAACAACTTTGTTTTGTATCTTTCTTTCTTCTCTTCACTCTCATGTTTAATATTGTATACCTGTTTATTTTGTAGGGGATTTCTTCCTTTTAAGAACTTTATTAACTCACAATTTTTGCTTTCCAATTGCTGAGTGCATTCATTCTTCCATTGTTTTCTTCCATTTTTTATTAGTGTCCACATTACAAGCCTTCTGAAATCATTGAGGTTCACCACCATCAGTGAAAGAAAAATAATTTTAGGTTAGAATCCTTTATGAGGGATTATGATACCTAGTAGACCTATGAACCAACTATAGTGGTGCATTTTCTAGTTGGATCTCTTGTAGTGATTGTTGCAAGGTTTCTTATTCCTTATATCCATCAATTTCCAATTATTGGCCCTCATGTCCTTGAATTTGATCCTCGGTTTCTTATAATGGTGGGATATTTTATTGTTTTCCTACAACCTTGTCCAAAATTTACTTGATCTCTGCATCATATTTGTACTTTCTATACATATTCAACTCATTAAATATGACATCCCTGTTGAAATAGTAGCAAGAAAGGCTAAATTTGACATGTTACTTAGTCAAATGTAGTAATTATATTTTCCACATATGCAAGAGGACTTGGATGGAAGTTAGCTTGAGTGACATGGCCTTGTCTACTAGCTAGCTTAGTAAATTCGAGTTATAGGCTAGAAGTAGAGTTGTGCATGCAGTGATTGCTAAAATTTAGCAATCTAGTTTAGTTATTTTAAATTGAACCCAGTTAACTGAGCTTAAGTAATTAATTGAGTTAGTTGAAGGTCAGTTGAGTAGTAGAACTGTTGTTAACTCAATGATCTCTCAGTTAAACTAGTCAATCAACTAAAAATATCCCAGACCTGCATCGAATTCAAATTCCTAACTGAAGTGTAGGAAAAGGAACATTGTAATTATCAATTGTATACTAGTTGAATGTACATGCTTGGCATTGGAGCAGGTGATCAAGTCCTTGGGAATTGCACAAGGAAATAGGGAATTCCACTATTATTTAGGATCCTAATTTCTCCTAAATTGTGCAAGGAAATAATAGGAAGCTGGGGCCTTGAATTGGCTAAGTGTTGGAAAGAGTAGGACAATCAACATGAGAACAAGTTTATAGTGTAGGTTGTGCTTCAGGATTGAAGCAAGACATTGTAATAGTTTCTCATTCTCATATGATTAATGAAAATAAACGAAGGTTTTTTTCCTAGTTGGGTTACCCTGTAAATCATTGTGTTCTTGTTGTTTTTATGGTTGCATCTCATTGCATGAGTTTCAAAATTGTGATCTCCATTGCACAGAATAGTAGAGCAAATTTGTAATCGCTTTTTTTTTTCCCAGTTCGAATACATCAATAGTATAAAATTTCTATTAATTTATACATGGTATCATATATAAAATCACACTAGAAACCAATTAATATATCTTCTCCTTCAAATATTTTGATTTGCAGATTCGGTGAAGGGGTTTTCTTCTGCGCAGGAAAGTATTTCAACGAACTGAGATTGAAGTATGCACTAGAGGGAAACTCGAATTTCATAGCTTGGAAGGATAGGATGGAAGTTTCACTTGATGACAATGGAGAGCTAGAGTACACAAAAACTAACATTCCACAACCAACAACATCATATGCACAAGAGTTAGCCCAATGGAAGAAGGATACCACAAAATCTAGGAGGATCATCCTAGAGGGTGTGAGAGACTAAATAGTCTTAAATTTACATGGAAATTAGACTCCATTTTCTATGTGGAAGGCCCTCACTAAATTATTCAAAAATAACAGTGATGCTGAGAAATTGGCATTGAGGGACAAGCTCAGAAATATCCAGATGCATGAAAATGAAACCATTCCATATTACCTCTCCAAATTAACTCAGTGTCGCGATGAGCTTGGAGGATTTGGAGAAAATTTTTCCTCTTCAGAAATTTTGAGCCTCAGTCTCCTAGGCCTTCCAAAATCCTGGTACAACTACCAAGAATCTATAAATGGAAGGGACTAATTGCCAAATTGGGAGAGACTTTGGCAGGAAGAAATCTGAAGGAACACCAGAGATAGAGTAATATCCAAATATGAGGAGGAAGAGAATTTTATCTAGGTGGATATTGGTGGTCACCCACCTATTCCACCTACAAATCCAGTCAATTTCATCAATTTCCTTATTTATAGAAACATTTACTATTTTTATTATCTTTTCAGGTCCTGAACTTCCATAGCAGTTCTTACCCCCTAAACAACGTTTTTTTGAGGTCCACAGTAGGCCCAAAGCCTTGTGGAAATTCCTTTAGTACTCAGAGAGATATTTTCGATGATATATCATGCACACAAAATGGAGATAATATGACCAAGTTATGACCCCAAAAATTTCATTGCCCAACTAACCCCAATGGGGCCCACAAAATCTTGGTGTTCCATCTGTTGGGGTTAGGGTTTTGGTTGTTTAGGGTTTTCCCATGTTGTTCAATAATAAAAAGGGCCTTTGAGCCTCATTGTAAGGCAGTTCAGAGGCATGTAGGCACCACAAATCTTCTCAAAGATAAGCTGCCATCACCTTGGCTAGTTTATTTCCATTCTATCTGTAAGCATATTTCAGTTATTTGATATTAATGAAATGAAGTTTTATTCCTACTGCATCTCTGCATTTATGTATATTTCTATGTTTTATTGCATTCTTGCATAAGTCTATATGAGTGGTATCAGAGCGGTCTACTCTTTCTTGGTATTTATTTACATGTTCCCAATGATGACGGTGTTTGGTGATTGGTGTGTCCTAAATTGCTAACATAGAGTATCAACCAGATTATCAACGAGGGATTCGTAAGCTGACGAAGTGTGGCGCACTATATGTGCAAGATAACCTATCTCTTACTTTTTGTCGTTTTGGATTTTTATGAAATTCTAAAAGACAATATGGTTATGGATATTCAAGGCAATGATGTCCTTTATGACGGTTACCAACTTGAAACTTTAAAAACCAATTTGAAATTTACAATGACAAGACTTAAAAAGAAAAATGAAAATGTGCTGCTGAAATGAAAAGGTGCTGCTAATCTAATAAATCAAAACAGTAAACTAGTGAGCATGAAAACCAAACTATTCTTGCTGCCAACTAAACACAAAAGAACTATGCTTAAGGAAATTCAAAATTGCAACAAAATAAATCTAAATCAGATTACATCAATTTATCTTCTGACCCTTCATCATTAGTCCGGCTATGATTTTCGGAAGTAATCATAAACAACTTGAGTAACTGATATTTAATTTGCAGAAAGTAAACTAATACTAAACCATACACTCATGATTCAATCCCTCACATCGATCAGGTACATGGCTTTTGGAAATGGCGAAGATCTCATACTGTTAATATATCTAAATTTGAAGAAAGGAAACTAATATCAAACTACACATTTCATAATACAATCCCTCACCATCAGTCCAGCTGTGGCTTTCGGAGGCAACTGAAGATGTTATGAGCAGTTTAATATATCTAAATTTGCGGAAAGGAAACTAATATCAAACTACACATTTCATAATACAATCCCTCACCATCAGTCCAGCTGTGGCTTTCGGAGGTAACTGAAAATGACATGAACAATTTAATATATCTACTGCGAGAGAAAAGAAACTAATATCAAACTACACACTCATACTTCAATCCCTCACCATCAGTCTAGCTGTGGCTTTCGGAGGTAACTGAAAATGACATGAACAATTTAATATATCTAACTTGCAGAAAGTAAACTAATATCAAACTACACACTCATACTTCAATCCCTCACCATCAGTCCAGCTGTGGCTTTCGGAGGTAACTGAAAATGACATGAGTAGCTTAATATCTAATCTAACTAGTAAAGCAAATGTTCAAAACTGAAATGAATAAAACATTGCTGGAATTAAAAACTAAGAAAAAGAAATCAGCAGAAGGACAAGATGGATTCCATGTCATTAGTCATTATAAAACTATGTGCAAATGCCCGGGCTGCCATGAAAAATTATGCTAAAAGCTATGATTTCAAAAAGCAATCTAAGTAAGGAAATATGACAAAACAGAATTGAAAGCAACTTATCTAGAAAACATGTAAAAGCCTCCTTGGATAGCAGGGGCCCTCTGCTACCAATTTGGTGTAGTCCTTAGCTCATTGAAGATAAGATCACAATAGCATCAAAGAACTAAGCTTCTTTATTCAAAAACTCATAAATCTACATCCCATTCCATCTTGAACTTTGTTACAAATCTACTTCCTCATTACTTTCTCATTACTTCTTCATTACCTATGATAGGAGAAAGCTTCTCCTATTTATACAAAATATGAGGAGACATCTCATTAATGGAAGTCCATGAATCTCTCCCTCCATCTTTAGAGTTACAATCAAAATAGGAAATGATAAGACACATGTCTTTCTAGAGTTTTAACACAACTTGAGGAATGAGACACATATCCTCTTAGAGTTTCAATACAACAAGGAAGTGAGACACATATCCTCTTGATCCCATAATCTTCTCCAACCAAATTCGAATTTGACTTTAGAGTGCCACATAAGGGTCTTCTAGAAGTCTCCTTTTGACCTACACATGTCACAAAACTCATAACACATATATAGATATATGAAACTATGTTAATTTTCTAGTTTCTAATCATAAATTCATTTAAAATACATAAAATAAATAACTTTGGAAAACAAGGATCCTAACCCATATATTTATGAAAATGGTTACTTGATGTAGGGTTTTAGGTCAAATGGCTATGAAATAAGAGCTAAATGGTTATGACATAATGGAAATATGTATGAATATGGAAAACATTTTTGAGACTCAACATACCCCCCAATTGAAGTTGTTGCATGTCCTCATGCAACCATTGCAATGATTCATTTGTCCATGAGTTGATCTTTTATGAGTTTTGACTCATATAGATTCATTCCAAACTTTGCTTCTTGATTTTTCCTTTTTGGAAAAGTATAATACATTTGATTGCAACTTCTTCTTCTTCTTCTTCTTCTTTTTTTCATTGGTTGGTTCTTGTGTGACAACCATTTTTTTTCCTTTTTTTTTTTTTTTTTGAAGCATTGGTTCTTGTGTAACAATGCTTTATTTTATTTGTTGCATCAAAGTTCATGAAAACATTTAGAATCAATTTCTTCATCAATGAATTGATCATTTGCAAGGCATATAATCTTTTGGATCATGTTGCAACAATAGTTGGTTGGGAAGTATATGTGGGTGGAAATGAAATGAAAATGTGTGATAGTGTATGAAATGTGGATATGAAATGATGTCCCTTCCCCCCCCCCAACTAAAGATATGACAATGTGGAAAAGGGAGTGAGGAATTTTTCCAAAGTTACAATTTTAGCATTCTAATGAATTACATGACTAAAAATTAGAAAACAACATACCTTCACTTACCTTAAATGTGGATGAGTTGTGTATGTGTGGTGGCTGCAAAATTCTGATCATATTCTTCTTCAAGTGGGTGAACAAGAGGAGTCGTGGATAAAGAGATGAGATGACTTTTTATTGCTTCTACTAAAACTTGCTGAAATCTGCTCCAAAATGCTGAAAATAATAGTCTTCATGTCTTCAAAACTCATTAGCATAATTCCTACTATGTGAAAAGATGTTCTGATGTCGAACATAGTAGGAAATTATTGACTTAGTGGCCATTAATGGATTCCACTAGTCAACATGAGAACTCTCACCATTGATCACAATGAGAGTCAAGATGCCCAAACGCATCTTGCTAGGTACGAATGATTTTGCTGATGTCGAGTCACCTAGAAGATCTGACGAACAAGAGACATTAATGTATTCCCATTGTTTGTCAGCATGAGAACTTGTCATTAAGGCATGCAAGCCTCAAGGTGTTTTACAAAGAACTTAGACTCAAAGGACTATAGACTCAATAGTTTGCATTGAAGCAGGGCTTATTTGCGGAATGAAAATGAAAAGAAATGGAAGATTGAAATGGAAGATGAAAATGGAAATGGGCAATAAGCATGTGAATGAGCCTCTTGCTTTTATTTGTGGGTTATGAATGGACAAAAAGAAATGGAAAGTGGATGTGAATGTAAATGGAAAACATGAAGTGAAATGAGGTGAATGGTTTATTATGAGGTATGGATGTGATGGAGACAATAATATCTGAAAGTTTTTCAAGTGTTTGGATCTGATTTTGCATCAGCATATTTCCTCCTCTTTGTTGTTGATCATCCTCTTATGAAACAAGTTGGTCTCTTAAAGAGACACCATTCTCTTGTAGTCATTTGTCCTTCCTCCTGGAACCTGCAAAAAAAACTAATACTTCTTCTGCAATGGAATGTAAGATTATCAAAGGGAGAGAGGTGATCAATCTCTCTAGTTATGATATTTACACACACAACTAAGAATTTGTATTAATGAAACAAGTTCTCAAAGGAAAAATCAAAGGAATTTATACATGTTTTGGAATTAGTGCCTCAAGTTGAATGTAGCTTCTTTTCAGCAATTTATTTCATTATTTGCCATTTCAAACTCTAATGATGGATTTCTCATTGTATAGATCTTGTTGAGACCTTTCCAACGATACTTGGATCATCAAAATCTGATTTTGTATGAGAAAGTTAGGCTGATTTGAACAATGAGGTTTTTCAGCTGCGGAATTGGAGAACAGCGGCGGAATTGGACTTCAGCTGCGGAATTGGAGAACAGCTGCGGAATTGGACTTTAGTTGCGGAATGTCGACGGTTTCTGTAGCTAAAAATCTTGAATAAAAAATTAGCCATTCATCCTTCATCATCAATCCAAAATTAATCAATACCTTCAGAAAAACGAGCAAATAACTTGTTCATTTCATTGATTCAAAATTATTCAATTTTTTTTTTTTTTTTTTTTTAAACAATCAACGAGAAATGCAATTTTTTTTTTAAAGTTTCAACAAATGATGCTAAATAAAGCAAACTCAGATACATTGACCAATCGTGACCTTGCAATGACCATAAAATGGTAAGTGAAAATCACATAAGATGAAAAATAATATATTGGTAAGCATTGAAGAACATAAAAGGCATGATTGCTATTTCAAAATATAATCTTTCATCTCTTCAAAATTTATTTTTGTATCTGTTTGATCCTTGAGGACTATCACAATCAGTAACCAATCAGGACCACCCCCCTCAGTTGGAATTTCAATTGCAGCAGTTGCCATTACAGACACGTTCAATCTCAATTGAGCTTACCTTTATGCTACTAAGGTTCATTGTGCCATCTGCACGACCATGTGCTTGATAATATCCTCCTGTAGTTTGCTCAATTCATCCCCATGCCCTCTTAATGTCTTTCCATAGTGATGTGGCATCCCTTTGAAATAAACATCATAATGGTTGGTGTTTAATAATGTCATTGAAACACCAAAAATTTCTGGGCAGATGATAAAGAAGATGTGAAATCCAACATTCAGAAAACGAAATTGAATTAAATTCAAAAATGAGTGGAATGTGCATTGAATGCCATGATAAGAGTTTGATTTTGATTAGAATTCCTCTTCCTAGAAATCAGGAAACCGAATTATCAATGCAGAGTGCCGTTTTCAAATTCTTCACTCAGAAAAAATCGTTTTTCCTCACGCGGCAAGCAAAAATGGCCTTCAAAGAACCGAGCATTTCTCCCAGACCGCCACGAATTTCTTAAAACGGTTTCTGGGTTATCTAATTGACCATGTTGGCGAAAAAACCCATGTTTTATTTTTTCTAAATTCATCTCTCCAATCGATCAGAAAACGTGTTTGAAAATGACGTGTCAATAACAGTTTGCGTTTTTCTGGGTTCTGCCTCAGCAACAAAAATCGTTTTCTTCAGAACGTGGTTCAAAATTGCGTTTCATGTGCATCTTGTTTTCATCCCTGGACTGTTCAGAATCACAATCTCCCTTTTCATCTACAGGAATGGACAGAAAAATGCTCTGTCATCGCTATTTGACAGCGTATTACAGCGAACAGTATACCAAGAAGGCCGCTCTTTCATTTGTACAATCGCAGGTCTGCCGCTATGATCAGAATCAAAATATTCACCTGGATTGCTGGTTCAAAATTTACAGCAGTGCCATAAGCAGCAGGCATCAAATTGCTCATCTCTGAATGATTGTGACTACAGAACTCACAAGAGCACGATTTCTGCAAAGTTTGGTTTAAATTGTTATTCTCAGAAAATTGGATTGTGCATGCATTTGAATTGTTTTGAAATGGGGCGCTAGGTTTGAATTGAATTGTTTTGCATGCATTTGAATTGTCATATCTGATTTGCCTCTTTGAATAGATGGAGTTACGAGCCTGTGCAAAGGTTCTCAACGTGGAGAAACTTTGGTGTTTTGTTTTATTGAAAAAAAAATGCCATGGCTATTTCATGGATTTTTGTTTATTGATTTGATTTGTTGTTGTTTTGTTTTTGTTGTTTTTTTTTATTATTTGTTTTGTTAATAAAACTATATATGTTATATTTCAAGAATTAAAAATATACATATATGTTTTACTAAACAAAATGATTATTTTTTTTTTTAAATTGTTTTGTTAATAAAATTACACATGTTAAATTTTGGAAAATTAAAAATATACATATGTAATTTACTAAACAAAAACAATTTATTGATTTTTTTTTTTTTTAAATGATTTGTTATTAAAATTATATATATATTTTCAAAAATAAAAATATACATATATATCTTAGTAACAAAACAATTTAAAAAAAAAAAAATTCATTTTTTTTTTATTTTCATTTTTATTTTAATTGATTTGTTTAATAAAATTATGTATGTTATATTTTCAAAAATTTAAAAATACACATATATATTCATTAAACAAAACAATTTATTAAAATTAAAGTTTTTCATGAAAACAATTTTTTTTTTTTTTAAATTGTTGAATCAATTGAAATGATGAAGTTTTATTTTGTCTCCTTTTTTTTTTTCACATAACAATTCTTTTTCTGATCCTCCAGATCACACAAAGTGCAGGAGGAGAGCATACTCAAGAATTATTAATTTTTTTTTTACATAACAATCATTTTTCTGATCCTCCAGATCACACAAAGTGCAGGAGGAGAGCATACTCAAGAATTATTATTTTTTTTTTAGATGTAAGAAATAAGGCTACCTAGTTACACTTCCCCGGCAACGGCGCCAAAATGTTTGGTCAATTTAGTGTGTCCTAAATTGCTAACATAAATTATCAACCAGGGATTCGTAAGCTGACGAAGTGTGGCGCACTATATGTACAAGATAACCTATCTCTTACTTTTTGTCGTTTTTGGATTTTTATGAAATTCTAAAAGACAAGTATGGTTATGGATATTCAAGGCAATGATGTCCTTTATAATGATTTACCAACTTGAAATTGAAAAAGGAATTTGAAACATACAATGACAAAACTTGAAAGGAAATGAAAATGTGCTACTGAAATGAAAAAGGTGTTGCTAATCTAATAAATCAAAATAGTGAACTAGTGAGCATGAAACCAAACTATTCTTGCTGCTGTCTAAACACAAAAGAAACTATGCTGAAAGAAATCCAAAAGTTGCAATAAAGTAAATCTAAATCAACTTACATCAACTTGTCTTCTGAAGTCTATATCCTAACAGATGCCCTATGATTTTCGAATACTTCATAAACAACGATGGCGATAATAACCCCAGGAAAGTAAACTAATATCAAACCACACATTCATAATTCAATCCCTCACCATCAGTCCGAACGTTTGTGACTTCAAATGTTTCGCAGATGTCTTTAATATAATATTTCTTGCGAAAGGAAACTAATATCAAACTACACATCCATAAAAATTCAATCCCTCACCATTAGTCAGTACATGTGAGAGCAAGCGAAGATGTTATGAGCAATTTAATATATCTAAATTTGCGGTAAACTAATATCAGAATACACACTCATACTTCAATCCCTCACCATCGGTCCATTGTGGCTTTCGGAGAAATGCTTGAAAATGACATGAGCAATTTAATATATCTAACTTGCAGAAAGTAAACTAATATCAAACTACACACTCATACTTCAATCCCTCACCATCAGTCCAGCTGTGGCTTTCGGAGGTAACTGAGAATGACATGAGCAATTTAATATATCTAACTTGCAGAAAGTAAACTAATATCAAACTACACACTCATAATTCAATCCCTCACCATCCGTCCAGCTGTGGCTTTCGGAGGTAACTGAAAATGACATGAGTAGCTTAATATCTAATCTAACTAGTAAAGTAAATGTTCAAAACTGAAATGAATAAAACAGTGCTGGAATTAAAAACTAAGAAAAAGAAATCAGCAGAAGAACAATATTGATTCCATGTCATTAGTCATTATAAAACCATGTGCAAATGCCCAGGCTACCATGAAAAATTATGCTAAAAGCTATGATTTCAGAAAGCAATCTAAGTAAGGAAATATGACAAAACAGAATTGAAAGTAACTTATCTAGAAAACATGTAAAAGCCTCCTTGGATAGCAGGGGCCATCTGCTACCAATTTGGTGTAGTCCTTAGCTCCTTGAAGATAAGATCACAATAGCATCAAAGAACTAAGATTTTTTATTCAAAAACTCATAAATCTACATCCCATTCCATCTTGAACTTTGTTACAAATCTACTTCCTTATTACTTCCTCATTACTTTCTCATTACCTATGATAGGAGAAAGCTTCTCCTATTTATACAAAATATGAGGAGTCATCTCATTAATGGGAGTCCATAAACTCTCCCTCCATCTCTAGAGTTTCAACACAACTAAGAAATGAGACACATATCCTCTTAGAGTTTCAATACAACAAGAAAATGAGACATATATCCTCTTGATCCCATGATCTTCTCCAACCAAATTCGAATTTGTCCTTAGAGTGCCACATAAGGGTCTTCCAGAAGTCTCCTTTTGATCTACACATGTCAACAATCTCAACCCACTTGTTAGGTATAAGCATATGCACATTATTTTCTAATTTTTAACCACAAATTCACTTAAAATACATAAAATAAATAACTTTGGAAAACAAAGGATCCTAACCCATATATTTATGAAAATGGTTACTTGATGTAGGGTTTTAGGTCAGAGTAACATGATAAGAGCTAGATAGTTTCATAGCATAATGGAAATATGTATGATGGAGGCATTATTTTAGACTCAACCACAGGTATAAGGAGTTAGGGCTCTATCTGGTTGAACCTTTTCAAGATCAGCCTCACAAACCCCGACAACCTCCCATGTCGGAAGAAAATAAATACAAGTGAGTAGGAGATCCTATCAAAATATTTCTCGAGGAGGCCCTCGAGAAATAAATTAATGCGATGATGGAGAACTTTGCCCAGATCCCTCGACGACTACCCACAGAAGATGCATCTTCATCTAGCTGCCATTCTGGAGGTGCCACTCTTTTTAAGGTACAAGTTAACTTTGAAATTCCCATATTTTAGGGAAAAATAGATGAAGACGCCATAGATATATGATTGAATCTATTAGAAGAATATTTTTCAGTTCATGAATTTTCCAATCAAGAAAGGATTACTTTGGACTCCTTAAAGTTGCCCCCCATGTCAAGGACTGGTGGGAAACCTACTATGAGTAAAGGGACAAAAGGGAATATTCTTTGTTCTCGGCCACATCCACTTGGAATTATTTCTCATATGTCTTCAACGAACAATACTACACTATGGGCAGCTATGAGGACAGGTACATACAATGGATTATGTTGTGACAAAAAATGGATAAATATGTGCATAAGATAATGAATTTTTTCCATACCTTGTGCATAAAGTTGGGTATCAAAGATTCAAAGAAACATTTGGTGCTTCAGTATCAAATTTTTCTACACAGATACATCCAGGAGGAAATGAAGTTCCTTGAAATCTCCTCGCTTGGTCTAGCATACCAGTATGCTACCAAGATTGAGCAGAAATTCAAATAGAAGAAGCGAGACTTTGGATCTACGAATCAGATGTAAGGGAAAGATGCTCCCAAACCATAGAACAAAGGAAAAAGCCAAGGGGGGAAACCCATGACAACCTACCAAAGTTGCAAGTGAAGAACGATAAGATGAACCCAAATAAGTACATGTGTAAGTGGTGTGAGTTCCATAAGAGCTCCAATCACAACACAAGTGAGTGTCTAGCCAAGCAGTCACTGGTGGCCGAGCTAAAGGCTTCCAAATCAGATGCATATTCTAACTCAAAGTCAGATTCCAAAAAGGGGAATGATGAAGGGAATAAGATTATCGATGTGGAGCCCAGTTCCACCATTGCCACAACCAAGATCCAAAAGGAGGCACCTGAAGATCTAGAGGAGGGGGAGCACCTCTTCCATTCCCAAATTTTGGTGAAGGGTTCCCCACTGCAGTTCATTCTCGACATCAAGAGCCAAAATAACCTGATTTCAAAATAGGTCATGAAGTGTTTGGGCCTGCAGACCACAATACACTCACAACCATACACCATCAGGTGGCTTCACCAAGGACGGGATCTACACGTCAGCCATCAGTGTCGCCTTCCCTACAACATCACACCCTTCATGGATGAGGTATTATGTGATGTTTATGCTCTTGAATTTTTTGATGTATAATTAGGCCAACCATACTTTTAGAAGCGACATGTTGTGTATGAGTCTAGGCCTCGCACTGCTATTTTTAATTTGGGAAATAAGTTGTACATGATACTAGAGGTATCACGCCCTACTTCCATCTCTTTGATCACTACGAAGAAATGTAGTAAGCTCATTTCCCAAACCATGTAATTTGTTTTCCTTATGATTCGCCCTCATGGAAAGAAGAATACTATGGCCATGACTTCTAGACAGGGCTCCTCTGCATGAAAACAAAAAATGGACAAGGTCATGGAGGAGTATGGGGTCATCTTCACCTCACCCGCAGGGGTACATTTTCACTGTCAGGTCAGGCACTCCATCGATCTGACCCCAGATGCACTGCTACCCAATGGACCCATCTATCGACGCTCCATTATGGAGAAGGAAAAAATCAAGAGGTAGATTCAGGAGCTATTGCAAAAATTTTACATTCGATCAATTTCATCGCCCTGTGGGAGCCTAATCATGTTGGTGCAGAAGAAGGATGTGACTTGGAGACTCTGTATTGACTATTGGACGCTGAACAAGATCATGGTCTAGAATAGATAACCAATCCCACGGATTGATTAAATTCTAGACCAACTCAAGGAGGCCAAATATTTCAGCAAGATTGACTTGAAGTCCAGGTATCATGAGGTACCAATCAAACCCTCCGATGTGTGGAAGACTGCCTTCAAATAAAAGGAGGGACCTTTTGAATGGATGTTCATGCATTTCGGGTTGAAAAATTCCCGCACAACCTTCATGAGGTTGATGGATGACATCTTGGGAACATTCACCAACTCATTCATGGTGGTTTATTTGGATGACATCCTAATATTCAACCAGAGTTGGGAAGAGTGCGTCCAGCACATTTGACAGGTCCTCCAAGCACTGCAACAACACAAGTTGTGTGCCAATTTGAAGAAATTCACTTTTGGCATGAACTGGGTTTAGTATCTAGGATACATAATTGATGAGAAAGGAGTGCATGTGGACCCAGCCGAGATCCAGGTCATTTGGGATTGGCCAGCCCCAACAACTCTAACACAGCTCCGCAAATTTCTAGGTCTTGCCAATTTCTACCATAGGTTCATGTTGGGGTTCTCTCATATCACTTGGCCTTTGAGTCAAGTCACCCAGGGAAGACAGAAAGCCAAATTTTTTTGGTCTCAATCTCAACAGAAGGCATTCACAAAGTTGAAACATCACTTCTGCTCTGCACCAGTGCTGACATTACCAGACTTGTAGCAACCATTTAAGATCAAGATAAACGCCTATGACTATGCTATTGGGGAAATTCTTACTCAGTAGGGGCATCCAGTCGCATATCACAATGAGACACTTTCATACATGGTCTATAAGTATCCCACCTATGAAAAAGAGATGTATTCCATTGTGCAAGCCTGACGATAATGGAAGCATTAAATTTTGAGGAAGGAAATGGTCATCCACACAGATCACCTAACCATGCAGTTCATACATACACAAGGGAAGTTTCAGAATGATTTCCATCAGAAATGGTCCACATACTTGCAACATTTCCATTTGAACATCAAGTACAAGAAGGGAAAAACCAATAATGTTCCAGATTTCCTCAGTCGAGTGTCGATCGTGGCACTAAACAGTGTGCTCGAATCTTGTGGGTACGAGACTTCAGGTGGGACGCGTCTCTACCAAAGCGATCCAGAATTCTGCAACATATACCAGACGCTCCTAGAAGATAAGCACGTTCCAAATTTTCACCTCTAGGATCCATTGCTATGACACATAGGACATAGTGTTATGCCACATAGTGTTTGTTCAAGCGAGCGTGCCAAGATGATTTGGGAGGTGCACTATAGTCAGGTCGTTGGACATTTTAGGGTTGAGAAAATAGGGGAAATACTGCAGAAGTATTTATATTGGTCGAACCTTTGATAGGATGTCAGGAAGTACATCAAATCCTAAACTTCCTGTGCCATTACCAAACTGACCATAAAGAAGCAAGGACTATATACTCTTCTACCTACCCCTATTCAACGTTGGGAATCCATCTCCATGGGTTACATGTCGGGCCTTCCTTCTACCAAGCATGGAAATGACTGCATTTTTGTGGTCGTCAACAAATTCTCTAAGATGGCCATTACGTCGACCTGCAAGAAGAATATCACATCAGAAGCCACTTCTAAACTCTTATTTGAATGAGCATGGGTACACTTTGGGATCCCACAGTCCATTATCTCAGACCAGGATAATAGGTTGATCCTCCATACATTTTGGTCAAGGCTCTGGTCGATGTTTGACATAAAACTCACTAAGTCCACAAATTTACACCCCTAAACTAATGGCCAAACAAAAGACGTCAACAAGATGATCGCACATATTCTGCGCATGTACTGTTAGTATGAATCTTTCGTCGTAAAATATCACTTTAGCTACGCATAAAAAATAGCCCTAACATCGATTATGGCTGCAAAATACCTTTAATATTGCTGCACAAATTTAGATCTAAGCACAAAAGATATTAAGCAGATAAAAAATAACATAGCTCCATAGATCCAATGAACAAGACAAGAAGAATGTATATGAAAGAATTTTGTATTATATTAAAGAATGGGGCACTTGAGAGGAAAACAAGAAAGGTGTTTTCCGGTTCTCCTCAGTGGGATGGGTTCTTGGAAGTCCTCAGTGTTTCAGATCTAACATTTCTCTCTCTTATGGATGTGGAAAAGCAAACATGGAACTCAATGGGAGTTCACAAAACAAAATGGAAAATGGTGACCAAGAGAAGATCCAGAGTGATCTAATGCAATGAAGGTGACTAATGAATGGGGAAAACCCCCCTATTTATAACAAAATATTGGGGCAGTCTAGAACTCGGTGCATGAATAAAATATTATTAATCGAATTCTAGAAGTACCTTTTAGGAATATTTTATTATATTTGTTGGAGGGAAAAGGATTCTTGACTTGGGTCAATTCCTTTATTTATAAATAATAAATAAATAAATGATTTATTTATCATTTTAGGGGAATGATGGGAATATAATTAAATAAATAATGGTTTATTTAATTATTTATGTATGATTTAGTCAAATTTAACTAAGAATATTATTTAAATAATGATTTAAATAACTTTTTCTTAGGAAATATATAAATAAATAAGGATTTATTTAATTAATTTCCTTGTTTTGGGTTAAATATGACCAAATAAGTTATTTTATATGGTGAAAGCAATTTTACTTAGGGTAAAATTGGTCTTACATGGTGTACTTGGGTTCATCTAGTAATAATAGGCTAGATGACCGAAAAAATGGTGTAACAGATTGCCCCCCAACGTACGAGTGTTAGGAGCAAATCGTATGACCGAAGTACGTTGTAAGAACTCAATCACTAGATATCAAAAGGGAATTGAGAGAGAGAAGTTTAATGTTGTCTGATGTGTTAAAGGACTAGACCCTGAGGAGACGAGACTTACAGGTGCAACAAGTCTCTATGAAGTGGTACCTATGCTAAAGGCGGCAAGGGAGGCATACCTATGCCCGCCGAGACAAAGTACAAAGAATAAGGTGCCCGGAAAACCACGGAATGCAATAAGTACACAGAATAAGGCGCCCGAAAAACCACGGAACACAAGAATGAAGCATGTGTTGGCCGAAACATGAGCCAGATACATAACATGATGGATCCCACATACATGCGATGCCTGGAATAATCGTTAGGACTTATACAATAATATGGTAGTACATGAGATACAAATACACCCAAATTCCCCCTACACGCGGGGAAGGGCTAGCAACATCTGACTGATATGTGCAAATTGAAGAGGCGCTGCAAGCAGTGGAGGCTGATATCATCAAATGGGAGGAGCTGCATCAGGGGTGGAAATGAAGTCATCTGGGCATGTGGGGGCTACCTGCAGGGCCACCCCCTCATGAAGGTTGAGACATCTCACACATGCCCGGGAATCACCAATAGCTGCTGCTGCATCACTAGACCATTCAGTGTATAGATCACGATCATGCTGGGAAGAGCTCAAACCAATGGTACACTGCCCCCTAGACCGGGCTTCTGGAATAAATGAGCTGATGTCGACAGAAGTAGGTTTGCCATAGGTGAGGCAATAAGGGATCCCCAACTAAGGCATGAGGGAAAATAGTAGAGCGACGTCCAAGTAGACACTGATGATGATGATGGAATGATGAAAGGGCCAAAGAGGACCCGAAAAACATGAGTACAAAATGGTATCTCATGACGGAAATCGACACGAACACGAATAAATATGGGGGTCAAGCGGTGCCCCAAGGAAAAGTGTTGTAAGTGAGGAAATCTGATTTGGAGAAGAGGGAAAGAAAGACTTCGTGGACAACATGTGTCTTGGTGAAGTAGTGAATGATAAAAACAAACATACGCTGGCTATCTACAAGGAGATAAAACATGCATTTCTAGTGGGGAATGCTAAGGGTAATATCTCTTAAGATAGAGTGCATTGCGAGGATTAGGAAGGGGGTGACCTTAAAAGTCCTCTAAAAGATATGCTCCCTTACCCAGATCTTTATTGATGATGTAAGGACCTAGCCATAATGAGTCGAACTTCCCATGACCAAGGGTATCGTGGGCCTGGTCGTATACTAGAACAAGGTCACCTTCATGAAAGGTGCGAGGGTGTACTTTTCGGTCATACTGAGCTTTGGTGCGCTTTTTGGCCGCTTCGAGAGTTTGCAATGCAATGCGACGGTCTTTAGAGGCGCGCTCAAGCATGATAAGTCGTTGTTCGAGAGGTTGGGTATCAGGAAGAAGTTCGACGGCCAAGTCAAGGGAAGGGATTTCACATTCGATTGGTAAGACAGCCTCCTCACCAAAGACAAGGTGGAAAGGAGTGAAACCGGTGGCGGTTTTAATAGAAGTACGATAGGCCCATAAAGCTGGGAAGAGCATGAGATGCCAATTGGTTTTGTGATTATGCACCGTTCGTTGAAGCATGGTCTTAAGAATTTTGTTGACTGCTTCAACTTAACCATTACCTTGGGGGTAATAGGAAGATGAATATTGGTGTTCAAAACCTAATAGGGAGGAGAGCTCATGCCAAATCTGATCTTCAAAATGTCGGCCATGGTCTGAGACTAATTGTTTGGGAACGCCGAATCGGGCAATGACATGGTTAAAGAAAAAGAGGGCTGCAGTAGCTCCCGTATTGTTGAATGTGGGCATAGATTCGGCCCATTTAGTAAAATAATCAACCTCCACGATGATATATTTGTGGTTACTAGCAGATGGAGGTCGACATTCCATGAAGTAAATGGCCCATTTACAAAAAGGACTAGTTGTGATGACAGGATGGAGACGAGCGGGAGGAGCTCGCGCCTTGGGGGCGAAATGTTGGCAATTGGAATAGTGTTTGATTGCTTCAATGCAATCATTGAAGAGAGAAGGAAAAAAATACCCAGCACGCATGATTTTTTGGGCGGTGGCGAGGCCGGAGAGGTGGCCACCAAAAGCGCCACTATGACAGGCATTTAGGACTTGCTCAACTTCAGCGTGGGTGAGGCAACGACAAAGGGCAGTGTTTACGCCGCGACGATAAAGGTCATCACCAATTAGAAGGTAGCGAGAGGCTTGGTGTCGGATACGTCGTCGAGCATCACGATCAAGGTGAAGGGCAAATTTTTGGGTTTGCAAGTAAGTAAGAATGTCACCGTACCAAGGATCATTGGTGGTGATGGCAAACAAATGTTCATCGGGAAGAGCGTCATTAATTGGAGTATCTTGCATCTAGGTAGGTAAATCAGAAATGAGTTCAGCTAGGACTAAACCTTTCTTACTTTTTGGGGTGAAAAATTCAAGGTCGAATTCTTGCAGAATAACGACCCAACGGGCGTACTTCCCATTGACGATTCGGCGACTCAATAGGAAATCCATGGGGTTGGAATCAATCACCACCTTGGTGGAACGCATGAGGATATAATGACACAATTTTGGGACCAAGAACACGACAGCTAGTGCTAATTTTTCTTCATGCGAGTAGGACACAGGTGGAACGACAAGGTTCTTACTGACATAATAGATCACATGTTCAGCACCGTTATCATCCTCCTGGATAAGGACACCAACAACCGAATAGGTGGCAGCAGAGATGTATAGAATGAAATCTCGGTCAAAGTCAGGGGGACGGATCAAGGGAGCGGATGTGAGTGCATGTTTGAGGGCATAAAAAGACTCTTGAGCATATGTATCCCAGACAAAAGGGGTGTGAGATCGAAGAAGTATAAGGAAGCCGTGTGTAGTAGTGGCGTAGTCAGGAACGAATCGGCGAAGAAAATTAGCTTTGCCTTGGAGACTTTGTAGCTGGCGTAAGGTACGAGGCAGAGGATGTTCAATAATGGCTTGAACCTTCAAAGGGTCAAGATTTATCCCGTATTTAGACATGATGAAGCCGAGGAGACGACCGGCGGGAACACAGAAGAAACATTTCAAAGGGTTAAGGCGAATGTTATACTTGCGGCATCAGAGGAAAATGGTACGCAAGTCATGAAGGTGTTGTGCCCGATGTTTAGAACGTGCAGTAAGGTCGTCTAAATAGGCAAGGATAATATGGGCTAAGTCATGGAAGCAATAAGACATGGCTCGTTGAAAGGTGGCGCCGGTGTTTTTAAGGCCAAATGGCATGAATTGGTATGTGAAAGTTCCCCATGGACTAATGAACGCGGTTTTAAGTTGATCAGCACGACGGATAACAATTTGGTTTTATCCGGAGAAGCCATCCATAAAGGAGAGAATCTCGTGCCCCGCACACTCATCGATGATTCGGTCAATAAATGGTGTGGGGAAGTTTTCTTTGGGACAAGCTTTGTTTAGATCGCGAAAGTCAGTGCAAACATGAATGGTGTCTTGTTTTTTGAGGACGGGAACTGGGTTAGACATCCAAGTGGTATATTCAATGGGGTAAATGAAACCAGCCTGTCGGAGCTTGTCGATTTCAGCTTTGATGGCTTCACGTCGGGAACGATGGATGGGTCTCAAATTTTGATGAACTGGAATGGCATCAGGCCATGTGTCGATGTGATGTTTTACAATGGCAGGATCGAGTCCAGGCATTTCTGAGTATGACCAGGTGAAAACATCACGAAATTCTTTGAAGAGTTTCGTGTAGGCTTCAATTTCTTCCGGAGTGCATTGGGTGCCCATGGTGATATGTTCTTCAATACCTGGCTTGACAAAAATGTCGATTTTGATGGTGGGAGAGATATTAGCCATATTGCCTTCTTCGAAAGCGTCAGGTGTAGGGATGGGGTTTTTGAACCAATCAACTTTATCAGGAATGAATTCTTTGGATTTGAGGACATATTGGTCATGGGATGGATGGGGGAGGAAATATGCACGATGGTGCATATCGTCCCATGGAAAATTAGGGTGGGTCATGGCTTCCATGATGTCTTCATCGGACTGGAAGATGGGAAGAGAGGATGGAAGAGGTGGACCTGAGGAGGTAGAGGGATGAGACTCTTGATTGTGAGGGGAAGGGCTCATAGGTACGGTGTCATGTGAGGTGACAGAGTGAGCAGTTAATGATCAGGCAAAGCATCGGGGGAAGGTACTATGGGGTTGGTATCCAAGAATCACGGGGATGAGGAAAGGTAGGAAATGGTAGCTGAAGTTTCGGTCATGTCAGTATCAGGATGAGAAATGGTAATCGTGGTGGACAGGTGGTCCGATGTGAGGGAAGAAGGATTACGGGCGAGGGCGGCTTTGAATTGGTGGTATGTGGCTAAATAAGCACGATACTCGTCAAGGCAAGGGAAAAGGTGGGTATAGTGGCCATGGAAATTGCACAAAGAACAAGGGTGATTGGTGTGCAAGTTCTTAAGTTTAGGGGTAGGAGCGGGTATGGTGACATGGACTTCTGGGATGTCTGATTCTGGAAATGTTTCATTAACCATGGTCTTGAGAGGTGGTAATTCAGGACAGGTATGAGTGGCGTGACAAACAACATCACATAGAGCACACTGGATGGGATGCTTAGGAGGCCGAGGAGGGGTAGAGTTGGGCGGGGTAAGTTTGTCTTTTGATTCCCCCCTGGAAGCTTTTCTATGTTTACTCAGAGCAGTTGTAGTAGGAGGCGGTGCTTGTTGAGGTGACTGAGGTACCAGAAGTGGTGGGGATTGGTTGAACTGGGGTCAAAGTAATATATGGTTTAGGTTGACCTGGCGCAGTGGTGGTGGGAGGGTCAAGATACCAGACGGGTATACCCAAGGTCAAGTTGGGGAGGGATAGGGTGGCCAAGGTATGTACTGAATAAACGCCGGGAGGGGGAGCGAGGAAAGGGATATGTCCAGCATGGAAATGGCCAGGAGGAATGGTGCCAAGGGGGTTGATTTCAGGTGAAGTCGACCCATGAGGATTGGTGGTAGAAGAATATTCAGAAGGAAGAAGGGTGGCTAACGGGGGCGAAGGGCTGGGAGCTGGTTGAGGTTGAGGTTGCTGACTAGCCAAAGTGGGCTCTGTAAGGTTAGCCCATGATGATTGCATCATGAAAAAATTCACCAGGTTACGATCAGAGACGGGAGGGGAGTCGAAAAAGGTGCCGAGCAAGGAGGAGTCTTTGTAGACACTGGGGGAGAAACTGGTCAAAGAATCAACAGATTGCTTGTTGGTGACAGTAGAGATGGTGGACTCAGGCGAGGTCTGAGATTTTGATTCATGGTAAGTCAATTGGTCAATGGTGACGATCTTTCCATTATGAGGGAAGAACATCTTGCGGTGGACTGCGGATGGGACAACAGACATCGCATAGGTGTAACTATGCCCCAAAAGGATGTTGTAGTCAAGAGGGGCGTCGATAACTTTGACGTCGACACAAACAGTCTTGCCGACAAGGGTGATAGGACAGTTACGGAATAGGCCAATGGGCTGGGAGGCATGGCCATCCCATGCATGAAGGGTGATGGTGGACGGGGTCAGTTCAGGGGATCCGAGTTGTTTCCAAACCGAAGCGGACATTACGTAGGTAGATGCCCCCTCATCAATAATGCACCGAGCAACATTGGCGTTTCAGATTTTGACTGGGATTTGGAAAGAAATCGAAGGAGGGAGAGGGGGATAGTCCGACTGACGAGTGTAAAAAACAATCAATTGGTCATCAGCAGGATCTACAGCGCCTGCGGCAGATAGTAGAGCCCTCTTTTGAGAAGGACATGACTGGAGGAGTTCCAGTGTTAACATGGTAGTAAGAGATTAGGCCAGATCCTCTACTATGCTGTATGAATGGGCAGCCCGACCAGAGGTAGCATTTCGGCGTAATGGTCCCTTAGGAGGCTTGGGATGAACCTCGGCTTTGGGAAGAGGGAGTTGCAAGGGACCATTGGGTGTCGATAGAGGTTCTGTAGGACCTGATGATGGAGACTCAGAGACAGACGAAACAGGAGGTGTGGAATACTGACGGGACCGAGTTTGAAGGTTGAGGTCAACAGTGAGAAGTGGTTCAGAAGCCATCATGAGAATCTGGTAATCAGAGGAACCAGAAGGGGAAGGGTGAGTGGTTACCGGGGTGTGAGGTGGTTGAGTGGCCACGAATCCTTGTTGCGGGAAAGGATCGGTAAACACAGCAGGTTGAGAAGTAATGGGGGTGGGAGGGGCAGTAGGGGAGGAGTGTTGTCCCCGTACGGTGGCCTGAGAATCTCAAAGTTGCCTCATTTGTGGTAATAAGGGACAATCGTGAGTGTAGTGACCATAAACACCGTAACACGAACAGGGCTTATTGGTGCGGAGTGGCCTGTCCGGCTTGGGCTGAGAGCCCTGTGGTTGGTTGGAAGTGGTAGAGTCGATATTGGAAGGATTGGGTCCATGATTACCAGAAGCGGATTGATTTCCCCTTCTCCTTCTTTGAGAAGGAGGAATGTTAGGTTCCCCCTGTTGTGCAAATATTTGCCCTGGGGGGGAGTAAGTGCGGTTGTGGGGGTGGAAAAGGCAATGGAGTGGAAGGTCCAAATGCTGGAGGAGCGGGGACATTAGGTTGCGGATATGGATAAGGGGCAGGGTGGGCAGCAGTAACGTAAGCAGGAGGGTGGGTAAAAGGAGGAGGCATGCCGTAGCCTGAATACATGCTACTGGGAGGGGAGAAAATGCTGGAGGGGCTGGCCCCTGGAGGAAAACCATGGCTCGGAAGAGGTTGGGCAGAGGTATGTGACAGGGCTCCAACGATACCTTCGGCAGAGTGAGATTCCCCCGAGACATTAGGGCCATCGGGTTTGGGAAGGTTAGGGAGGACGGTATAAACATAACCAGATTGGGTGTAGATAAGGTCATACTTCAAGGCTATTTGGAGGGCAGCTTCTTCAGTTTGGGGAAAATGGGATGCGACATCTTTGCCAATGGGAGGTAAGAGGGAGCGAAGGAACCAGTCCATGTAAACCTCATCTTCAAAGGGGGGAGCGCGACACAAGCTCCGTCTTCGCCGCAATTCCTGGACATGAGCAGAAAGGCAGGTCGAAGAGGATTGATGGAAAGAGGTTAAAAGCTCGGTACCAGTGTCGTATCAGAGGGGGAGCTGGAAGTAGGATAAAAAGGCTTGGGCAATGGTCGCAAAAGTGGTATGGGAGGAGGTGGCCTATTCAACATACCATTTAGAAGCATCACCTGTAAGCGTGCGTTGGAACAATCTAAGACGGATGGAATCATTGGTGATGGAATTAGAGGAGCACCACATGTGGAAAGATCGGATATGGTTAGAGGGATCTTCGCTAGCAAGGCCTTCGAACTTGGGAATGTCGGAGGGGAGCTTGGTTGGCATAGCAGGCCAACTCACATCGTGGCGAATGGGATCATTAATCAGCTGATTGAAGTCAGGGAGCCTGAGGCCAGCCATATAAGGGAGTAATGGGGCAGTCGAGGTAGGTTTCGTAGTGGTTCCACTGGAAATGGACCCGGCGGTAGAACTGGGGTTAGGGCTAGGTCCAGAACTAGACATGGTGAAGGGAAAAGAGGGGGAACCAGAAGTAGGGGGAGAACCCGAACAATCAGAAGAGGAGTCGGAGTGCAGACTCAGGGGAAGACTGACTCGTTGACGATGGGAAGGAGGAAGTCAGCCAAGTGGAAACTGAGGATGAAGGCCAAGAAGTCTCTAGGAGCGGCGCCTTGGGGGCGCAATGATGACAGGAAGAAGATAAACCGATGAGGGCAGGGGGGGGGGGAAATCAAGTGAGATCAAGGGCAGAGAGGTGCAGTGACAATTGATTTTAAAGTCTTTGCCAGGCGGTGTTAACCAGGCGCTTCTTCGCTTAGGGTCAGTGTGTAGTGTGCGTTAATTTTAATTGTTTAAACCTAGACGTTTTGACAGTAAAATAAAAAGTGTGCTGCGTAATGGAAAAGAAATCTGTAGTAAATAAGACTGAAAGAACAGAAAATTAACAACTAATAATGCAGCAATCTAACCCAAAAAGGCGAGTCTCTCAAAACTAGTCTACAAGAGGGAAAAAACCAGGCAAAGCACGCTAAAAGATGCCAATAGATCTAAGGTCCGGAGGGACTGGGATCCAAAGGGTGAATCTACTGAAAAGTGGTGCACAGAAAAGCAAAGAGGCAGAGGCAAGGTTGCTGCTAAAAAGGAGGAGATCAGCTAAATATCGGAGAGACAAGGCAGTGGCCTTAGAAATGAACCCAAACAAAACGAAATGAGGTGGTTTTGAGAGGGAGAAGAGCTGATCTAGAGGGATCTGAAAAGGAGGTATCAGATCTGAGAAAAAGAGGGCTGAAACTATGGAAATTCAGACTTTTGAAACAGTAAAGACTCATCCACAAAAAGTGGAGGGTACTAGAGCCCTAAGGGGCAAGATTCCCTCTTAGGTGAGTGAAGCAGATCAGAAACATGTCGAAACGGGCAGAGACAGAGGCTGGAAAACCCTGACAGAAGCTTCAGAACCTAGAAAAAGTGCTAAAAAATTTGCAGAAAAAGTGCAAGTCGCAGGTTCTGACCTGTTTTCAGTCCAGGTCGTAGGTTTGGGGTAGAAAAGTGCGTCCTGAGGCTTGGGTCGCACTTTTTGGGCCAATAAGTGTGACCTGCAGATCTGGCTGTCTCGGCAGCAGATTTCAGAAAAATTTTGTCGTCTCAGCTGCGACTGATGTCTGTCACCTACGCAATAAGGCCAGAAACACACGGAAGTTAAAAATTTGACTGTTTAAATGGTTTTAGGGGTGAAAATCACCATAAAAATAGGAAAAACAAAAAATGGAAGAGAAACCCTAGGGTTTGAAACAGCTGGATATGCAGGAATAGATAAAACGACAGTGGTCGCAAAAGAAAACCCGTGTGGAGTCGCCAATTGTTAGTATGAATCTTTCGTCGTAAAAGATCACTTTAGCTATGCATAAAAAATATCCCTAACATCGATTATGGCTACAAAATACCTTTAATATTGCTGCACAAA